>ML986616.1:0-368181 GCA_010094045.1 Lojkania enalia
CCAAATGATGCTAATGCAAATGCATGATACTCAAAACGCCGGCCCAAATCGCGAGCAGAAGTAACGTTGCCACCCTACGCTTCGCTCGCTCTTCTCTTGCCTTTCGCGTCCTCTCCGGCCTCCAACACTGTTCGATCCGACTCCCTCACATCTTCATTCGCGCCACAAATCTTCCCAGCGACCTCCAAGCTGCCCTCAACGCCCTTGACCAGTCCATCTAGTGCGCCAAATATATCTCCGCCAGCCTTATCTCTCGCCTCTCTCAACTTTCCATCCCCAGGTGCACCCTTCGCCTTTCCTTTGCTCTTACCTGGTACCTCGACACCCTCGATCTTCAACATGTACCCTTGGTCCGACGATTCCTCGTCGAAGCTCGGTGCAGGCTTAACATTCGCATTCGTAATCTGCCATTCAGAGGACAGCGACTGCGCGTCTACGATTGAGTGTCCATCTGAAGCAAGATCGACAATCAAGTACCGCTCTTTGGCTCCTGGTATTGGCGGTGGAAGCGGTGATTCTATCTGCGGCTCATGCTCCTCATATTCACTGTGTCTCTGTCCCTCATCCCGTTCAGGAGTGTTCTGGGGTAGATATTGCGTTTCGTCCAGACCGAGGCTCCTCATAGCGGCCGCCGTAGTGATGACCGGATCGTCGTCGGCAAAGACATAATGGATATAGGGATGGTAGTGTTCGCCTATCGTCGAGTCTTCTATTATTGTGAAGAATGGGTTGAAGTTTGGCGGCGGGAGGAGGGTCTGTTCTGAGCTGGGTTCGGGGTAAGGAATGCCATCGTCGGCATCGAATGGTCCTTCGTCGGCCTGAACAGGCTCGGGGGGCTCGTCCTGCGGCGCTGGGGGGTCCTCAAAGTAGGGTATAGCGGGTGAGCGCGGCGAGCGGTTTGTTTGAGGTATTGGAGGCGATTTTGAGGGATTTGTATGCGAAGACATGGCGTGGTGGAGTTGGGAGGGGATGCGGGTAGTAGGGCTGAGCTCATCCGAAGCTTTATCGATAACGCGACACGACTTCGGTCTGAGCGCATGTTCCAATTGCGCGCTTAAAGATGTACAAAATTGCACCGAGAAGAGGCTGCTTGTTTGTGTTAATTCCAGATACGGCGGCTATCTAAACCTAGACATGCTCATTCCCATTCCATGCTCAACAACAGGGTCACTCCAATCCGAAATCTTACAAACTGGGGGTATCTTCCGTAAACGCCGATTATTTCAAAGCCATCCCAACATGTCAACGATAAGCCTCCAACTGTGCTATGGTATCTCAAGCAGATATCGCAGCCTGAACACTGTAGGTTCACAACGAGAGTCTTACAAACATTGGTGACAGGTTTCAGTCTCAGCTTATGACCTCATACGACTCGATCTTCAACGCCAACAACTGGTAGCGCATGTTTTGCGGGTGCGGAGGTGATCCAAAGGAGAGAACGGTCGCGCAAGGTCGATGAATCAAGGCGAGCGGTTTGCCCCAGTGTCAGTGCTCTGGGCTCCAGTTTGTGCTTCTGCGTTGCGAGCGTCCTGAGACTTGCCCTTGAAGGCTAGCCAATTCATTAGCTTACATGTTTGACATGCATATGAGTGCACCTACGCTGGCGACACATGGGACACTTTTCCTGGGAGCTCTCTTGTCGAAGCCACGAGAAGATGCAATGCTGGACCGTATGTTAGCCTAGAAGCGGTCACATAGGTTGTGCTGCATCATGCCATGTGGAAGGAGTGGTTGCACTCGCCGAGCACTACGTGCGCGTCAGCAGCAATCGAGCTGATGGAGCGCTGTTTGCCTTACGAAGCGGACATTCGTCGCCCGGAAACCTGCACTTGGAACATGTGCTGTCATAGGGGTTGCGGCAGATCCCGCAAACATCATCTTCTGGCATGTCCCAGCGCCATGCTGCAACGGCGTCCCACTTGGTGATGGTAACCTTCATGGTAGATCGCCCGCGCCCTGCGTGTTGCGCGTCGTGTGCCTACGATCTGGGGGGTTTTCGATGGGATGGTGCCGGCCGTGGTCAGCTAGTCAGCCAGACAGACAGACCAGCAAGCAGGGAGGTAGGTAGTCGGGCGGACAATGCGGGGGTTTGGCGTGGGGTAGGATGAAAACAAAACAGAGTCCCAACGGTGGAGACGGTGCTAGCTATCTCATCGCGCGCGGGACGGTGAAGCCAAGTCCTCACCCTGGAGCTCCGAGCTCTTCTGCGCTCCACTTTTCCCGTGATGACGGCATCCGCCAAGCCGACCGGAGAGATATTACTTTCACTGCTTGGTCACGCATCCTCCACTATCTTCATCGTGCTCACCCCCCTTTCCCAATACACGATATGCGGGTAGCCACATCTACGCCAGAGCATTGAGGCTTGCGGGTAAGTGCATCCATCTGCGGAGCTGCGACGACAATGCAGATCGACCGGAGGTAATCCGACCTGCTCCTGCTGTGCCTATCCAAATTGATATTCGCGGCCGCCCCTCACTTGTGCGGGTGGGATATAGGGATCACTTACGCCAGTTCCTCGCCTTTTCTTCTCCCAGTGACTTCAACTGATCCCAATTGACTCCTCAAAGCTGACCTTCTGCGCTGTTTCAGGCCTATCGCTCACCATGCTGCTGACCAGCGTCCGCTGCACCTTGCGTCCCCTTTACTCACTCTCCTCTGCCAGTAGCCTAGCAGCAGGCAGACGAGCCATGTCATCTTCCTTTGGCGCTAACACCTACTTCCTCAACCCCGCGGAGCTCAACACAGCCCTAAAGAAGAACGTCCACAGCAAATTGTCCACTGCACCCAAGATCATTCCGCTCTGCGCATCGTGGTTCCTCCCCAATGATGGCCGAGACGGCTACGAGACATTCAAGGCCGCTCGCATCCCCCATGCCCGCTTTTTCGATCTCGACACCATCAAGGATCCAGATTCCCCGTATCCACACATGCTGCCATCACCAGAGGACTTCGCCCAGGCTATGGGTAAACTGGGAATACGGCGGGACGACGACGTGGTTGTATATGATACTCAGGAACTCGGCATATTCAGCGCGCCGCGAGTCGCATGGACACTACAAGTCTTCAACCACCCCAACATCCACATTCTGAATAACTTCCGCACGTGGGTCGAGGAGGGTTATCCAATCGAGAGCGGGGAGCCGGTCCCGGTCGAGCCGGTCGACTATCCTGTGTCCGAGCTGGACAAGAGCAAAGTCGTGGCGTTCGAGGAAGTCCGGGAGATTGCTAAGGAACAAGGCAAGGAGGGCGCCGAAGAAGTGCAGATTCTGGATGCTAGGAGCGCAGGGCGATTCAATGGAATAGACCCAGAGCCTAGGGAAGGTATGTATGAACACCAATTTTTTTTTTATATATATTTTATTTCTATTTTTATTTTTATTAAGAACAATCGAGTTGATCAGACACAGGCCTCTCATCTGGTCACATTCCTCACTCCATTTCTGTTCCATTCACGGATCTAGTTGATCCAAACACAAAGACGCTCTATCCGCCTGCCGAGCTTAAGAAAATCTTCGAGTCGAAAAGCATAGACCCCTCGAAGCCAATTATCAGTAGCTGCGGCACCGGCGTTACTGCCGCTGTCATCGATGTCGCTCTCCAGCGAGCTGGCTTCCCGCCAGAGAAGAGGAGGTTGTACGATGGCAGCTGGACGGAGTGGGCGCAGCGTGTCATGCCCAGCGACAATCTAATCAAGAAAACTGAATAGTAGAGCTCATCACTCGCGGTTTCAGTCCGTGACGTGCGGCTATATGGAAATTGATACCCTTGGTAGTTCAAAGCGAATGTATGATTATATTCTGTATTGTATGGTGTGTAGCCAAATGGAGAGATGGCTTTACAAGGCGGATCTCAACGAGGGGCCTGTTTGTAGAGTAAAATGCTCTCTTCTTCTAGATCTAAGAATGTTTCCTGTTCTCGTGACATGTCTTTATCATACTTACTCGAACTTACCAGTCTCTCGGATGATCATGGGAAGCTGCAGCCGCCCCTGCGGGCCATGAACCATCGGGATCCACGTGACTTTGTCATAATTCCCCCGGAAATTGGGCATGGGATTTAGTGCGGAATTTGCCATGTTTTGATCTTTCGTTTTGGGTTTATGGCTTGTTTACGGGTTGAAGAGTATGAACGATAAGGGGCGGTTTGTTATTCTTACAAAGACGGCGGGGGCGATTGTATGAGATAGCCGGTCTGTGGAGTTTTTGCGCGCCCGGCTTTGGATGGTTCGCAATGGGTAGTGTGGGATCGAGGTTGTTTGCCGAGGCTTTGATGTAGTGGCCGTTCCGAGCACGCGTTGGGGCAGTTAGACATCTTAGCCGTGCATGCTGTACATGACGGATACTGGTTTCGCAATTCACAAATCTTTTTAGACGCGCAATTAACCTCTGTTTGCATTGAGTATTGGTCTTGTGTTATGGCTATACTTCTGCTTCCTTCCTTCCTTCCTTCCTCCCTTCCTTCCATCTCATGCTGGAGTCGACGATCCAGGATTGTGAATAGCTGAGAATTGTTCCCTGCTACGCGTCTGCAAGATTTTGTCTGCCTGTTCGACGCTGCTCGCGACGGCTGGCAAGCGCATTACGATAACCCTCACCAGGACGCCAACCCATGCCTTCCGATATGCCCCCAAAATGCAATGAATGCTCCATCATAAACTCATAAATAGAGGGGTCTAGGCCAAGAGACAGCGCAGCGAGACGAATAACCGCCGTGGAGCAGCAAGGTGGTCCCATGTGCGGTTTAACATGATATTTGTTTTGGTCTTTCGTTAGCGCGCGCTTCAATCGGGAATGTGCTGTAGTTGCATTTCCTTCAAACCCATCATCCTCTCGCTCTCCTCGCTCCACCTCCCGACCGGCGTCCGTGGTCGATTTTTCCGGGCCTCTGCTTCCATTTCCTCGAGGTCGGCGAGCTGGGCCGGCTCGCTGACGACATGCGTCGTCGTCACCATCTTTATCTCCTTGTCACCTAATTCGCAGAGATCGCTCTCGCTGTCGTTCTTCGAGGGAAGCGTCACGAGACCCTTCCCGGTTCTCACCCTCGCAGATTTCGACTTCCGTCTCGGGTGTCCGGGCGTGGGTTGACCGGCCTCGCAGGTCGTTGCCGCGCCGAAGCGCTTCTCCGACTTGGCCCAGAAGGCGGCGAAGGTCTCGATGCCGTTGTCATCGGGCGGGGGCTCGTCGCTGAAGATCATTATGCGGCGGGTCAGCGTGTAGAGCAGGACATCTAGCCAGCCGTTGGACGTGATCATCGCGCCGGACAGACAGAGGCGGGCGAGTGAGGGTGGGTGCCCATTCATACTGGCCATGCGGGCGGAGGCGAGGGGAAGCGTGCAGATTACGTAGACGACTGGATATGCGACCATGAGGTTCGAAATGGCTTTTACGCGCTCGGCTTGGCTGGGTCGATAGTAGCCGGATCGGATGCGCTGGATGAGCATAGTGTAAATGACTGCATAGATGATCACATTGCCGAACTTGAGGAGATGTTAGAACTGCAGAGCTGTTTTATTATGGGAATGGGCTCTACCTCGAACAAAAAGATCCAGAAATAATGAGTCCAGAGACGCAATTCGGCTAGATCGTGATGAACCCAGCACTATCCCGGTGTACATTAGCTTCACTGAAGGTTTCCGAAGGCAATTCGGAAAGGGGCACTCACCCACGCGCCTGCGCGCACATATAAGTCCGTTCCATATTGGAAAATTCCAATCGAAGTCACAAAGTATACGAAGAACCACAACGCGGCGATAGTCAAGAAGAAGTAGCGCGGTTTGAGCCGATAGTTTAGGATTACAGAAGCAAATGTATGAAGACCAATCGTGAAGCACCAGACCCCGCTAGCCAAATCACCTGTCGACACAAACCAGCCCTGGGCGAAGCATATTGGGTTGTCCACGTCGAGCCTGTCTAAGCGAAGCCATTCGACGTTGAGCAGGAAAGCTAACGACTGTTGAATGTCCGCCCAGAGAAGGTTGAAGATAAGAATGACGAATTGGTTGGTCTTTTTCGACTTGATTTGCCAGTTTATCAATCGGTATATCAGAATAAAGAAAAGACCACAGGACGCGACGAAAGACAGAAATCCGAGAGCAACAACAGCCTGTAGCCAGGGATGGATAGGGGGAGGAATCCGCGGGAGTGATTTCGACTCGCGGTCTAGAGGTTCGAGAAGAATCCGCGCAACCATTGCTTGGCGGATGGTGTGAGTCGTCAGCTTGTGATCAAGTTACGCACCAGATTACGGACTCGGGGTGTGTTGCACTATCATAGCGAAAAGGAATTAATACATTGGAGAAGAAGACATCGAATAATGGCAAGTACAAGACCAGCAGACGTGGTTTCGCGTAGACTGACTGGGCGTCGTATGGAGGTCTGGACAGGTACGTGAGTAGCCCTCCACTGGGGATACACTGATAAAAGTAGAGATGAGGGGAGTCGTGCTGACTCCCTCCGTAATCAATCCACTGCGGCGGATCCTGGTCTATAGCTTCCAAGTAGAAGGACTGCCCCGGACGAGCTTTAAAGCCGGAGCTCGTGGCATGGGGGGTTGCATGAGAAGCGGACGGGCGTCTAGTCTAGATGGAGGACAGCGCAGAATGCACGGTGCCACGACTGCTTAGAAGGCGCACTAGAACTGCTAGAAAGACCCTCGAAGGGGGTTGACTGAAGCCACAGCAACGCTGTTTGGTAATGTCTTTCTTGGCTGGCATTAGCGTGCACTATCGAATGTTTGAGGTAATGCAGGGAACCGATGGAGATTGGTGCAAAACGTTGTCATCTGAGGGAAGGGCCCGAGCGCGACGTCTTATAGGCCAGTGGGCAGCTAGAGTGGCATGGTATTTTTGGCGTGGCAGCCATGGCGGCACCGTTTACGGCCTGTGGCGTTATTCTGGACCAAACGAATACTTGCGGGTCAGTCCGCGGATAATGTCTACCTCAAGGTTCAGCCTTGTGTACGGCTGCACGATGTCAGAGGTGTGTTAATGGCGGCCGAGGCGGTTGACAAGACGAGACAAGAGTGATCGAGGGTTGAACGGCCCGTTTCGTAGCCTCCAAGACACTGGCAGGACATGTTCGTGACTCGCTCGTCTGTGTCGACTTGGCGGCTTGAGGGTCAACGTTCATTTACAATTGAGATTTGGGTTGGAGGATCTGCGGCTAGCACGACAATCTGCCCGCTTGTCTGGGTTCTCCTATCCAGCACGGAAACGCGGCCTTGCTCTTACTGGTGTGCGAGGACTAACGTGAGGGCCAATATGCGATTCGAACCTCTGATGAAGGAGCAACTCCCTGGTTGTTTACCCCAGGGCTCACCTTAGCCAACGCGGCCGGGGTCAACCCGGTTCCAAATTTTTGCCAGGGCGACGGCCTCGAATTTGGGAGACATTTGAAGACGGGACTGGTAGACTCCGTAGGTACGATGTGCGGAGCGACATGCACGGCTGACAATTTCTACGGGACCCGGATGTGAAGATTCGCATGGCAGGGGATGGAAGATTGATGAAATGCGCCGGGGCAAGGGCAAGATAGGAAGATGAGGAGGATGAATTGATATGTGGGATCAAACTCCCTGCAAAGCATGAAAGCAATCAATATGCGCATATTTTGGTAACAGAGTAGGATTCGATAGAGCCTCCAGGGCCACATACTCACTGTAGGACCGCGGCACGACTTGCCTAATGCCATGGGTTCTGCCTCTATGGATGCTCTCGAAATGGGTGTGACGCGTGATTGCAGGCCGTTATCCGTCGGGGCCGTTCTAGCCTATTTGCGATGGTGCTGGCCCAACTCCCTCGTGTCTCTAGAGACCATGGTAATAGAGTGCTGGAAACAACAGAGGATTTGAAGCGCGCGCCTGGGGACCGGACGATCGATCGATAGTTTCGAGAGCGGTAGTCCGCTCGCGTGATAGCAGATCCATCAGCAACGACGAGCAGCGAGCAGAACAGGCGACTTTGACAAGCCACTCCTCAAAGCCATGCCCAGACGGTCCCCGAGACAGCGCCATCATTCGTTGGCCGTCCATAAGGGAATCGCTCGGATTGGGTTGGATGGAGGAACGCAAGCCTTCCGAGACATCGAAGACCCAAGTACCCGACGCCTCATTTCCAGAGCGCCATCATCTCTATCTGAGATCCTGAATGTCCGACTGTCGCCAACCCACGCAGCACGAAATCCTTCCAAAACATCAGCGTCCACGGCAGCTCAGAATATGCTCGTGTCCTGAGTCCCGTGCAACATCGCACCGCACCTGCCACGTTCGGAATTCAATCCATCTTCAGCTCGTATTGGACGGCCAGCACAAGCAGGCATTCACAACACCCAACAAGAGACATTGCTCGCTCAAGCCACGCTCGCCAGCTCACGGACTTCTGAGCTTATTTGAACCGCCGCACTCCGACATGGCACATCAATGCCTTTCCTCTAATGGCACTAGTCGAGCAAGCGAGCGTCTCACTGCTGCAGCCATTACGCTCTCTAGTAGACGCCTCAAGACTGAGGCCTACCAGAAGGCCCAAGCCCGTAGCGCCAACAACCATCCGCTTTTCGAGATAACAAATTGTCTCTACACCATATATCCACACGTACCATATCCCTACATGGCTCCATACCGCTCTGCTAGGCCGACCCACCGCCGTGGGCCGGCCTCATATCACTTTCGCAATGTCTTTCCAGCTACCGCCCAGCCGGCGGCTGGGGAAAGCGAGCCCCCCTGCGTCCATCAGAGTCCGTGTGCACCGGCCCAACACTTCCTTTCTAGCCTCGGCCTCGTTATTTTTCTCTGTCGTACGTACGGCAGTTGGAAATAGTAGGGTTTCTATTTCGGGCAGCTGTGCAACTCTGTCGAGTAGGTAGGCTTCGGACCTTATAGCATCCTTACATATGTTTTGCGGCCCCATGGCAGGGTCTGGTCTGGGACAACCCCGCCACAGCCCGCTCAGCTTTTATCCGCAGCAAGATCTGCACATGTCTACTGTAGGATTCAGAAAGGGAATGACTTGCTGTTTGTAGCTTTGACTGCCCGACTGTGTGCGCGAGGGTGGCTACGCGTATTGGAGATGCCGAAAGGAGTCGATCCGGCGGCGACATTCAGGTCCCCGGGTCTTTCGATCCTGGCTTTTTGATTGTGCGCATCCGTCCATCTGCCTGCTGTCGCGGGCTTCGGGGTACGTACTCAGCTTATGGGCTGGAGAATCCTTGTTCTCGCAGGTCACCTCGATTCGTGACTTCTTTTCCAGTGTTGTAACTCTTTGATGTTGATATGTAGCCGTATTCCGACGGCACAGTAAATTCATCGTTAATTGCTATAATGCACTCTCAATGGCAAAGCCCATCTCATCTCGCTGAGAGGGGTCTAGAATAACCACAACCCATAACTTCACATATCGGCCATGAACATGGAGGAAGCGTTGATAACTAGCTCTATAGTCTTTCCGAGCCCTTACATTCAGAGAGTTCGCCATAACACATCTCCCATCGAATTTCAAAGCTAAGAAACCCGTCTGACTTTAACAAGCCTGTCTAAACCTCCACCTGATCCCGATTACCCAGGTCAGTATACAGAATGCTCAGACGAGGAAGGGTTTATGCCTGTATGCACTTGCACGCTTTCGCTCCGAAAAAGCCACCCACCTACCCACTACGCAATCCGCCTAATGGACGCCGAAAAAAAAAAAAAAAAAAAAAAATATTTTTTTTTGCAAAGTGAGGGAATCGTGCGTCCATTGTACTATGCAAAGTGACAAGGAAAAAAACAAAAGGCCATTGGATGATACTTGGTTACAAGGCCATGCTTTGCTAAGCTATGAAAATGTTGACCATAAACCGCCATTCATTGACAAAAAAATGCAGGGCTGACAGTTATCCGCCATGTAACCCTACAAGCTGGAAAGTTAGTGTATTAAGCAACATGGCTGGTGCGCCCGGCCCTCCATTGTTGAGTCCGTGCCTTTAAGCAGGATATTGAGATCCAGGTTGTTGAGCGAAGCCCCATTCAGTTGGCTCTTGAGACACATAGCCGTGAGGCTGAGTCCCAGTATATGGATACCCACGGAACTGGCCCTGGCTCTCCTGGCTCGGCTTTAGAATTTTCTGCATCTCTTCGATATCCGAAATGATGCCGTTGAATGCATTGGCAACCTCTTGAGTGACAATGTTGCGGTTGTACTCTTTACGAGATTTCCAGATTGAATCCATAAGGGCTGCGTTGACCTGCTCTAATTGTTCGAGTGAAAGACCCGACGATTTTTGTACAAGGCTATCATGAAGTTGATTCAGGTGACTCTCGTCTAGGGCAAGCTGAGGCTTCTCATTCTCGGCATTCAGCAATGATGCGATGTTCGTGGCGTGGCGTGGAGGAGCAGGAGCGGGCATTGGATTCTGCTGTGACAATTGGGACTGTTGCGAGTTGGACGGCTGACTGCTGACGTAATGTACTTCTGTACGACAATTGATTAACCAGATATTTTGAAGTAGGGATGACAAATGGACAAACCTTGTGTATCAGGCAATTGAGAGCCGCCTGCCTGGGGCATCATTTCCGAAAAATCAACGCCAGCCGGGGTGACTCCATTGGTGCTCTGAGTGTTTTGAGTATTGAACCGCCCACCAGACGATCGATCGGCGCTCTTTTCGTCACTCTTTTGTCCTGAAGTGGTGGTAGATGCACTATTGTGATATTCTCGTGGATGAGAGTTTGGAGCCATGAAAGTATGACCTGACACTTGAGATTTCTGTGTCTGTGTGCCAATTCGACTAGGCGTCTGGAACTCATGTTGAGTATTTATATCCTGACTATTCGTCATATGAGCATCTTCGTCGGGGCGTGATGGAACGGTGGATCCGTTTTGTTGCCGAGAACTATTAGCTTCTTCTGTGCTTGTGCCGTTGGAGAGTGGTCCAGCTTGGGCCAACGTTCGTAGGGGTGTTACCGGAGGAACAGCTGATTGTCCTGGAATCGGCTCGCCGAGCAATATAGGCCCAGATGTCTCGCCAGTATCGGTAGATATCTGAGGAGGAACTTTAGCAACCTCACCTGTGACTTCCTTGCCGGCCGCAGCTTCCTTTTCGCGCTTCTCCTTGGCCACCCGCTCCCGCTCGAGCTCGCGTAGGTAGACGGCCTCACATTCTGCGGTCAAGCCTGGATTATTCTGAGAGACCATCTCGATGTCGACTTCAACATTAGCCAACATCTCGTTCGTCTTCAGCGTCCGCTCCGCATCCCCATAAGTCCTGGCATCCTTAGCAAGGGTTTTGATATCCGCAAGAAAATCTCTGGGCCGCTTATAATAGCCATTGGAAAGTCGCTTCTCGATGTTGTTCAGGTCAAGATTGTAATATCTATTGCCACTTTCCACATGAATCAATTGGTCGACCCCTTTCGAATCTTTTATTCGCTCGAAGGGCCGCACTAGACCTTGTGCCTGCTGCTGTTCGGGCGGAAGATCGGTTCCGAAGTGGTTGGGATCTTCTTCTTCTAGCAAGTAGGCGTACAAGCTCTCATCAATTATTGGCTTGAAGAATCTCCTATAGGATTTTTTCAGTTGGTCCATAATGGGTTGAATGACAATTTTGAGCTTGTTGAGAGTCATTCTGTCTTGTTTCCTTTGACGTTTCTCTCGGGCTATAAGCTCAGTGGGATCCATGACAGGAGTAGCTTGGGGTGCAGGTTCTAGCTCAGGTAGTTCCCGCTTCTTCCGACTGTCGGGATCCGGGAAGTCGTCTGGGGACATCCGAATATAGTGGCTGATATTGTTAAAGAATTCTGAGCGAGCTTCTTTATCCGGTCGGCTTAGGAGATACTGGTTGCTCTTCGAAAAAGAAAATAAATCCATCATCATTTGAGGGTCCGGTTTGTCATCTTCGCTAATTAGCTCCATCACACCTAGTAGCAGGATTGGCTCGTTGGCGCCGATACTACGAAGCAATAATTTGAAGGTTTTAACGGCAGGTCCAGGAAGGGTTTGGTACCAGACATCTACGTGGGGAATGTAGATGACGCTAGGCTTATGGCGTCTAACTTCTGTAAATAGCTGGGTTATGGCCGCCTCGGGGGTCCGGGCGGGATCCTCTAGAATAGTTGGTAGATCGAACGACTGCACGTGTAGACCTTCGATTTTATTGAGCAGTGCTGCCCCCAAGTACTGCTGTCCCATGCCTTGTATACCAGAGATGAGTAGACGGGGGCGGAAGATTCTGCCGCTTTCAAAGTTCCGTAATGTAGTTTCACGTTCAAAACCTTTTTCATCTTCGCGGTCGTCAAACGCCGCTTCCTCAAGAGCAGTGAGTTTCTTCCTCCGTGGAATGAGCTCATCGATTCGCTTGAGAATCGCCTCTAGTGGTTTCCGCAGCAAGGGTTCGATGTGTTTAGCTAGCGGCGCCGCACTGGCGGTTACTGTCCGTTGAGATGATGGTACCATTTTGTTGACGGAGACCATGAAATCTTTAGCCAGAACCTTGATGTTAGTGGGATCGATGAGAAGTTTTTTCTCAGACTGATATATCTGTGGATAAGTGCCCTGAACAGCATTCAAAGCAGCTTCGGTGCATAGAGCCCGGATATCTGCTCCACCATATCCTTTGGTCAATTCGGCGAGCTGATCTTTCATCTCAGGCTTCAGAGGCGGATCCCATTTTTTTGTATGGATGTCGATGATGGCACGCCGTCCCACTACACTAGGTAGAGGGAAATAGAATTCGCGATCGAAACGGCCAGGTCGTCGCAAGGCTGGATCAACCGAATCCGGACGATTAGTGGCGCCAATGACGATGACTTGACCCCGGCCATCCATACCGTCCATGAGAGCCAAAAGAGTTGCAACAATGGATGCATGAATCTGTTCTTGTTTGCTCGATCGTACAGGTGCCAAACCATCAATCTCATCGAAGAATATGATACTCGGTTGGGTTTTACGGGCTTCTTCGAACAACAAGCGAAGCTGTCGTTCGGCCTCTCCCACCCACTTGCTTAGGGCGTCGGCGCCTTTACGCATGTAGAAAGTGACTTTTTGGCCTTGATTGCTGACACTAGAAGCCAGAGCCCGGGCTAGGAGAGTCTTACCAGTACCGGGGGGTCCGTGGAAGAGTACGCCTCGAGGTGGGGTGATGTGGAAGCGTTGGAAGACCTCGGGGTAGAGAAGAGGAAGCAAAACCATCTCTTTCAGCTTGTTGATGTGGTCGTCTAATCCACCCACACCATCAAACGTAACATTAGGATCGACTCCAAGAGGGTCAGCATCTGCGAGTGCCTTCTTATCTTTCACTCTGCCAAAATTGGCTGGGCCTCCGCCTGCGCCGGCTGCTTGTTGCGGGTCGGCGTTGTGCGATTGAGGGAAGGCAAATCCCGGGCCGGTTGCTGTTGTTGGTGTCATGCCTACCGTACCCCCGATGCCTCTTGGATGCCTCTGAATCTCATCATCACTACTGTCTGAGTCGATACCGCCGACTGCGCCCGGACCGGCGAGGCCTCCTTCTAGACCACCACCGAAAGGCCCTTGATTGCTGAAGAGGCTCCTATACGTAGAGCGCCCGCCTTTTGACCGAGGCTGGTGCTGAATAGGCGCATTCTCGTCTTCATCGAAAATTGCATTTTGTTCCGGTCGTATGAGACGATAGTCCACAGTGTTCCTTGCACGATTCCGTAATTTAGGGGCTGTGTCGTATGCAAGATCACTATCAGGGAGCCTTCGGTTGAGGCGACGCCGCTTGCTGGTGTTAAGCTCCTGCGCTTCTTCCGCCAGCTCTGCAGCATCTAAGAGTGAATCTTGATCCGAAGAATCGGAGTTCCGTCTGCTTCCTCTAGATTGTTGTCCACCTCCTCTTCGAGTGGACCTCCGTAGCGATCCTGAACCACTGTCTTCAGATGTAGAAGGCCTGCCTTTTCCATGGTCTGACTCCGACATCTCTTCATCCTTGTCGTCATCTGGGGCTGGTTCAAAGTCGCTGCTCTCATCCGCACCTCGCTTTCGCTTCACCGATTTTGCTCGAGACTGTACCGTCGTTAGTGAATTTCTAGAATATAAGGTGGTGAAGCTCACTCTTAGGTTTCTACCACCGCGGGTGACCGGGCCTTCCTCTTCAGAGTCTTCGGCTGCGCCTTCATGCTGAGACTCTTCAATAATGCCTTCCATTTCATCATCATCATCATTATCATCTGGCTCCTCTTTTTGAACTTGGGCTTCATGCTCAGGGGTGTCTTCATGACTGGCTTGGACTTGGGTTTCATCACCTCCGAGAATATCGTCGAGAGGACCAGGGCTGTCGTCGCGGATCATGGAGACTTCTTGGGATGCTTCCATGATGGCGCTCGGGTGCTGAACCCTTGGACCCTTGCCGCCCCTCGTTGCACGCGTAATGGCGGGCTCCGGGCTGCGGGTGCCTTGCCGTACGATGTTGACATGCCTACCAGATTCAGAGAGCTCTACGATCGGACTCTCTACATCATGTGAAAGGCGGCTGCTGCGGCGCGCGCCTGAAACTTCTGGTGTCTTCCCACGTTGAACCGATTTGCTTCCGGTCCGATTGCGCAACACGCGACCGGAGGCGTGTTCTGGCATCTTCAAAACAACTATCAACGATTGCCTGTCCGTTCCCCGTGGCTTTCGCTGAGGAGTGGCGAGCTCGTCTTCTTCCGAAGAGGTGTCTTCTATTTCGTCTTCTTCGCTTTCTTCGTACTTGATAGCCTTCTTCGTTGCGCGACGAACGCTACGACCGGTGAGGGGATTGACTTCGAGCTCCTCGTCTGACGAGCGGTCGGTGAAAGAGTCGTCTGTTACTATGGACTCGTCGTCGTCGTCGACTTCGGAGCCGGCGTAGCCTCGTCGCTGTCGCTTAGGGCCCTTTACCCTTCCACTCGATGCTGGGCGATTGCGACGTCGCTGTGGGGCGGGACGTTCGGAGGCGTCGTAGTCGAGGTCCTCGGGGTCGGACGCGTTGGGGTCGAAATCGAACTTCCTCTTTGCGCGGCTAGACATCAGGGTAGATGCGGTGAAGCTAGGCTAGAGTAGGTGAGGGCTGCGGATGGAGGTGTGAGTGGAGGCCCCCAATGCGCAGCAGCGTGAATCCGGAGGATAACCAACACCACTATCTATCACAGCTCTCAGCACCGTGATCGCATGGGCAGCAAAAAAAGTGCACGATGCACATGAAATCGCGATAATCGATTCGGGCAGTAGCGCAGGCACTCAGCGGATGAAGTGCCGTGTGGTTGCGGTGATTGGAGACGCGCTAGCAGGCGGCCGATGATAAGGCAGATGGCTGCAATACGGGCGCGAAATGGCTGATGGCTGATGTAGAACGTAGAGAAGTGCAAGACGTGCGGTGTGGGGCGACGGAGATGAGTGGCGGCTGGATGATGAGGGTCTCTAAGTTCGGTGTTGGGGGTTTTGCAAATCGCGTCTCTGCCAAGCCTTGCCGCCTGCCACACGATTTTGCGGAGCCCAAATATTGTCCCTTGCGATGCAATCACTACAACCACGAAACGTTACATTTTTTGAGCACATTTGCATAGGAAAGTCCCTTTGAAGCCTAGAAACATAAATGCAGGGTTGAAACGACCCATTTTCGAACATTGTCATGGGCTTCCAGATCCGTTATCTACACTCTTTGGCTACCATTATATTGACATCTTGAGAACCCTCGCTGCCGGCGATCGTCTGCAGGAACAGATGCGGCTCAAAAGCTTAATTTATTTTAAGCCATGTCACCGTCATGGAAACTGTGGGGGAGTTCCACGCACGTGCACAACACGTGCCGAGAGCACTCCATCACCGCTCCTTGTGTTATATGAAGGATGAAGTCTTATTCTCATGACCATGCAGCTGTTAATTCTCATGTGAAGTCTTGCATGTTACTGCTCACAAAGGCATATGTGGTGACTCTTATAGTCTTTGTCGCGGCAAATGCGGGCATCATCCACACTGCTTTCAGGTTTTAAAGGCTGTGGCGCAGAAATCTGATTGTCGAGAAGTTCTTGTATTAGCATCCCTTTACGATCGTTGGAACGTGGTGATCCCTGGCGGGACAAAAGTCTGGATAGGGCTAAAGCTAAGCGGCGTTGGTGTTGAATCACTCAGGCCACCGCCATCCCCGGTCCGAATAGGGCTCTGTCAGCGAGCCTCCCAGACCTTTACAGCAGCCTAAAATCCTACAATTGCGCTATTGCTCAGCATTCAGATTTCGATTATGGGATATCGTTTAAGGTCTTCCAAAGTATTTTTTGTGTCATGCAAACGGTCAAAATATTCAAGGTCGCATTGAAACGCTAAAATAGCAACATCGATTTTAGTCACAAGCGAAGGACCAAGTCAAGCATTGCCGAATAGACTCGTTATATATAAACACGGAATTGAGATGTTGATAAATACATGTTCTGGCTCTTCGATCAAGACGAATATGCCCAGTATGACCAACGGTGATGTCTAGATGCCATCATTCAAGTATCCTACATACTATAATCTCCTTCTACGAATCACTATTATACATTTTCGTTACAACTATTGGCGCAAGCATTGCAGCACCCGAATAAAGCCCATGCACAATTGGGGGACTCTAGTCCGTGCTAATCAGGCGATCGATAGCTGGATCAACTTAGATAAGGGTCGTTCTAGACGTTCATGTTCACGTACCTCGGCCGTCCTCTAGCATATATCCCGAACAGTCAATCTTCCATTTACGATCTTCAACAGTGATAGACACTGTGCCGAATCGCAGAACAGCAAATTTGAACCTCAGGAAAAAGGAGTTCCATTTTTGTTCCATGAAACGTGCCAACCACTCCCAGAAGCGTTGGGTTATGAACATACCCTCCAATCCTTGGTTAATATCCTGTGTCCTAGCACGTTCGGCCTCTCGTAACTCGGCGACAATCTGGCTGGTTTTCTCAGATAGCGTCGCGTCTCCAATATTGGACTCGATTATCTGCTCCGAGAGAAATGGGGCTATCCTTGCTTTTACGCGCAACTGCAACGGCCCTCGGAGGACGGGAACTATCTCAATGGACGAGCACCGCGACACAGGCGCCGAAAAGATATAGCCAGCTATCCCAAGCATGATGATCGCAACAACAACATAGGTCGGACCAACAAAGAAAGAGAGGTCTTTGGGTAGCTCATATCTCCACCTTAACAGAAAAAGGGCAGAACCGACCAGTGACAATGCGAATCCATATACAGTGATATTGTAGAATCGGCGTGTGGGGGCTTGGTAGAGGAGAATCGGCTTCTTCGTAGCCTCGATAGTTCGCAGGACAGGGTCGGAGCTCATGAGGTTCCTCCTTGGTCGGGATCGGAAAGCTGAAGGATTTGCATATTGCCGGGAGGTTGGGGAAGAGAAAAACCGAGTGTCAGCGCGCAAGGCAAATAGCTGAGGGCGTGTGGAAAAGACCGTAGTCCGAATGGAGCAGGGCAGGCGGAGGGAATGCCGGTGGAAAAGGCGAGCGAAACCGCGCGAGAAGGAAGACATACTGTGATTGCAACTTAGCAATTACTTCAACCTTCAAGGTGCAGTTGTCCATACTTGAATTGAAACGGCGAAGCGCTAGTTTGCGCGCAGGAGTTGCCTCAAGCAATTGTATTGCATGTCAGCCGATGCCGTCGACAAAATGTATCTAAGCCCGATGGCGCTCGGGCCCGCTTACCGCGAGGCTTCGCCCAACAAGCTGGACTTTCTTCAACATTCGATCTCCGCAGCTGTTCCTCCCCCGTCGACTCCACGGCAGGCATCTCCTGTCAATTGACCCTCTATGGCCTCAGTTGCCACGGTCTGCAAGCTGTCTGCGCGAGCTGCAGTGCAGCAGATGCGAAGTCATGGCGTAAGGAGAGGTAACGGCTCACCCGCTCGGGATGGAATTCTATACTGACGGACATGATTCAGCCTTCCATGCTTCGCCGGCATCGCTCGCAGCACAGAATTTCAATATGCCAGCGCTCTCTCCGACAATGACCGAAGGTAATATCGCGACCTGGAAGGTAAAGGAAGGTACAAATGCATTCTAAAGCGTTTGCGCATTTAGCAGCTGAACATGTCCAGGCGATTCCTTCTCTGCCGGCGATGTCTTACTTGAAATCGAAACAGACAAGGCACAGATGGACGTAGAAGCACAAGACGATGGCATTCTAGCAAAGATTATTGTGTGTTAGTCCTGTTCAGAGAATATACATAGTTCTAACAATGGACACAGCAAGTGGACGGCTCAAAGTCAGTCCAGGTCGGCTCAAGGATAGCAGTCTTTGCGGAGCCTGGGGACGATTTGAGCTCGCTCGAGATTCCTGTAGAAGATAGCCCGGCGCCGCGAAAAGCAGACACCGCAAAGGAACAGTCTAAGCCAGAGCCCAAGCAGGAAAAGGCTTCTGAAGCTGTCCCAAAGCCTGCTCCATCCTCGGATGCCTCGAAGAAAGCTCCCAGCGGCAAAGCTCAGAAACAGACATACCCACTTTATCCGTCCGTCGCGCATTTACTCAAGGAAAACAGACTCCCCAAAGAGGAAGCAGACAAGATCCCCGCCACGGGACCCAACGGCAGGCTGTTGAAGGGCGACGTACTTGCCTACCTAGGCCGGATTGAAAGCTCATACTCCGCAGAGCAGTCGGAGCGGATAGGCAAGCTTGCACATCTTGATCTTTCAAATATTAAGCTGGCGGCCCCGAAGAAGGAAGCTGTACCGGAGAAGCCAGCTGCCCCTGTGGAAGCTCCCCCGGCTATTGAAGAAGAACCAGATGTCGAGATTGCACTTTCCATATCGCTCAAGGCGGTTCTCGAGGTTCAGAAGCGCGTCCAAGAGTCAGTTGGTGTTTCCCTGCCTATATCCACGTTCATTGCCCGGGCGACTGAGCTTGCGAACGAGGATCTGCCCCGGTCAAGAAAAGCCAAGCCTACCGCAGATGACCTGTTCAATGCCGTGTTGGGTTTGGACATAGTTACCAGAAAGACTTCTCTAGGGTCGTTCACTCCCCAAGTTACGGCTTTGCCAGCGACAACCGTTGGGGTCACGAAGCCCGCTACGACGAAGAAGTCTGACATCATTGATATCCTCGCTGGAAAAAAATCTGGCCGACCTGCCAAGGCACCTGCTGTGAGCGCAGAAAAGGGCGTCGTTGGCCCTGTCAACGTATTCAGTGTGAGCGTCGCAAAGGGGGACGAGAGAAGAGCGCAAGTCTTCCTCGAGCGGGTGAAGAGTGTGCTTGAGGCGGAACCAGGACGCCTAGTTGTCTAGAAAGCCAGAAGGATCTTGCAGTCTTGCCTTGTAGTCTCTGTACTATACTGCATGTTTATTAGATTAATGAGGCGCACTGGACATATTGGTCGCTAAGCTATTGTTACTACGCTTCTCCACACCTGCATTTGATGTGGCGTGCTTGACAGATAAACGCCAGAGACGCCAGTTGTAAGCTAGCAGGCAGTTATCACTGTCGCCAGCAAAGCGTCGGAAGACTCCGGAACGGCCAGCTCCTCGAGGCGAGGCTTCGGAGAGCTTCCGCATCCGGTTTCCCGCGAGGTCTGGTCTGTTGGGTTATCTCAACAGGGTCTCCCGTTCAGGCGGACAAGTGGTTGATAGTGCCGTGGTCCGGCCAAGTAGTCCAGCTGGTCATTCTCTGGGCGACGGGCTGCACTACGGATGACGGGAACCCCTTGAGGACGTCCAGGTCTGTGTATTTAAGCATCCGGCACAACGCAGAGCCTCATGAGGCTCCAATCTAGGAATCGCTGTAGCGACAATCTCGAGTTCGCTGGACACGAGCGCCAGTGCTGCGGCTCAAGAGATGTGCTCAATTTATCCCCACGCTTTCCCGCACCCGGGGGCATAGCAGGCGAGTCCAGACGCAGGAACTCGCAGCTGATCACCAGATGGGCGGTGTGCGCGTGTTTGGTAATACCAACCACCAAGAATAACAAATATACGGCAGAAAAAAAAAATATTGACGCAAGTCATCTGCAAAAGCCACCATTGTAGCCAGCGTCGCCCGCCGTCGTGACTGTCCACTACTGCGCGCTCCATCTGTTTGCTCTGCTTGCTGCGTGTGTCTGCGCGTGTATGGCCCCTTGCGCCCTTCCCCGTTGCTTCTCCACGCTTGCCTCCGAACCCCCGACGCTAATCGATAGCGTTCGAGATTAAATTTTGTCTAAGCTTCCTACCGCCGAAGCTCGCACCTCAGCAAGCAGCTCTCCTGTGCGCCTTGGCCGATACCACCTCCCCCTTCATCTGACAGCTTGCCCATTGCGATACCAGACTGCAGCATTGTCCGCTGCTCTAATTGTCCCCGAGACACCGTGATATCTCCCCTACCTCTCGCCATGGCCACGGTCAAGGACCAGGTGGGCGAGGTGCTCCTAGGCACAAACGACGAGCCCCAACTGTCGCAGCTCACCCGCTCTGCCTTCATGAAACATGCGCTCAAGGATGAGGCAACGGGCGAGTACTACCTGGGCGAGGAGCAATTCATCGATGCCGTTGCACCAGAGAGCGAGGATTATGTAAATACCCGCATCCAAAACGTGGAGAGAGAAACAGTCAGCTAACGACGCCTTCACTTCCAGCACAAGATCAAGCGCTACCAATACGGTATTCTGTTCTTGGTTGCCGACCGTGAGGGTTCGGGCAAAGTCACCCTGCAGGACTGGGCCGTCTTCCAGAACCTCCTCGCAAAGCCCGACGCCGAGTACGAAGTCATCTTCCGCTTCTTCGATAGGAGGAGAACTGGCTTCATCAACTTCGACGACTTCTACCAGACATGGAAAGCGCACAAGGCAGACACCAGCTTGCCGTTCGACTGGACCTCGGAATGGGCCACCCTCTATATCGGATCCAAAGACAAGCGACACACAATGACATATCCCCAGTTCGCCCAGATGCTTCGTGGTCTGCAGGGAGAGCGCGTCCGACAGGCGTTCCTACACTTTGATAGGAATAAAGATGGATACATTGAACCAGAGGACTTCCAGCGCATCATCCTCGAGACGGCGAGCCACAAGCTGTCTGACTACCTTCTTGAGAACCTGCCTACTCTTTGCAACATCTCCGCTGGGAGCAAAATATCGTATGCCAATGTCCGAGCCTTCCAAAACATCATCCAGCAGATGGACATGGTAGAGCTGATAATTCGAAATGCAACCAACAAGAGCGCAGACGGGAAGATTACGCGCACTGACTTTCTCAACGAAGCTGCCAGAATTAGTCGATTCAACCTTTATACTCCAATGGAAGCCGACATTCTCTTCCACTTCGCTGGTCTGGACGAGCCTTCCGGAAGACTAGGCCTGAAAGATTTCGCCCGAGTTCTCGATCCGTCGTGGCATAATATCTACTCTCTTACCACCAATACTATCTCGGATGCCGGTCAGAAGGCATTTGCATCGACAAGGAGCATTCTCCACGACATCTTGGAGTCGATCCACCACTTCGCGCTTGGAAGTTTGGCAGGTGCATTTGGTGCTTTCATGGTCTACCCGATCGATTTGGTGAAGACGAGGATGCAAAATCAGAGATCGGTAGCGGGACAAGTACTGTACAAAAACTCGCTCGATTGCGCGAGGAAGGTGATCAAAAACGAGGGCTTTCTCGGTCTCTACTCTGGAGTGCTTCCTCAGCTCGTCGGAGTAGCGCCGGAGAAGGCGATCAAGCTGACGGTTAACGATTTGGTTCGGGGGAAGTTTACAGAAAAGAGCACAGGCAAGATTTGGTGGCCATGGGAACTTTTCGCAGGTGGTGCGGCCGGAGCCTGTCAAGTGGTAACTATTAACCGAAATCTTCCTCGGCCGGACAGATGGTAACCACAACGTTCCACAGATCTTTACGAACCCTCTCGAGATTGTTAAAATTAGATTGCAAGTCCAAGGCGAGGTGGCAAAGACGGTTGAAGGCGCTCCCAAGCGCTCTGCGTTATGGATCGTCAAGAACCTGGGTCTGGTCGGCCTGTACAAGGGGGCTAGTGCATGTCTATTGCGGGACGGTGAGCTTATATTTCTCCGAGACAACTGAGTTCATTGCAACTGACTAGGCCATAAGTCCCGTTCTCGGCAATCTACTTCCCTGCTTACAGCCATCTGAAGAGAGATGTCTTCGGGGAGAGCCCGCAGAAGTCCCTCGGTGTGGTGCAGATGCTCACAGCTGGTGCGATCGCTGGTATGCCAGCAGCCTATTTCACAACACCATGCGATGTCATCAAGACACGACTGCAGGTGGAGGCACGCAAAGGCGAGGCCACATACACGGGGCTTCGGCATGCGGCTAAGACCATCTACCAACAGGAAGGATTCAAGGCATTCTTCAAGGGCGGGCCAGCCCGTATCATGCGTTCTTCACCCCAGTTTGGCTTCACGCTCGCTGGTTACGAGGTGCTGCAGCGGGCCTTTCCGATGCCGGGTCATGCTGAGGAGGATGGACCTCGGGGTCACGTTGAACCCGGATTGGGGCTGGCCGAAGCCAAAGCGCCGTTGCCGTACCTACGCAGCCGGAACGCTCTGAAGGTGATACTAGATCTAGACGAGAACTTTGGACGTCCGAAATTGCCGCCGGGCAAGACATGGACGGGCATCCCAGGATTCGGCGGTCGATCCCAAACTTGAAGTCTTCGCGGGGCTTGGCGGTGCGGGAGGGGAAGGGAGGGAGCAGGGGCAGGCTAGGGTAAAATGGGATTGGACGAGGGGTCGCATAGACAGCTCGCTTTCGGCACGAGCATACTTTATCATCCAGTTGTTTTTCTTTTTTGGCATTGGCTCACCTCGAGGACGACGTTAGGTCTTGCGCCAGGTCCCTCAGCCGCAGTCGGTGGGGGCCTGGCGATGGACGATGCCGCTTTGAGCAGTGGGGGACAGCGGGAGGGCTTGCATCGAATACATGGTAGACGGGGCCGGCAGCCTTGCTCACGACTCGACTAGGTAGAATGTAGACCACCTGTAGACCGGATTTGCTATGAGGGGAGTGTACGATAGCTGGGTAGGGTAGGGAGGGTGCTGGAGTATTGCTGCTGGCCGGCGAGGGTGGGCGAGGGGCAGCTGGGCCAGCTGGGCCAGCAGGGCCAGTAGCAACAGGGGCAGAAGCAGTCGGTTGGGTGAATGGATTTGAATTTGCATTTAGACTTAGCAGTGTGTGCGCGTTGCATTGCATCTGGTCGTTCCTCTCTCGCTCGCTCGCTCGCTCGTTCGCTCAGTGGTTGGCGGACAGACAGAGCAGCAGGCAGGCAGACAGGTAACGCACGTAGAGGGGTAAGGGAGTGAGCGGGCATGGCGGGCATAGACAATCCGTCCGCCGGACAGGCAGACAGGCAGACAAGTGGACAGGCACAGGCAGACAGGCAGAGGTAGCTGGAATGCAGGCCGGGCATGATTTAATATATCAGAGTGCCCGCATTGGGGAGGAGGAGAGGAGAGGAGAGGAGAGGGGGACAGCGTTTCTCTACCTACCCCAGAAGTACAGTACATAACGCCCCCGGCCGGCGGGCAAGGCAAGCGCATGCGGGGTCGCGACCGGGCGGCGCGGGCGGGCGAGCGACATGCGCTAGCCCCGAAGCGGGCAAGGGCGGACGCTCAGGATGCGCAGGATGTCTCCATACAGGCGCTCCAGGACTGGAAGGGTGTGTGCACGGGCCAGGATAGGGCCCCGCGGATGGGCAGTGCCCAGGTAGACCAGCCCTTCGTGGGAAGCGGGGGACGGTTGGCATGGGTGCGCGGGCACTGGCCACTTCCTGTGCGCACAGGTGGGCGTCAGTGGGCTCCGGCGCTGGGCAGGGCAGGGCCAGGCTAGGGCAGGCCGCACGCTCATACTGGCGAGAGTTTTGAGGCTGATGAATGAGGAGCCGCGAACCACCACGGCTCTATCAGGTAAGCTTAGTGCTCGCTGCTCACTGCTCGCCGGCGCGCCCTGCTGCTGCTGCTTGCTGCTGCTGCTGCTGCTGCTGCTGCTGCCCACGGCCTGGCCAGCCCGCTCGCTGCGCCTCCAGCGCTCGTGAAGGCCGTCTCGCTTGCCCTTCTCTCACAGCGACTACATACTGCGACAGACTATCTCTCCACCCACGCGCGCTGGAGCTGCGTGCCCGTCCTACACAGCTACCCTGCAGCGCTGCCGGCGCACAGCCGCCCTGTTTTCCGCCAGCAACAACGGCCGCATCGCCGGCGAAACGAGTCCGAGTCCAAACGCCAGAGACCCCCACCACACGCCGTGCCAGGACTCAGGAGCCCTCGTCAGCCGCCAAAAGAGCTGCCCATCATCGCGAGCCTGGGAGCGCGTCCCCGTCCTAGACTGCACCAGTCATACTGTGGGCGCCTGCGATCGTCCTACTCCCCATGCTCGCGATCAGACCTTCATCTCGCCAGCGCCTTGGTTGCCATATCTATGTCTAGGATCGGCACCCTTCTCCACCCAAGTGAGGCTCAACCACATTCGTCGCACCTCGGTACGTTACCAGCGCGCGCAGAGCCGCCTCCCTCTGCTGCTGCCTCTGCTGCAGCTTCTGCTACTGCCTGCCACCCCCTCCTCTCCTATATCTCGTCTCGTTATTCGCTCCACTGTGTGTTTCTACCCCAAGTCCTTCCCGTGGCCGTCATGCTGTAGCAATCAAGTCCTTGTAGCTCTGCGCTCGTGCTCCCGGTTTGTCTGGGGTTACACCACGACCGTGGCTGTCACGAGCGTGCGGCTGTTGACCGCCGCAACACCTATCCGTGTCTACTTCCGCATGCTCTTTTCCATCTCGTCTCCCTAGTCCATCCTTGCTATTGCGCAGTCTATTCATTTACTCTTTTCCGCTTTAGCTACACTGGCATACGGTCGTCGCAGGATGCCCGCCGACTCGGTCATGCTGACCCATAGTAGTTGGTCTCTCATCGACACTTACTCCTCCCATTGCGACCCCAGGCTATCTGACTCAAACTCCTCGAGAGGCGTCCTGGGGGGTGGTACAGTCGATTCTCCCCGGCATCTCTGCATAGCCTGTCATCTCTGTTCGAGGCTACGCTCACGAGCCTCGCCGTCCGGGTGACGAATGTCCAACCAAAACTACGACTCAGACGACGCTTTTCCACGCTCGCCTGGTCTACTGCCCGTCAAGCCGAAAGTTACGCCCTCACCGTCTCCGCCGCCTGTAGTGACACACCAAGTCACGAGATCGACGTTAGTTCAGAACGTCAGTCCTCCTTCCTCTAAAAGACGCAAGAATCCTAATCGGCAAAAGACGCGGCCGAGCCAGGGGGATTTTGTTCTTATCCGGAATATGGAACCGAACCGACCCGACATTGCGCAAGAAGCCGGTGAACGAGCATTAAATTCCGATTCCGGTTCCGAGGCGGACGACGAGGAGATGGAAGAACGATCCCAGACCGCCGAGCCAGCGCCATCAGAACTGGCCGCCTCACAGCACCCAGAATCTGGTGCCCCGTCCGTTGACCTACAGTTCGTTGCCCGGAAAGCGCTCGAAAAGGACGTGCCACCCACGTCGGCAAAATTCCCCTTGCCTTCCCACCGAGACTCTGTCCTGGAAATAGAGCAGTCACGCGGCCCCATCGATGCAGATACGCCAGTATCCCAAGCCTCCTCTACCTCGACGTTGGCGCATAGCGTTCCTCTGGGCCCGAATGGAGCGGATGCAAAGGTGCCTACCAATAATTCCTCCAACGGCAATGCCACGTCACCAGAGGCGGCAAGGGACCGTCATGGGTCCTTTGCAAACAGTTTTCCCCACGAAGATTCATTAGCGACTTCGCCAAAACTTCGTGAACACACCATCCCGACATCGAGAGGGTCGCCTAGCCAGAAGCTCCCCGCATTGCAGAATCCCCACTCACCATCGGGGGACGGACCAGTGGGCTCGCCCAATCAAGAGCGCAGACTACCCCCCTTCCGCCATCTGAGTGAGTTGGCGGAAACTGCATTAACAGAAAGAGAGGAGTCAAGGACGAATGGGTACCCTCATCGACAATCAATATCTTCCAATGGCCAATCGCCAACCTCTATTGCCCGACAACTGTCAATCAGTTCACGCTCTCCTGGAAGCGCATTTCCTCCGCTAAGCGCAACCTCGCCAATTAGTACTAAAAGCGAGATAGCAACGCGAGATCCCTTTTTGCGTTCAGGCCAGCACCTTACCTTATTTAGCACAAATACTCGGCGACCGTCGCAAGCATCAGAGGGAGCGCCTTACTCGGCAACTATACACTCCGCTTCGACAAATGACAGTTACCAAAGTTCTGAAGGACTTAGTCCGGGCTCGCAGCCGACCCCCATAGAAAACCATGCTCATCGGATGAGTATTGATGGGGCACTCTCCTCCAGGACTCTCCCTCCGCCTACAGGAGCGAGTATACAGCATATTCCGCCGCATGGTTCAGGTGGCTACAAGTGCGAGCATCCCGGTTGCACAGCTGCTCCTTTTCAGACGCAGTATCTTCTCAAGTAAGGCTACCCCAATACTCTCCATAGCGTCATATTACAACCACCATTGAAAAAAAAAAAAAAAAAAAAAAATAGAAAAATTTTTTTTATTGTATTCAAATCTCACACGCTATTCATCTAGCTCCCACGCAAATGTCCACTCGCAAAGTCGACCGCATTATTGCCCAGTTGAAGGGTGCCCTAGAGGCGAGGGTGGTAAAGGCTTTAAGAGGAAAAACGAAATGATTCGTCATGGCCTCGTCCATGCGTCTCCCGGCTACGTCTGTCCATTCTGTCCCGATCGCGAGCACAAGTACCCACGGCCCGATAATTTACAAAGGCATGTCCAATCCCTTTGTTCGGTGGATATGTAAAAGTAAATATAGCTAACAACATTTTGGTTCCCAGACACGTTCGCGTACATCATATCGACAAGGACAAGGACGATCCGCAACTCCGCGAGGTCCTCGCGCAACGGCCCGAGGGCGGGAGCCGTGGGCGAAGGAGACGGGTAAGGGAACCAGCTCCATTATCCTTTCCATGCTCAAGAGGAAAAAAAAAAAAAACTAATGTGTTTTGTATAGATATCCACTTTATAACGGGCGCGATTGCCTCGAAAGCCGATATAACACTTTTTTGCAAAGTTCCTATACATCTTTTATATGCACGTTACGTTCGCGGAATCTTTTTTGTTGGCTCTTAAATCCTTTTTTGGTTCAGTTTAGTGTCATGGAGAAGGAGTTATAGGGAATAAGGGTTTTTTTTTTTTTAACTATGGGACTGCGATCCCGGGGGTGGGCGTGGCGTTTTATGCGTATTTATGGGATCAGGATATACAACTATCCGTTTTTTAAAGTTTTGAAATTTTTTTTTTTTGGAGGGGGGGAGGGGTGGAGGGGGCAGGAGAGGAGGTATTCTTATATGGAGTGAAACGAAAGATGGTAGGCTAGATGATAGCCGGGCTCATAAGCGTGAAATGGGAAAATATTTTGGCCCCTCCTCTACCATTTGGGATGTACTTTGCTGGCGGTGTATGGACTTTTTTTTGGTTGATCTGTCTGTCGCTACTAGTAGATTTTTTTTTTTTTTTTAATTTTTATTTGGGCGGTTTAGCATGATGAGATAGATGGGAGAAGCTATTTTCAAAGGTGTTATATTGCGAATATGGGGAGAGGAGAGCGACCCCGCCGTTCGTTCGTTGAGCTGATTCTTTTTTATTTTCGGAAGTTCATCTAGGCCAGGCGGCCTTTCCTCACAGAGATAAGGGGCTTTGTATGTAAGTTTTATGGCATGGAATGGAAAGGGAAGGAAAGGAAAGGAAAGGTGCGCCGAGAAGTCGACTCGCCTCGGTCCTATTTTATTTTTACCCTTTTTTTTTTTTTTTGGGCCCGGCCTTGTGAGGTTTCTCTTCGTTCTACCGTTTAAATATGCCTCGCTTCGGCTTTGCTCGGCGGTCTGCGTACATGGTTGAAAGTAGGATTTTGGCGAATGCATCCATGTCTTGTTAATTGCTGTGTATCACAGTAACCACTATGCAAATTTGAGCGACTTACTTGTCAGTTTTATCCTGTCCCTGCCTAAATTATTGTCGTCTCTACACAAGTTACACCAGGGAAAAAAGATGAAGGCTGTTTACGGAAATGAAGGTTTCATAGAAGTGTTGTTTCATATTTTTTTATATTGGATAACCTAGCTCCTACTACAGATACATAGAAGCAAAGGTTCCTGAATGCACTACTACTCCACGCCGTTGAAGTAATCCCGGGAATGCTAGTGAAAAAGACCGATATCAGACCACCACGTGCCAACACCCTAATATCTCTTACCCTCGCGCAGCACGTCGCTGTACTCCTCCAATGGGCTGCGGATGAGCTTGGTCTCTTTCCACAGATTGGGTGTGAGAAAGCCGTAGGTGTTGGCGACGGCGACGAAGGTAGCCTTGAGGGTGTTCTCGAGGGTCTTGGTCGAGCCGGAGGATGCAGTGTAGACGTCCTGGACACCGGCAAGCTGTAAGAGACGCTTGACGGCGGGGGAGGCGACTAGACCGGTACCACGGGGAGCGGGTATGAGCTGTCGGATTGTGAGTATTATATATACCTGTATAAACAAAGTTGGTCCGTAACATACCCTAACGGTGACAGAGCCACACTTCCCGCTCTCCTTCGTAGGTAGCGAGTGAGGCTCACCGAGGTTGGTACCCCAGTAACCTCTCCTAATGGGCACGACGCTGAGCTTGGCGATGATGATGGCGGCGCGGATGGCGGTAGCAACTTCCTTAGAGGTCTTGATGCCGAGGCCAATGTGGCCCTCGGAATCGCCAATGACGACAATGGCCTTGAAGCGGGTGCGCTGACCGGCACGCGTCTGCTTCTGCACTGGTTTGATCTTCATGACCTCGTCCTTGAGCTTGGGTAGGAAGAAATCGACAATCTGATACTCCTTGATGGGTAGAGAGTGGAGGTAGCTGTTCCGATTTCATTCAAATCAGCGCCAAAACATTCTTCTTTGCATGATATATGTAGGATATGAATATGTTGGCAACGTACATCTCTTCCATGCTCTTGATCTTGCCGGCCTTTACGAGGCGGCCGAGTTTGGTGACGGGCTGCCATTCCTTCTCCTGTATCGGGTGTTAGTTGACTGCTATGGTGACCCCTTTTTCTCTTGTTTTGCTACAGCCGACGGCGGGGGAATACGCACTTCGCTCTTGCCTCCACCGCGGCGGCCTCGTCCGCGTCCACGGCCACGACCTCTGTCCCCTCCTCGAGAACCGAATCCTCCGCGACCGGAATCAGCCATGTTTGTATTTCGACACTGTTATTGGCTGCTGTAGATTGAAGTTGTGATTAGCGGAGCTACGGGAGTTGTTTGGGAAATATAACCTACTGGGGCTGCTTGTGGGTTTGGCTGGTTTGGTGGTCGTCGCGAATACCAAAGCTTTGAGGTTTGGCGGGAACCGATTTTGCGATGGTGGTGGGCGGGCGCTGCCAAGAGTTCTAGCGCAAGCGAGGGGCTTAGTCATAGGAACCTTGTATCCCATACCCATATCCCTGCAATGTTCAATATGCTACAGTGGACAGTCGGAGGCTTTGGAGAGCTGTGGGCAAGAAGATAATAATTCAAAGCACCCTGGATTTGTAGATGCGTTCCCTTCTCGTGGATCGTTTCTGAATATACAAGAGTTTCCTGAGACTGCAAATGTGCTGGTTAACCATGCAAGTTGCCCTCCGACAAAGTAGATTAATTAGCTACCACAGGTTCTTGAACGAGAAGTATTCAACATATTAAGCCCTAGCCCATTATTCGCTCGGACGGGGCGCAGCGAAGGTCATCCGCTCAACTCGTACATCGCGAGGCGCATGAAAGACCAACGTTATTACATAATACATCATCGCGCTCTGATTCGCTCCTCCTTCTAGGTATCAACCTCGCGGAAAGCTCACCTGGACACTTGGGCAACATAGACTCTACGGCTTCTACCAGATCTTTCCGCACTTATCCTTCTACTCTCCAATCTTACAATGTCGCTCTTCAACTCCGTAATCGGCTCGCTGTCTCCCAAGTTCCGTAGCTCCTTTGAAGATCCGCACGCGCGCGAACACGAGCTTCCTCTCTACAGGTCCTCATCCAACTCTCCGCAGATACCTCCGCCGATTGCTTCAACTATATTATGGAATGCGCCAACCACCTCTTTATCGCCACCACCCCGAGTCCCAGACGATCTTCTGGCCATCCAGCGGAAAGCGCGGCATCTAGAGCATCAGCTCCAGAAGCTTTTAGATGCTCAAGCAGACGGACTGATGAGCGGAAATGCTAACAACAGAGTCCCGCCCGATGACCTAATTTCTAATGGGAGCGTAACACCTACCGTTAGCAGCATCCGGGGAAGCGACAGGACCGGTGATGGGGACGAAAACGCAACTGGCAGCAGGGAGAAGAAGATCGGGCTAAATGCTGCGAGGAGGGGCATTTCTAGGCGCATACAACAGCTAGCAAATGTCAAGGCTGAAGAGTTGGACTTTCTCGATGGAGATCTGAGGGATGTACAGACTATTGTGTGGAGGACAGAGCGTTGGAGCCAGAAGCGAGCTCGACTAGAGAAACGCATCCGGGATATCGAGGGTGAGGGAGCGGATTCCAAGACAAAGTCGCTACAAGAGGAAACTTCGAAGCTCGAGCAGGAAATTAGGCAGAAGGAGGAAGAGTTGTGGGCCCTCAAGGCGCGGCATCGCAAGGTCATGAACGAACTTGCAGATACTGAGAACTCGCTCGAAGCAAATTTGGCGTCGTATAAGACTTCACTTTCGATGTTGGACAAGGATGTTGCGAATTTCCTTGCCAGGCGTCCGGACGCGGACCATGTACGGCTCTCTAGATCACCGTTTCTGTCACTTCCGCCGAAACGTCGTACGTTGGAAATGGCGCATGAGTACTGGGCAGATGAGCATATACGACTATCTGAGAAATGTGAGGAAGTTGATATCGAGCGGGCTGCGCTAGATGAGGGCGCGGTGCTGTGGAATAACGTGGTGAAACGTGTCGTGGACTTCGAAGCGCATCTTCAGAATTACATGCAACGGTCAGAAGGAAATACCAGCACTGAATCAACGAATTTGCTCGCACAGATGCAAAGCACGATAAAGTATTTGGAGGGGAAATTAGAGGTCGCGACGTCCCGAAGTTGGAATCTACTCGTTTGTGCAATTGGTGCGGAGTTGGAGGCCTTCAAGCAGGGGAAAGAAATTCTAGGAGAAACTCTTGGATCGGATCAGAAAGGGAAGGAGAGAGCGCCGAATGATCTAGTTGATACGAGCAGTTCTACGACTGGAAGTGAGGAGGAAGCATCGCGTTCTGCTATACGCATCGGTCGCTCACCAATCAAATCTACGATACCCTCAAAACCGAATTATATCGATACAGATAATGACGATCCTGATCCGGAGCTTATGGTATCTCATCAAGATACAGACACGGATTGAGAGAGGTATTGGATTATGATTGTTCATTGACTGAAAAAGTTTCTTACAGGTCAACCTCGTATAGACGTCTGGTAGTGACATAATATCTATATAGGAAGTCAGTGCTAAGATCTCAACAATGTTGATGGTGATACATGAATATACGAAATCATATAGCCCTCCATCCCATGGCACTTTTGATTCGACCTCTTCACAGTGGTATAGGCATGTCTGCTTACATAATGCAGCTTTGGTTTCGTATGTGCGTGTCGTTCGGAGACTCCCCGCGGCGCCGCCTCGAACTTCTCAGTCCCAAAACATCGGCGCCCACCAGCCTTCTATTATAATCACAGGGGTCGAGGCGACGTTTTTAACTTCCACCATGCGATAAAGGTTGCGTGCAGGGTCTACTAGCGGCCCAACATGCATCAACCACAAGAACCTCACTATAGCTTCACCATTCCATCAATCCACGATGATACTACGCTTGATTGTCGCATATACCACCCGAGGATCCTCTCCGCGCCGAAGTCTCAGAATAACGAGAATTATGAGCATTGGAAGCACAAAGGCATCGTCATGGCACACCCATACGCTCCTATGGGTGGAAGTTATGATGATCGGGTGGTAGGCATCGTCGTTGGGGAATTTTTGGCCCTGGGATATGTGGTCGGGACGTTCAACTTCAGGTACATATTTCAAATCAACGTAGTATCTAGTTCTGAGTGGTGTGCCTAATTGTGTTAGAGGAGCGCATGGCTCCAAAGGTCGCACGAGCTGGTCCGGCAAGCCAGAAGTGGATGATCATATATCCTTCGCAGCATTCTTCATGCACTATCTCTCATACCTTGAACCGTTCCCCTCGCCGGATATAAGCTTTCCGCTAGAACAATCACCAGTTTCCCAACAAACGACGAAGCAGACAGATATATCCCGAACATCAACGAAGGATCCCGCTGTGGTAGTACTAGGAGGATATTCTTATGGCTCCCTAATACTGAAACATCTTCCACCGGTTCCGTCAATATTGCAGCCTTTCGTCGCACCTATAAATGGCTCTGCAGCATCAGAGATCCTTCTACGTGCACACAGACTTGCAGATCAGAGTAACCTAGAATGGATCAACCTTGCTCGAGATCATGAGCAGCGAAAGAAGCATGGACACGAGAATAATTTGCCTGTGACCATGGGAGGGGAAGAGACGAGCCCGGATATGAGGAGGGGTAGTCGGGAGCTGCGTAGAAGTATGGATGGGCGAAGAAGCTTGAATGTAGGAAGAAAGATGCGAAGCTTAAGCCATCAGCGAAGGAAAGATTCAAACTCCCAGACGCCCCTGGAATCCAGCGCGAAGAAACTGCTGATTTCTATGCCGAATGTTAAGTACTTACTAGTGTCCCCTCTAACGCCTCCAATATCTACCCTTGCGGCGCCTGGCTTGGGTTATAAATTCTGGAATAAATCGCCCCATGGATGTCAGGAAGTAATTGGCAAGCATGTATCGCTCGCTATATATGGCGATCAAGATATCTTTACGTCGACGAGGAAAATGCAGCACTGGGCAGAGCAACTCCGTAGTGCCTCAGACTCACGGTTCTCTCACGTGCAAGTTGTAGGAGCTGGGCATTTCTGGCACGAGCATGGGGTCGAAGAGAAGCTCAGGAATGCACTCAAGGGGTGGGAATTCAAGATACGAGACACTTGACAAGAAAAATCCAAGCTTTTCGCAAGGATCTGTTCCAGTGCTATGATTGCAATTTCTAATGCGATGCGACCAAGTCCGATATCATGTGCCAAATGCTTACACGAAATTTGTAAATGGAAGTCCAATGCTCTTTTGTATATACTCCATTACCTCAATCAGTTTCTCATCATCATACCTTCTTCCCACAAGCTGAAGACTCACGGGTGCATTAGCGAACTTCTCTGGCTCATCTGATCTCGAGTCAGCATTTTCCAATCACTCGGGATGTCGTACTCACAAAATTCATAATTGTACCGATCCTTTTCATTCCTCGGCTTGTAGTTTTTCTCCGCAACATCAACCTCTGGATCAACCTTCGTGATGGGTACTATCAACGCCGGATAATCTAGCAAATTCCATTGACTCGTATATCCCCAATATCGTGCTGTGTCATGTAGAGGCGCTGGACCTGGTCCTACAGGGCAAAGAATCACGTCAACGTCTCCCCACAGCTGGGAGTACTCGGCGCGGAAATCATCACGCTTCAGAGTCCAATCCCACACATCTCTTATACCCAATTTCTTCACGTTGGGGTTATCGGTTAGAATGAAGCGGGAAAGCGGACGCCAAGGTTCCCCAGAGCCTTCAATTGCGGTGGCCTCTTCAGATCCACCGTCACAGAAGTAGAGCGAGGAGATTATCGTCCAGGCATAGTCGTGCTTATACGGTTCCCAGTTTACAAGCGTTATCCCCTCCACTCCTTTCAGCTTCTCTGCCACAGTCTTCAGAGCCCTTGTTATAGGGGGGTGAGGCTTAACGACGCCATCGTCCCATAGAATAGCAATTTTTAACTTCTTAATGCCACCTCCATTCGCCGGAACCTGTGGTTCTGTACGCCAGGGAAATGGCACTAGAGAAGGCTCTCTGATCCACGGCTTCGCATCAATCAAAGTCTTCATAAACAGTTTCACGCCTCCTAAGCTCGTAGTGATGGGACCAATCACTGGAACAATCTGCTCCTGTCCCAGCATGGTTGCACTCAATCCTTCTATCGGCAACCTATAGCTCGTCGGCCTCAACCCATAGACCCCACAGTTCGCAGCAGGCGATCTTATACTCCCACCAATATCCGTCCCGATCCCCAAACAGCTGCCTCGCATACCAACTAGCGCACCCTCACCCCCCGATGACCCGCCGGAAGTCAGATTGCGGTTGAACGGGTTGACGGTCTGCCCGTAGAAGTTTGACGACGTCTCAAGGTGCATGAGGGTCTGTGGCTGCGTTGTCCGCACGTACAGCACCGCACCCGCAGCCAGGAATATATCGAGAATATGCGCATTCCGGTCCGCGACCCTATCATACCAGGCAATGAATCCGGCATTCACGGTCCGCCCTTTCATCTTGACGTGCTCTTTTACAGAGATGGGGAGCCCATGGAGGGGTCCGATTGGCTTGCCATGCTTCTTCAGGTAATCGTCCAGATACTTTGCGCGTTCGAGCGCGGCGTTGGGTAGCAGCTCCGTGATGCAATTTACGAGTTTTTGGGCCAGTGCAGCGCGCCGGAGGAAAGCGTTTGTGGCGTTTACGGATGAGAGGGTGCCGGAGGCGAGGCTGGACACGAGATCTACGGGATCGGACTCTGTGATTGCAAGTTCTTCCGGGGTGAGGATTGCTTTGGGGACGGGGCTGGAGTCCAGGGGAAGGTCTGTAATTTCAGGTAGGCCCGGCTCAACAAGAGATATTGTTGCATCGCGGTGTTCCTGGGCTTTCTGGGCGATGGTTTCCCAAGGTACTGGCATTGCGATCCTTTTGGATGCGGAGAGCTGGCAGTGGTCACTGGCTAGCGAGAGGTCGGGAATACAGTCTTTGGATGCGAACAAGCAAGTGTCCAGGATGATTGAGACTCGAAGAAGAGTTAGGATGGAGAAAATGCGTATTCAAGGAAGAACGCGAGCGTTGATATCAATATTTGAGGCATAACGGTGGGGTACATCAATGGATCGCTACCCCTACATGTTCATTGATAGATTAGATAGGCGTGGCTTGATAAGGGAGGTAGATGCAAGCATTCCCAGCATGTGTTACAAGCACAGCAGATCGCCTGGCGACTTGAACAATTGCATAATCATTTTGCGCAAACCACTCCTTGCATCTTTGGAAACGAGGGAAAACGGTAGAGGGGGCTCGGCCTCTTTAACATGGTTCTCTGACGTTAGTATATCGTAATTAGGAATTCTAATATGGATTCGGAAAAAGCGTCTTGTTAGCTGAAACTACGTTCGGCCCCGTTGGTCGGGGGGAGGAGTGCTAGGTACAACTTCAGAGTGCGATAGGTATCTGTTGACATGTCTTCGCCCTTTGATACCTGGTATATTTCCAGGGCTAACCGGCTTTCGATGCCGAAGAATTGCAACATGAGCCCAGAGCGGATGCAGACAGATTGCCGAACACGACGATAACAGACCCTGGGAGGTGGCACTGCACGTGATGCGGGGCATGGCGGGGTGAATGCGTATGCCATCCCCGCCATTGGGTCGATGTCAATGCCTCGCAGCGCTACCTAGGTATACATACAGCTTCGTATATGCAGCCCTCCGCCCTGTCCATGCTGCATGTGTAGAACAAATAGGGTCTCCGGTATCATTCCGGGACACGATTGACCGATCAGAGCTTGATATCTTCGAGCATCGCTTAGAAAATCGTCAGTGATCTTTGCTGGTGTCATTGGACGCCAAAGAGGCGGGTTGCCCGATTTGGGCAATCCGGGCTACATTTCCATCCCAGATCCCCAAATCCCCGCAGGAAACCTCCGTGCAGCAAGCTCTCCAGCGTCTGCCATGCAAACAACGGCGTTACCAAGCAAGGCTATGATGGCCTGGAACAATTCGAGCTGTCATATGATAACTTGGTTGTCTCGGGACCTGCTTTAAAATGCGCATTGCGCGTCGTCGTTGCCCCTCCTCTCATTCCCTAGGTTCTCTTCTGCATTCTATTGTTCTTTCCTTCTCTTAGCGGGGCGTCCTGGTGCCTTCATTCAAACGGCATACCTTTCCTGGTGTGGAGTAGCTGCCTGCTCTATCCTCTATTTGCTAGTATGGTACCTCTTGGGACTCATGGCTAGAATCTCCTGTACCTAATACTTTCTCTAGTACTCCGCAGCTACCCCATTGCCGGCCCCGTCGCCAGCCTCCATTATAGCAGATATGTCACAACACCCTGCTGGTCCTCCACAGGCCCCAGCTGGAGACAGCAAGGAGAAGCCATTCCTCGGAACTCAGAAGCGTCTTCCAGAATTCCACTTGGCTAACAAGGTTGTCCTGGTCTCTGGAGCTGCCCGTGGGCTTGGTCTCACGCAGGCAGAGGCTCTGCTAGAGGCTGGAGCGATTGGTATGGCTCTTGCAAACATACCAACAGTTCGGAACGCCAAAACTAATGCTGCACAGTCTACGCTCTAGACCGTCTTCCCGAACCGTCTCCAGACTTCCACACCATTGCCGAGCGAGCTGAGAAAGAGCTTGGAACTTCCTTTCACTATCGCCAGGTAGACGTGCGAGATGTGCCAAATCTCAATAAGATAGTGGAAGAAATCGGGGAGAAACATGGACGGATGGATGGATTGATCGCAGCCGCGGGTATACAGCAGGAAACGCCCGCGCTCGAGTATACGCCAGAAGATGCCAACCGGATGTTCGAGATCAACATTACAGGGGTCTTCATGACATCCCAAGCTGTCGCAAAGCAAATGATAAAGTTCGGCAACGGCGGCAGCATTGTGTTAATTGCTAGTATGAGCGGAACGGTCGCTAATAGGGTGAGATCTCTTCTGCAGTGAATTAAAAATCGTCTTTACTGACTTGATTTGTAGGGTTTGATCTGCCCCGCGTACAATGCCTCAAAGGCTGGTGTGATACAGCTCGCCCGTAACCTGGCTTCCGAGTGGGGCCAGTACAGCATCCGCGTTAACACAATTTCCCCGGGCTACATTGTTACTGCCATGGTAGAGGAGCTGTTCAAGCAGTACCCCGAACGGAGGGAGGACTGGCCTAAACAAAACATGCTGGGACGTCTCTCTGCTCCCCAAGAGTATCGAGGTGTCGCAGTCTTCTTGATCAGCGATGCCAGTAGCTTCATGGTGAGTTACCGTTCAATAATGCAATATACGAAACAATTGGCTAATGTATTCTTTTTAGACCGGGTCCGATTTGCGAATGGATGGCGGACATGCCGCTTGGTGAACATCAAAGGGTACTAGGCGAGTGAGAATCAATTAAAGGTGGACAGTATAGGAATCAGCATCAGGTACAAGGCCGCCGGATGGGAATGAATAGGAAGAGGCCTCATGTAGGATAGCAGGGTTAATGCATGTAGTCCAATCGGCCACGATGAGAATGGGGATCCATCTCGGGAACACATAAACCGAAATAGTGCTTATATAATCTACGCGCCGAGCTCGTAAGCTCCTCTACAGAGCTTCAACTTTTAGATTGCTCTTGCCACTACTAGCCATGACTGTCAAGTAGCCATGTTTTCACTGGGGCTTCCTGCTCTGTCTCTATTCCAATCACGTTGGTACCACCGAAAACAGAAATCGCGGTGCAAACGCCCGAGCAACACGCAGTGACATTTATCCTTCTTTAAGCTCACACGTATATCGGATTGAGAAGCTAAGGTTTCCACGAGCTCCTTTCTACATCATATGCGCTACCTCCGGTATCCCTTATGGCGACCTCAGCGCCGAGCTCCGTCTCCCGCTACCGACCCGCGATCCTCGCCCTCACCGGCGCCGCTGCTGCCTACGCTGCCTACCTGGTATACACCAGTGTTTTTACAGCACCTACCCCCTCGGAAGGCCTCCATCGAAGCAACGCCGTACGTAGGCCCCGTGCTCGACCCCGCCGGTCGCGTGCTACGAATATCATCCAGCAGCTCCAGCAAAACGCACAGCCACTGGGCGAGGTCGACTTCTTGGGCACTTCCATCGTCCTTGATCCCCGCCATGTTATAACGCCGGCCGAGCTGCATGAAATCGCCCACCATGCTGAGCCCACTGCCAGCCCCGAATTTGTCGAGAGTGTAATAGCGCAATTCTACGACACATTTCTCGATCGCCTGCTTGCTCTCACCTTTCCTGGTGCTGCCTTAATCCCGGCCGAACGAGAGGCCATCACACACTGGCTCAGCCCTCTCGTGCCGAACCAGGTGGCGGTAACTGACGCCCTACATAGACATAGCGATAGATTCGGTGGTGTCGAAGCAATAGACGGCGCCGTTCAGTCAGACGAGGCTGAGAGTATTGCACCCACAGAGCTGTCATGGCAGGGCGACAATGACTCGGATGCGGATTTCATCAGCGCAGATGGGCAAATTCTGCAACGGACCCTCTACCACATCGCAGAAGACCGTGCGAGGCAGGAAGGCGTCATACATCGTGGCATAACTTGTAATGGCTGCGGCACGAAGCCCATCCACGGTGTTCGATGGAGATGCGCTAATTGTGCCGACTTTGACTTGTGTTCCGATTGTGAAGCTACCAATTCTCATATTAAGACACACATTTTCTACAAAGTTCGCATTCCCGCCCCGTATCTCGGGCTACCCAAGCAAGAACCTGTGTACCCTGGTCGTCCGCATGTTATGAGTCCATCAATCAACTCGGCAGTTAGAAAGCGTCTTTTATCGGAGACCAAGATGGAGTCGGAGGAAATTGAGGCATTATGGGATCAATTTACTTGCCTTGCAGGCACCGAATTCGAGAACGACCACAGTGGCATTGGCTGGGCCCTTGACCGGCGCGCTTTCAACCAAGCCTTCGTTCCTCGATACTCTTCTTTCATTTCTTCACCGAATCTCATCTACGATCGAATATTTGCATATTACGACACCGATCACAATGGGCTGATAGGATTTTTGGAATTTGTAAAAGGCTTGGATGGCATGCACTCCACCGACCCAAAAAAAAAGTATAAGATTGTTTTTAATGGCTACGATGTCGATGGAGACGGTTATATATCCCGGAAAGATGTTCTAAGAATATTCAGGGCGTACTATGCAATCGAAAAGGAGGCTACTCGGAATTATCTTACGGAAGCAGCAGAAGAGCTTTCTGTCAGGGGTGCTCTAGAAACTATACACTCCAGTCAACCTCTAGGCTCGGCTTTTACCCACAATGGCATACCCGCGCGGAATCCTTCAAATCCTCGCTTACAAGAGAAGACGTCGGATGATTCAGCGGACCTTCAACCCATCCACGATGATATTGAAGATGTTGCAGAGCGCGAAGAAATATTGCGGATGACGGATCCTCGACATGCAATTTATACCGCCCGAGGAGAATCCGGAGACCAGGCTGTGAGAGACAGATGGGTTCGCAGGCAATTTTACATCGACGAAGAAGAGGGCCTCACGCGACCTGAAGGCGTGGAAGATGCTTCTAACGACTACGAAAGCAGGGCGCAGACAGATGAAGATGTAGAGCCTTCGCCAATTGCCGGACACGAACGACCAAGAGGGTCCCGTTCATCTTCTAGGGTTCGTTTTCAGGACGATGTTGAAGACATTGAGACTCGATCTAATGCCTCGAATTCGTCGCGCCCCTTTGGGGAAAGATGGGGTGGCTATGAGATTCCCGAGCCAGAGAAAGACCTAGGAAAAGAGGTGCTCTATCAAATAACGCAACAAGCCTTCAATGAGCTGTTAAACCCCTTGTTTCAAGAGAAGGAGGACAATGCCATGGATGCTCTTGCCACGCGTGCCGAGCGTCGTAGAGTTAATCCCCAAGTAGAGGTCACTGTCGCAGAATTCAATCGGGAATTGGATATTAATAAGATAGTTGTAAATGTGGGCATCTTCAGTTATGCTAAACGGATTCTTCATATCATTACGGGCTCAGCCGGCGCCGTAAAGGTTCTCTTGAACGATCTAAAGAATCATCAGCTTGAGGAGTCCGACATCCATGACAGGATTTGCACCATCTTCTCGGCAGCGGAGCATGACATTGCGCATCAGAAACCGTGGCCCGACGGCGAGGATGTAGATGTAATGGATCTCTGGAATGCAAAGCTATGCAGAATGCAACTCCGAACCGAACTCGAAGACGTCGTTTTGGGCCTTGCAACTAATCTGAATTGGCTGTCTTGGCCATCTCCAACCACATCACCTCGCGTATCGCATGTCCAGAGCGCTGTAACCGAGCCGGAAAGTGGCAAGATGGGTTACTACAGGGACCCTACCATGCCACAGTTTCGTCCCAACTCGGCGGCTGATCTCGTACCATCTGCAGACGGAGGAGATGCGGAAAGCGTGTCGGAGGAGAGGGCGTCCAGCTCAGACTCTTCGGACCGTGTCTTCATAGTTCACGAAGATGACGTTGATTTCGTACATTTTCCTCTCAATCATTGCCCATTTTTCATCAATCAGGCCGTCGCGGAATCTAGCACAGAGGCTAGCCGATCCGCGTCGCCCTCAGAAGCATCTCATCCAATAACTAACGCCGTAATTACACCCCAAAGCCCCCCCCCACCGCCTCCACTACCTCACAGTCCGTCCCTACAGCCTCCCACACCTCCGCCGCCACCTCCTCCGGAGTGGACGAACGATCCAATAATGTTTTATATGTGGATTGATACAAACGACATGGAACTCCGCACCCTATGGCGACCCGTCTCGCACGCTTTACCCTTCGAAAAGGACACAACATACAAGCCCCTCGAACGCAAAATCCGTCGGGCGGCAATGGATCCCAAGTCGCCATGCCACATGACCATGCTCGCGAGCCTAGAGGCCGTAGAAGCGGAAATCAGTGAGAGGAAGGGGAGCGGGCTGGTGAACTTCAAGGAGTTTGAGGAGAAGATGGCTGAGGGGAAGCTGAGATTTCTAGAGGCTTGGATGGATTGGGTGAGTTTTTGATGGATTGGTGGTGATTTAGAGGGGCGATATTTGATCTTTCTTTTGGGATCAATCCTACATTGTTCGATCTTTTTGGAGATTGACTTCGTGTATTCAGGTCCGTCCCATTGCGAGTCAGAGTATGGTTATGTTTGGGCACGATGAATCGACTGAGCGGAGTTTTGAGAGTTCGGATAGGGCAGCCTCAAGTACGAGTTCGGGCTATGGATCGGTCGAGAGCTATGGATGGGGAATGTTAAACTGGAGACACAGGACCGTGTCGAACGTGAGAGACGGATGAATTGGATATCCGGGATTGGATCTTGTACAATTTGGATTTCTGGGACGTAGCGCATTTCTGTTCCCATTCTCTTTGAGGAGAGGCACCGAGCTTTGATTGTTTGTAGGACAATGGTTCACAATGGTTGGATTGTATGATATGATATCCCCAGTAAAAAGGATTCTTTTATGCGTTGGATGGAAAGGGCCTATGTCCTAGGTCTATTGAGTAGAGTAGAATATTAATATGTATGGAATTCCCCCTAGTCCCACGCTATTCTAACAACCTCCATGCCAACGCCGCATATCACCACTTTTGTTCTCTTGTCCCCTTGCTCCAGAATTGCCATGCTAGATACGTCCGCCACGTTCGTCTTCATCCTCTTCACACGCTTGATTTCTAATAGATCTTGTCCCTCGCCTAGCGTGGAAGTGTTGTGCACAATGATCTCCCATAGACGGATCCATTGGTCGTTTCCTGACGTGAGGATGAATACCCTACTCCGAAATAGAAGTATGGCGCATGCCGTGATTGCCGAAGCGTGTGCACGGACTATGATAGTCGGTGGATGCGCATAGGCGGACTCGGAGGACGAGGTAGATGCTAGAAGGAGTGCTAGGCTGCTATCATCGCCCCCAGAGACGATCAAAACGGTTTCCTGGTCCAGGGGGTGTGAAGCCAAGGTCTTTGAAGAGTTTTGGTGGATGCGTACGGGATACTTCCATGTCAGAGTAGAAGCTAGAAGGGGTGCGCTTGCATGAGGACGGTCCAAGTCGGAAGGTAGTGACCAAATGGCAGAGTGGCCATCTGTTCCGGCTGTGAGGATGGTGCTAGACGAGAGAAAGACGCTCTGCGTGAGACAGGATGTGAAGTAGTTGCCTATCGCAAGCGTCTGCCATTTCACTGTAGCCGTTGCGTCGTAGCTATAGATCTGTGTCCCCGTTAGTTGGTGCGATTTCTGATATCTTGCTAATCGTTCTTACCCCAACGTGTGAGTCCGAGAATGCCATCGTGAAAATAAAACCAAACTCTACGTTCTGCCTTTTTCTAACGTCGAATGACATAATCCTTAAATCCGAATGTTCGCTCTCAGGTGTAAAGATCGATTCGCAAACGACGCCAATGCCGAGGGGCGACGGTAATTGGCGCACTCTCCAGATGTAGAATTCCTCGCACCCACCACTACTAAAAAGATACTGTCCACTGTCCGACCATTGGAGATGCTGAATGCCAGTAGTATGTTTTCTTAATGTTCTTCGGTAGACAACATCCCCCCCAACATACTCGAAAACCTTGATATCGGTATCCTCGGCGCCAGTGGCGATCAAGTGCCTAGATTGCTCATTTACTTTCGTTGTTGATACTGCCATAGCTTTGATCTCGCGGCCATGGCCACCAGGTCGAATCACATGATGATTTGGTCCGACCTGGCTAAGAATACGCATTGTAGATGCTCTCGTCCATACGACAGTGCCACCTCCTTCATGCGATGAGAAATATTCAAAAGCCCAAGTTCGATGGGCGCCTCCGGTCTCTACGCTCATTACTTCCTCTTCGGAGGTACTATTGTACAGTATGAACTTTGTACTCGAAAAGCCGTAAACAACAATCTGGTTTTTATGAAAATATAGTCCTTCGATACTTGGTCCAACAGGAAGAGAGAGATTGTGAACGAGAGTCGTACAATTGGTGGATAGATCAAGGTAATGCACAGCGCTATAACCGTCTCTGCCGACTGAAATGATGTAACCATTCATTGAAAAGAACCGGGATGGAACCCACTGAATCGCCGTCACGGTTTCTTTCCCATGTACTCTCTCTATAGTACTAATTGCGTACGCCTTCCGTTTTCTCTCGTCCTTGCTATCAGTGTCACCTCTCAGAATCTTGTACGTTGCTATCGATCCCCGACGGAAGCCTGCAAGAATATAGCCTCCTTCCCAGGTTGTGGGGACGTAGGCAATACTCGTGACCGCGAGACCAGTTAGCAGTTCCGACAATACTATATCCATTTCTGCTGAAACAGTGGGTTCACTCTGATCTAAATCAATGTAGAGTAGCCTTGCTTCCCTTCCTCTCATCAGCGTGATGAGGAGAACCAAGCTCGCTGCCCCCGTTTCCGTAAAGGTTTTGGCTACGAACATAGACCCGACCTTGCTCCGAATAGAATATAGTTTTGATAGAACGGACGTCGCCTTTTGGTAGACGTATATACTACCTCTTGAACCGGCAACAAATGCGATACCAATCGATGCCTCAGCGGTACAAACGGAGTAACCCTTAAGGTCGTCCATCTGATCGACAAGTACTGATTCCGTGATAGTATTATTTTGAAAACATTGTGGATCCAAGCCTATTGTTTCAAGGTATATCTTCCCCGAATTGGTAGTCAACAGAAATGACTTGCTATCCAGAAAAGTGTAGCTTCGGAAAAACTCCGATTTGAAGGCAGGATTATCCGTAGGATTGGTTTGCAATGTTGTTGCACCATCTGCGAAATCTAATGCCATCGATTCTATATCTTGGACGCTATACTCTTGAATGCTGGGCTTCATAATCCTATTATTAGACTGAGGCAAGAAGTATGGAGAGCAAACTATGATCTTGCCATCCGCTGCGCCCGATATCAACCTCTGGTGGTTTAAGAAGAATTTGCTGATGGTCGAGGACCAGATATTCTTGCCATTATTGTAGGCAGCAGTATCTATCAATTTGAGTGAGAAGGCTGGGGCTGCGGCCGCAGTGCGCAGAGTTTCATCCCTCGGAATAATCTCCCACATACGTGATGTTGCATCCTCACCCGAAGAAAGGAGAAAGACGCCTTCGGGAGAATATGTCGGATCCAGAAAATCAACGGACCATACACGAGAGAGATGGCCCCATCCGATCGCCAGGCAATCTGAACTAGTCGAAGTCGTATCAACGAGAGCATTACTAAAGCCAGTATGCTGCTTCCTATTGGCATCATGTGTTTCGTCTAGCGTAGGCGCTGCCCGGTCGTTGTCAGTAATGCTTGAGATATCCCAGACCCTGATGGTGCGGTCATCACTGCAACTTGAAAGTAGCCTCTGAGGTTTCTTTCGGGACTTGAGTGCCACGTTACTGGAGATGCGCACACCAAATATCGATCCCTCGTGGCCGAGAAATACGCTATGAACGCGGGAAAACGAACGACAATGTGGTTGGCGTATCCATGACCACAAGACAATCTCTCCAAACGCGGTGCCGGCAGCAACAAGGATTTTGTCATGAGTCTCCCATAGCAGGTGAGCCGAGTAGAGGATGGAGCGGGAGCTTGAAGTAAGTTCGGACATGTGGAGGACTAGGGAGGGGTTACTAGAACGGTATGGTGAGTAAGGTAAACACAAAGGTTCGTTGGTTTATGGCTGTATATAGGAATTATACAAATAATAACTGCTGGAAGTCCTACCTATAGAGACTTCTCTCTTCATCTGGTACACTAACGTCACGGGTAATTACTAGTTCGAGAAGAGCATTATGCGCTGTGACCGCAGCACACACTCCTATCCTATTCCCTGAAAAATCCTGAGCAAGGGGACAGAAACAGAGGTCAAGTATCCAGTCTGAGGCCTTAACAGGCGAAGATAAACGCAATATGTCGGGGGTGGGATCCTCGGTAACATCCGGAGAAGATGCATCGAACTCCAGAACGCGAATAAAAGGACCACCCCAGATGACAGCAATCACATGATGAGATGTGGTAGACTGGATAGATATCCCATGAATGGCATGCGCTTTAAATACTTGACTTTCGGCAAGAAATTTGAAGTCGGTGCAACGATATATACGAACATACGGTCCTTCGGCGGTAAGGACGAGCTGGTCATAGGAGGCTAAAGCCGTTACTGGTACACGGGTAGTCTCATGCTGGAATTGTTAATGATTATGCATTGAGAGAAAAGCCCGACTCACATAAAGGTCCGGTGACATGGAGACGGATGGATTGATGGTGACGTTTGTTGATGGAATTTTGGTGTTGAGTCAGCGCGGGGTGGCGGGGCACTTTCCGGCACCATCCTGCACCTTCGCGATGAATCGCAAAAGTTCTATAAAAGCACACACTCAGCGTCGCATCGATTCCCTTGCGCCATACGACACCAATATATACTGATTAGACAGATTTTTGCACCCATATCTACGTCCGAAGATGTCCCTCTCCCAGGCGCCCGCAAATTTTGACGCAGAGAATGCCGACAACTTCGAGGATGTATGCTTCGTGCTCTTTGACGTACGAGACCTGCTACTGACAGCATGCAGATAGAGAAGCAATTTGCGGTGAAAGGTGCACGTCATAGCGCCCGGAAATTAACGAATGAATTGGCTGATCGTGAACGACAGTGGTCCAGCATATGGAGACCTACTGGAACATCCTCGAGAGGGTGCCCGGTTCGAAGCTCCGTCTGACTAAATTTGACGACGACATTTACGCACACTTCAAAAACGAATTCCCGGATTTTGACCCTGCCGCTACTATAAATGAGGATGAAATGAAAAGCAAGGAGGGCAAAGAGAAGTGGCGCAAGTTCATCGGCGAGTACGAGAAAGGCGAGAAGAAGGTGGAAGACTACAACTTCGGAACAATGCTTAGGGCAAGCCCTAAGACCGAGTATGGCGAGAAAGAGACCATTTTTGCTGTGCGCATGCAATTCTACGCAATAGAGATAGCCCGGTAAGCCTCTAAGCCATGACTTGATGAAATATCGCTTATTCGAAAAGGAACCGCGCAGGCTTAAACGACTGGATCTACGAACAGGCTCATCAGCAGGAGAAATAAAGCCGCTTAAAATATCCCGAATGACGGCCCCAGGTGAGATCCCGCAGTTGCGAAGACCGTTCGGCGCGTAGCGTTTCCCCGAGCTTGCTCCCTCGAAGTCCTCATCATCCGTGCTGCAAACTTTGTTCTTTGTCAGAGGGCAGGTATATTGCTCCGATTTGTTCAACACCCGGACAATTCGCGTGGCGACACCCCTCGCGGACTCACCGTACCGAGTGGCCAAGTGGAGGAATGCATGGCAGAGGTAATAGACAATGCACGCTCATGTAGGGTCGCTGCCCTATCATCCCATTCGCTACACATCGAACGGGCTGGTCACAGATTAAATATACTCACAATTTAGGACCTAGAACTATTCTAGTAAACCAGTAATTCCACCCCGAAGACTACCATGATATTTGCCCCTGCATTGATTTGACCGGACAAATGATGGAGCTATTTGGTTGTGGCGGTGATGGTGGTAAACGTGTGAAACGTCAGTGGCTGCTAGGCCTAGTGGCGGAGAACAATATCAACAGCAAACAAAGTGCTGTCGCGTGAAAGACCACAACACTAGGCCACATTCGGCAATCTGCTTCCTTTTCTTGCCCATTAACTCTGCATCTCCTTGCACCATATTTCTCCGATGTTTAGTCAAGATTCTATTTGTTTTCCTTCACCAGCGCTGCCGCCATGTCTCGATTGTCGGGTGCGACCATTGAGCAGGAGAAGAAACTGCCCAAGAAAGATGAAGAGGACGGCCTTACCCGTCGAGCGGGTTGGAAAACCCTATTCGGCTTTACAACGAAGAGGCACCTCCCAGTGCTTAGTCTCGCTGTTACTATGGCAGCGATAGCCGCTCTCACCCTTCCCGCTATGGCAATATTGTACGGCATTCTATTCCGACAATTCGCGGACTACGGATCGGGGAAAATAAACGGGACAGCGCTGCTCCGTAACGCCTCCAAATACTGCCTGTACATGACGGGAATTGCAGCCATTAATTGGCTGACTAATAGCTTGTATTTCATACTATTCTTGATATTTGGAGAGCTTCAAGCTAGGAGTGCTCGTGAGAGGATATTTAATACCCTCGTCCGGAGGGATATGGAATGGTACGACACAAGACAAAACGGGATAGCGGCTCTTCTCTCCACAATTCAAATGTAAGGTGTCTTGTGCAAATTTGGGTTCGAGAAGCTAAATCTTGAGGTATACAGGCAGATTCGAGATCTCCAACTTTCCACTTCCACGCCGTTAGGGGAGGGTCTGCAATGTGTCATTTCAGGCCTCGGAGCTTTGATCGTAGCATTCTATTTCTCCTGGAATCTCACCATTGTCATCATTTGCACGGTCCCCCTTGTATACTTGGTGATGGGTCTGCTATCTAGACGACTGTCGAAACGAGCGCACGAGCAAGCAGACAAACTACAACAGGCGCTGAAGTATGTTACAAATGCTGTTCAGAGCATAGAGACAGTGAAATGCTTCAATGGCGAAAGACTCGAACTCCTGAAATTTGTCAAAGTCATATCTCATGCAGCAAGCCTTTACAAACGTCAAGCCAATCTTCGGTCTTTCCAAATCGGCTTTATGCAATTCATAATTTCCGCAATATTTGTCCAAGGATTTTGGTACGGCAGCTACTTGGTCACGTCCGGGAAAACCGATGCTGGCCATGTTGTAATCACCTTCTGGGGCGCACTGATGGCTGTGCAAGGTCTAACCGGGTTTGTACCTCAACTCATTGTTCTCCAGAAAGGCAAAGTTGCAGGCGCAAGGCTCCGAGGAATAATGATGCAAACCTCAAGATTGGATAAGAGTCTGGAATCGCAAGGGGGGGAGAAGCCGGATAATTGTCCAGGAGATGTTGAGTTTCAACACGTAAGACATCCCCAATTCTGCCAATTCCTGTGTTGACATGTCAAGGTCTCATTTACATACCCTACTCGGCCCAATCAAACTGCGTTAAATGATATTTCCCTCTTCTTTCCAGCAGGAGACACTACATTCGTCATCGGAAGAAGTGGCTCTGGAAAAAGTACGCTAGGGCAATTGCTAGTACGATTCTATTCGCCGTCAAGTGGCCAAATTCGGATCGATAGAGCCCCTCTTCAGAGCCTGGATACCCAGTGGCTTAGGGATAACGTAACGCTTGTTGAACAACATAGCGTGCTCTTCAATGACACGATTCGGCGGAATATTGCATTAGTAAAGCGGAATGAGGAGCCCACGGCCGAACAGTTGAAAGAGGCCGTCAGTTTTGCCCTCCTCGATCAAATGATCAAGGACCTTCCGAACGGTCTCGATACACTAGTTGGCACTAAAGGTAACTCTTTAAGTGGTGGACAGAGGCAACGAATGGCATTGGCGCGTGCGCGGCTTCGTAATACTCCTGTTCTCGTTTTAGATGAGTCCACAAGTGCATTGGATAACATTACGAGATCCGCCATGCTTCAAGCCATCAGGCGCTGGCGGCTGGGTAAGACTACGATTGTCATCACCCACGACATTTCCCAGATACTCCCAAATGATTTCGTGTACATTTTGGAAAACTCTAAGGTAATTCAAGAGGGGTACCGCAAGATGATTGAAAATGTACCTAACTCCGCATTTAATACCTTTCTTGATATAGATACGAGGAGGCCTGAGGAAGATGAGGAGATGTTGGAAGATGAAACCGATGAAATATTTTCGCTTTACCATGAGTCATGGGGCCAGGCTCCCCATCCACTCTCTGGTGTCTTTGGCGAGCCGTATGTATTACCTTTGATGTCTCCTAGACATAGCCTCCTTATGAGCGGCCCGAAGCGAGCTTCAGTCATGGCATCCGAGCTGGGGAAAAGGCCTCCCAGCATAATACGACCACTTGAAGACAATGACACTTTTCACCCATTACCTTTCCCCACTAGGCGTGGCTCCTTGGTTTCTACACGTCAATCATTGCTCTCTCAAGACGTTCCTATTCAATTAGATTTACTAAGGGCAAACTCGAGCCGTCAGAGAATGAGCTTGAAGGAAGGGAAACGCAGCAGTCAGACCTCGGCTCAAAGTACGCTGCCTAGTGCGACCCAAACACTTAGCATAAAGCAGATCATGAAAACAGTCTGGCCAGTGCTGGACTGGAGATCTCGTGTTACATTTACTGGAGCTATTATCTGTGCAGCAATTCATGCAGGCGCCACCCCGACGTTCGCCTTTGTTTTCGCTCGATTACTATCGACATTCTATGTAACGGCACACCAAACGCAGATGGCGCTAAAGTACGCTCTCTCTATTCTGGGTATAGCTATTCTAGATGGTTCTGCAAGCTATGGGCAGAGTTATTTCTTCGATTCCTGCGCTCAAACTTGGGCCAACGCATTGAAGCAAGAAGCCATGCGGCGAATACTGCTTCAACCGAAAGAGTTCTTCGATCGGGAGGAGAACAGCGTTTCACAACTCGCCGAATGCATCGACCATTGCGCAGAAGAGGCTCGGAATCTCCCTGGACGTTTCGCCAGCATCGTCCTTGTCGTGGTCATTATGGTCAACATTGCAATCATTTGGAGTTTGGTGATCTGCTGGAAGCTCACCTTGGTCGCTCTTGCTAGTGGCCTAGTCTTGTTTGCAAGTACCAGGTGCTATCATGCCATTAGCAGCCGATGGGAAACGTATTCGAACGAAGCAGACGAGAAAGTGGGACAAGTGTTATATGAGACATTTGTCAATATTCGAACGGTACGATGCTTCGTGCTTGAGGAAGTCTTCCGCAAGCGATACAAAGACGCAACTACAAATGCACTGAAGGTGGGCGTGAAAAGAGCAGTCTACACCGGTTCCATCTTCGGCATCAACTACGCATGTATGTTCTTCGTCACTACGTTCCTCTTCTGGTACGGTGCTACAATTGTCGCTTCAAGGGAGTTTTCCACTACGAGGATTATCGAGGTCTTCGGGATCCTTCTGTTGAGTGTAAACCAAGTCAATTACATCGGAAACTATATACCACAGGTCAACATTGCAAAAGATGCCGGGTCAAGGCTCATGCGGCTTTCGGGACTGCCACTAACCTCTCCCGAACATAGTGGAACTATGTTGATTCATTCCGCGGGAGATATTGTGCTGAGGAATGTTTATTTCAGCTACCCTACTCGAAAGGACCTTTCCGTACTTCAAGACGTTAGCTTCTGCATTCCACGAGGAAGTTGCACTGCCATCGTGGGGCCTTCAGGTTCCGGGAAATCTACAATCGCAGCCTTATTATTCAAGCTATATCAAACCAACTCCGGTGCACACGCACCATTCACTTCAGACCTAACAGTTTCCGGTCACGATATCAAGACACTGCATACCGCTACCCTGCGCTCGAGAATGGCAATCGTTTCCCAAACGCCAGTTCTCTTCCCTGGCACAATTGTCGAGAATATTGTCTATGGTCTCCCGCCGTCATCTTCACGTGCCACTATCGATGGTGTCCGTGCAGCTGCAGTCGCTGCAGGCGTATCCGATTTCATCGACAGCTTGCCACTTGGCTACCAGACCGTCGTTGGCGAAGGCGGCACCGGACTCTCAGGAGGGCAGGCGCAACGCATCGCCATTGCACGTGCTTTGGTTCGAAGCCCCGACATTCTAATCTTGGATGAGGCTACTAGCGCGCTCGATGTCGAGTCTGCTGGTGTCATTCGAGACACCATTCAGCGCCTCGTAATGGATGGGAGCAAGGAAGGTGGACATAGGCCTCCACTTGGACAAGAATTTTCTTGTAGCTCGTTGCATGAGGAAAGGAGAGATATGACAGTCATCATTATCACACACGCGAGAGAGATGATGGCTATCGCAGAACATATCATCGTGCTAGATAAGGGTAGGGTAGTAGAAGAAGGGACCTACGATGCGCTGAGGAGGAGACAAGGACCCTTCGCGAGGCTGCTAAGGGGCGAGAAAACGGGCTCACCCGAGAGAGGGGGGTTGAGGAAGTAGAGAGGGTTTTGGAGGTAAAATTACTCTTCGTGATGTATTTATCGTCTCTTTTTCTTTAATGACTGTACAAGCTATCAAAGCTTAAACAACCTTCGTGTCCGCTGTTGGTAATGGTTGAGAAGTTCTGCGAAAAATGGTTCCTGATTTGAATGGCTTGTCCAATTTCACTAAATGTGTGCAACTTTTGGTATTATCATATGTGCCTGCTCCAATAAGGAATGATCGGGCAAATTTCTATCAGATTTGTAATGGTCCGTAAGCAAGGCACAAATAGATCTGAAGATAGCTCGGCCAAGGAAAGTAGGAGATAACAATATCGTAGCGGAACTCTAGAAGAAAAGTAGCACTTTTTATTGCTCGATTGAGTAGAGTATCTACAAGAATATAACAATATCTTTATGGCGAGACTGACACTGAGCATAGATACAGGCAAGAAATGCAGTGTATGACACGTTCTTTAGCCGCTTACATCGACTCCAACTCCGGCCGCTGTATTCACTTAGCTATACCGCTAGCCTGTTGAGAGTAGCAGAAAATGAAATCGACGAGTATTATAACCAGTTGATTCATTATACTTGTATACCCCTACTACCAATGTTATAGCGCCACTAGTTGCCCCACGACTTGTTGGCTTGACCGGTCGAGGTGGGAGATGGCCTAAGAGCCACTGTGGGCTGTGCTGAGTTTGTAGATGTAGGCTGCGAATCTGCTTGTGTCAAAGGTGCATCCTGGTCGCTACTAGAAGTCTGTGTAGGAAGAGAAGTTCTCTTAGTCGGGGTAGGCGTGGATAACACAGTGTTGACAAGATTTGAAGGCATCCCTTGGCTCTGGTCCGGGCAAGCACTACCGAGCAAGTCTAGTGATTGATCATTAGACTTTATGAGCGTCGACAGCTTGACCCTGGCCGGAGAATCGCAAGAGTCACCGCCGTACTCGATGTTGAAAACGGCCTTATTGGCATCTGTGAATGACTTGTAACTGCCACCTGTGTGCAATTAATAATTAGTGTCATTCATACTCAGGAGGGTTTGGAAAAACGTACACTCCTTGTATTGGTGGCACTGCTCGTTTACGGCAAATTGCACCACATCGACCAAATTTGTGATGAGCTCCACTGCATTCTTCAATCCAATCGCCAGTTTATTGTTGGTGGCCTCTTGGGCTAGGTACTTGACGTAATCAACGTATGCACTCTTATCGTAGCCAAAGCCGTCTTGGTTCTCATTCTTTTATCGTAGTGTTAGTACTAGGTCGCATATGGATGATGCACTGACTACTTACGTAGCCGTCGACGTTATCTGGGTCAATTGCAGTGCAACCTTTGCTTGCGGCTAATTGTATGCGTTTCTTCATAATATATCGGACATTCTGAGATTTGACGTTGACCCAGACCTCGTCCGGCCAGCCGTCGAGCTCCTTGCCGGTGTCACTATATTTGAAGTCTGCGGAGTCCGTGCGCCAAGCCTCTTTCGAGCCCGCAGAGAAGTAGCAAATGACCTGCTTCGTTGCATTGAAGTCTCCGATTGTGGCCGCATCTGTGTCAAACATATCGATATCGATAACTTGAAAGTCTTGGTTGATAATCTGCTTCTTGATGGCAATAGGGTCACTTGGGTTCAGTATAATATCCCATGAGACTCCAGCTGGGAATGCAGCGACATCAGGGCTGGAAAGTGGACGAGCCATAACCAGTCCAACGCCATTGACGAGGGCAATAGCGGAATAAAGACGCATGGTTCTTCCAAAGAGGGACCAAAAGCAGGAAGAAAAAGGAACAACAATAGCGTACAACTAGAGTCGAGATTCAGGATACACGTTAGTGCAGAAAACTAGTTTAACTAGGAATTAAATGGACGATAAAAGAGTGGATGCAACTGCTAGGGTGCAATGAAGTTAGAGAAGAAAAAGACCGGCCAGTATCGACAGTAGATACGAAGAACAAGGGACATGCCGGACTTCTTTCAAACAGTTGCTCATAGATTTGCAAGGCGGGGAAACTTAATATTAGTGAGTAGGACATTAGGGTGCACGTCAATTTCACTGTTTGAGGGGCTCTCTCATTTTAGCGGCATGTTGGAGAGTGTCTCACCATACTGTGGGTTGTTACCAAGCCGAGCTGTGAATATACTGATTCCACAAAAATGGGTATTCTGGAATGATCTTAGCATGTTCCGCGGATCGCAAATCGGTCTTTAGAGAGCTTCAATGTTCTCGACGTCTCTATGCACTAAGTCCCAGAGTGGCATACTCCCACTCGGCGACCATCAGGTATCCTACGTGCGAGAAGGGCTGTTTTGCTGTCGCAAGAAAGCAGGTGAGCGGAAGCTGATGGATGATCTGTGGGGATGATGTGAGGAGAGGAGATGAAAGGATAACTTGAGGATCTCTTGCTCGCAGGGGTGGATACCACCAACAGCCGCACAGACACTAGAGCATATTCGAGAAGCTTTTGGAATCGGCGCTTGAAATATTCTAGCTTAAGCTGAGCATGGCGAATTCTTTGAATCTACAATCTTAGCCTTAGCTTGTCCAAATGCATAACCGTCTCAACTGCTAGACTGTCGGCATGGCAGTGAAGGATATGGCCGACTGCCCTGCCTCGCTCCGTAAACGAAATCCGTGCACGATTCCGAGCCTCCACTTAATTTCTCGTGAGATTTGATGAAACAAACATGCATATGGTGCCTGGATGGCACCGAAAATTGTGGCTCCTCCAACGTGACTCTGTGGTGTGGGCTAGTCGGCGATATTTCGGCCGCTTTGGTGAGAATTAAAAGCCGGTCTCGATCGTACCATATATTACCTCGAGACATGATCATCTTGATATGCTGTTGGATATATCCTGGACTTATATTGCGGCTTTCTCCGTTGGTCTAAAGGCGAGGAATCTAATGCGCACCGGTACTGCTTGCATTGTCGCAAACCCTAATATCTGAAGCCCACAGGTCAGCAGAGAAAATCTCAGCTTCAAGTTTCCTATAGAAGTGCATCCGCGCTCAGTTTCTACTGAGGACTAAACACTTTTTCTTTCAGAATCTTTAGCGGCTTCTATATCTGAATGCAATGCGAAATTGATTGCCCATTTCCTTAAATATTGGAATTGGATGGCCCCGTGAAAAGCATACTATACTAAGCAACTGACTTAATTTATTTCTAGAAACTCTGGATTGACTCAATCTTTAATAAATGGATTGGCAAGACTTTGCTAAAAAGTCTTGATACTTAAAATCTCCCAAGTATTTATATAGCTGGCTAGTACAAAAAACCTACTGCATTTGGATATCATAGAAGTACTTCAAGTAAACTGCTATGTGAATCGCCAATCCAGCATTGATATTGACGCATAATACCATACATAAAGTGCCACACTTCCAACTATCCTTACATGAAATTAGGGAAACATGATGGAAGCAGAATACAGATGGTGTCGCGTATCAGGGAGCATCAATTGCTGAGGCAAATATTGATGTATTAAAGGAGGGTAAGTAGCCTGCCTCGCTAGAAGCTGGCAATGGCGAGACTATATAGGCCTGAAAAAACAGACCAACTATAATAGGATAGTAGAAACATGTGACAGATGGTTGAATAAATTCTATGCCAACATTCTCGCGCATGAATTGTTGTACCTGCGGATTCACCCTTCCCTAAGCATACGGAGGGAATGGAACGACCTTCGGCCCTCTAACATTTCGAGCTCTGCTTACTGAAACGCTGTCGGTAAGTGGGGTTATGCATAGGAGAAATCGAAAACTCACATGTAACATAAGATTGACCTTCGAAGAAATTTGAATAGATCTACCTCCACTTAGTCCGAGGCCATTCTCCTAGGAAATATCAGTCTGTATTCAGTGTAGACGGTACATCTTGCTCCCTTGAGAAACTCAACAATAGGTCAGACCTTCTCAGGCGGCACTTCGATGAGCTCCTTGATTCTACGCAAACGATATATGGTGTACTCCCAGCTCATTCTAGCGGAGGCTTATTGATGGTATCCATGTCCGGTCCTCGCCCTTCTCTTGAAATTTTAGGTAATTTCGCTTGGTCGTGCTGTTCAAACCCGATGACTCTCCCTGAATTGAGGCTTCGTAAGACGAAGATGAAGGAAGTTTATAATGAGCACTTGGGATCTGTTGACAAGCCCCGTATCAAGGTGATAGAGAACAGCAAATATGCCTTCTTTGAATTGGGTCTCGTACTCGAATCGGTGGAAATTCTATTTGAACACGATTAGTCAACGTTATTAGCGATTTGGTAAGATTAAACACCAATGGGAGCGATCAAAGAACCATTAGGACATTTATTGAGTTTATTTATAAGACCCGAGCGATATTTTGTATCCCATCTAGCGTGATCAGGTGCTGGAAAGGCGTATGGTCTTGTGTTGATACTGCTATACTCTGCGTCATTGAGCTATCTAGCTTTCGCTCGTGTCCCAAGTAACCTAATCTCATCTCGAGTCTATGATGGATGATTAAAGAGAACGCCCAGGTTTGTGGACGGCAGGGCACGACCGAAGCGTAACATATCAAGTATATTGATGAATTCTGCTTCATATTGCCGATGAATAGTAGTCAAGTGGATGTGCTCGACTTTACATTCCTTCTTCAGTTAGCGAACATAGCCCCCTGACAAACCCATGCTCTCCAAGCCTTGCTTCTAAACGCACATTTATCAGCGTTTTCGTAGACCCTTCCGCACCGATGCTGAGAGCAGAGATGTAGTCACCGCTTCTTTTAGGTTCGCTCCCACAATAGATACAGTGTGTAAATGGTCTTACAGGTGGGAGCTAGCAAAATTCTCTACCAACAACTACTTGGACGCCACCTGAAGCTCACATGCCGTTCCTGGCCACCTTGATAACAGCATGGAGACTTTCGGAATGCAAGCTCTCAACCATGCTAATTCCATCGATAACAAGGATATCGGCGTCCTCAATCCTCTACTCTAACGGCTTTTGCCATGTGTCTTCGATGAACTTTTGCAAGGGGTGGTTTTCTATGATTGGGGTCTAACCCGCATATGTCTAAGTGGCAAAACTATTGGTGTCAAACGTGGCACGCCTTATTGGCACCAGGATTTGTACGTTGAGACCTATCTCCGCGAAGCACTCAACGAGCGCTTTAAGGATAGTAGATACACCACATCCAGCGGAGCCTGTGTAAAAGACATTTCGACCTCTGAGAAATAGGCCTACTGGATTGGCTTGCCCCTCGCAGAGCACAGGCTGGGTTATCGGCACAATTCTGCTTTCAAGATTCGCTGGTTGAGGTCTATTCTCACTCGCATTAAACCCATGAGGGATGTGAAGTTGGTTTTGAGTTTCGGAATACGATAGCGGGAAGGAGCTGTTGGGTGACGGGGATTCAGGTAGATCGTGGTCGTGGAGATGGAGGTAATCGCGCCGACCAACGCCTGCAGCATAGCAGTTTGAGAGGCCTTCTTGGCAGAGAGCCTCTTAGCGGAAATGCAGCCTTCCCTGGTCATCGAATCAGCCTCATTGAAATTCAAGATCGATACGTTGACCATATCCGCCCCGTGGGTCCCGACTAAGTTGGATTCCACGATCACGCGTATCTGCCTATAGGCAGGGGCGCCACAGAGGTGACTAACTACCAGGCAGTCGGTGGCGCTAGGTAGGTAAAGGAGCTCCTACAACTGTAAAGTAGTCATAGATCTCATAGGTAGAACATTATCGCACTTGTTCTTATTTCAGAGTTTCAACTGACTGTGTGCTAAAATGGCTGCTCTGGATCCGGGTGCGGAGAAATTTCATACCGGTTGTCTTGTGTGCCCTACACCGGTGATGAAGATGACGCTACGCTATATTCAAGTTGACGGTCTAATGTAGTCTTTAACTAACTTGTAGAAGATCGGGGCTTGATCTCATGATGCCTAAGTATCGATGCGATTCTAGTGGTAATTTTAGTATGGACTTAGTGTCATTGGTAGCATGATCAATGACCTCGGGAGGTAGAGAACTATATGAACATTGCATAGTGACTTGATGACTAAGAGTCGAATGGTTTATGTGGGTTCGACTTCCCTTAGGTGACACAGGCTTATCTGTATTCTAGGCTCTGAATTGTTTAGGCACGTGGGTATTTGCTAAATTAATGTGTGAGTTTGTAGTAGCGGCCAGGTTAGAAGCTGCTTGTCGGGGTCCACGAATGTTGTATAAGCTAAGCATTGTGCGTAGCTATTGCAACTTACAATCTGACATCATGGTCGAAAGGGGCCTGAAAGTTCGCGATTGATAGTAGCAAGGTTTTTAGGATATGGAATCGTAACCGATGTTGCATACAAAGCGTTGGGTACGAGAGAATCAGTCCAGGACGAGGTAGGAGGTATGATTGGTCTCAGGCGCGTCGGCGAGAAACTAGCACGTGAGATCGCGCTAGCTCAGCTCTATGCTAGCAGACGGAAATACGCGGGAAAAAGGAAAATGAGGCTGCAAGTAATATGAATAAATGAGTCTGGGAATCACGGAGCGCCGAGTAAGATTTAAATAGACCTTATCTTGACAGGTATTAGGCCATAGCTACAAAAGTGCCGAAATAGTCAGCCGTCGGGCAGGAGTAATGTCTACCAAATCTCGATGCGAAGTCGCAGTCATAAACGTACTCCGTAAAGGCCGACAGCTATGCCAATAACAGCCTAAGGGTAGGCCTAATAGCAGAGAGAAGCGGAGGGGTGCGTGAAGTGCTAAGTCGAAGTAGTGAAGTTAAAAATGTACTGGAGAAGCTCGGGTACACAATCGGCCCGTCAGCCCCTACCCCCCCCCCCCACTTCATGAGGTGGGCGGGCACAAGCCTACGAGCAGGCATCAACAACAAAGCTTAAGCTTCGAGGCATTGTGCCCCCACACCGAACTCCCTTCACACCACCGCTCCACCTACAAAATGGCCTCCAGCGTTGAGCTATCGCCTTTTTTCCAGCAGAAGAAAGCCAACGGTCTTATTGTTGTCAAAGGTATATCGCTAGTTTGCGCGGCCTAGCATCTGTGCTAACACTATCAGATCCACCTAAATTCGACCTCGAGTCCTACATCTCCAATTACGATGGTGTGCATGCATCACTTCGCATTCATCACCATCATGTCTAATAGTATGGGCAGGAGCAACCCGTATCGAACGCCTCCACCACATTGGCTCCACCTCAACGTACCTCGCCGTCGACGCCTATCGCACCGCGATTGCGGAGGCAAAGCGGGGCAAGAGCGTCAAGCTTTACCTTACTCTAGTCGAGGAATTTGCAAATATCGCTCCAAATGACCCGCTTGCCCTTGTAGACACAGCATGGGCGGAGAGAAAGACGAGGGAAGTGAAGGAGGAGCAGGATAAGCTGGAGCACGAGCTCAAGTCTTACAAGAACAATCTAATCAAGGAGAGCATACGGGTCGGTTGAATACCCAAGATAAGGCAGAAGCATATACTAACTGAATTCCTTAGATGGGCAATGAAGACTTAGGCCATTTCTACTACGCATGCGGAGACTATCCTAATGCGTTCAAGGCCTATACCCGAATGCGAGAACATTCTACATCTTCCAGGCACATTGCTGATATGACCCTTTTACTTGTGTATGTCGGAATTGCGCAAAAATCTTGGATTAGCGTAGGGTCAAACGTTGCTAAACTAGATTCGCTACAGCTGAAAGGTGATGAGAAAACAAAGCTAGAACCCATCGCTTCAGCGGTTTTGGGCCTAAGCCAAATGTGCGGCGGCAACCTACGAGAGGCTGCCGGCCACTTCATCAATACTTCGCCGATTTTCTTGAACTTGGACTCGGCCGCAGGGATCGTCTGGCAGCGGGAAGTTCTATCGGCAAACGACATTGCCGTATATGGAGGTCTTTGCGCTCTCGCATCGATGGATCGGAGCGAGCTGCAAACACACGTCCTGTCTAACAGCGACTTTCGAAATTTTCTCGAGCTCGAGCCACATATCCGCCGCGCCATTACATTGTTCTGCAACTCGAAATACAGCGCCTGTCTTGAGGTTCTAGAAGGATACCGAACGGATTATTTGCTGGACGTATACCTATCGAGGATTCTTTCGGCCATCTACAGCAAAATTCGAACGAAGAGCATCGTCCAGTACTTTATTCCGTTTAGCTGTGTTACCTTGGACGAAATGGCAAACAAATTCCAATTAACCGGCGAATACGGCACCATTGAGGAAGAGCTAGAAGATATGATAAACAGTAGTGTTTTGGATGCCAGGATAGATCTCGTCGACCGTCTTCTAATCTCCCCCCAAACAAATCCCCGCTACAACGTCCATGCCGATGCTCTTACTATGGCAGAGAACTACGATCATACTCTACGGTTACGACTTACCCGTATCAACTTGTTGAGCGCCGGCCTCCAGGTGCAACCTGAGAAGGCTCAGACTAAAGAAGCTCCCCATGGTCTCACGGAAGGGATTGGTGCAAGTCTAAGGGGTCTAGGATCTAGGATTCTCGGGTAGATTCTGCATACACGAGGCTTTAGCCAAGATGCAAGTGTTCTAATGGGTATTAACATGCTTTCATTCAATAAGGCGTTATTCAAGCGAGATGAGGACTCATCATGGCGCTATGGCTCTTCAGATGGGAATCACAAGCATGCAAGCGGCACGTAGATGATGTGGCGTTCGGGTAAATTTTGTCCATGATTGGTAGGTTATTAGAAAGAAATGCAGAGTAACCCACGAGAAAATTTCGTCAGGTGCAAAACATTGTCAAATTCTGCTATTAAGGTTTGAGACGTGGTTATTAGAATTATGAATGCATAATGATATGCTTTCAAGTATTATAAATAGGAATTCTGAGGAATGAAAAGACTCCTAGCTCTGAGTCTTCGTTGTCTTGCGGCAAGTGTCTTCCACTCTGTACGGCCGGTGTGAGATTTTATGTTGCCCACCTCCACCGTATGCGTCAGTGAATTGACCCGCTTGATTCGAAGCCTGTCGGAGAATGGTATAACGGAACAAAGCCTAACTTAATTCTACTACTTCATTTACTAGGTGATCTAGCGGGCAATGATTTTATACAGCTGGATGGTGCTCCTGCTACGATCTAAGAAACGACGGTATTCCCTAGCTAAAGTCATGTAGCAAGAGAAGTAGTATTCTGACAAGAGGCCCTTGGACATTAGATATGAGTTAGAGAAGTAAAGGGTAGGAGTACATAAAAGAAACGAGATAACAGAAGAGGTACTAAAGCTGGCCAAGCTTGTTGTAGGGTGTTTGCTCATACCTCGCGATACACTGCGAGTATCAGGGGTATAATGGTAAAGCGGCACTATGTTTGCGCAGAGCGTATGGGGATCTATTCAGGTGTTCTGTGTTTGATTTGCTCCGGAAGGATTAAATAATGGCCTAGTCACTTAGTAGAACATTTCTAAAGAGGGATACAGCTAGGTGTTAGCCTGGGTCGATTGGGTCACTAAATTGGTAGTTGTAGGTTCCTTGGTGATTTTCATGCGATGTCAGGGAAGTGAACATGATGCTTGATTTGTAGCTTTCACCTGTTGAGCCCAATTAATTAGCGTGTAAAATCAATTCACAGAAGCTTGCAGTTGGCCTAACTAGGTCTGCATCTGATTGGTTGGAATTAATTAGTAACTAAATCAGCGCACTCCCTTGCCTGACTCGGAAAGCTGTCCCTGCCACCATCTCCTATGCCCCAAATGTACAAGTCTTTCATCTTCATGACACTCAGCACCTACTTTCTCATCTAGAAGATGGCTTCTGCTATAGGCTTTCTGAAGCGTAATTATAATATTTTCTTCCCACCTGTCGCGATAAAGAACAGCGATGTTTTGCGGTTCGGAATCCTTGGTGCGGCCAACATCGCGTGAGTCTTAGGATTGTTCATGCGCGAAAGTGAAATTTGACGACATAACAGGCCACTAGCACTGATAACGCCTGCCAAATCGCATCCGGATGTCATTATCGCTGCTGTTGCAGCTCGAGATCCTAAGAAAGCCGAGGCATACGCAAAGAAGCATGGGATCCCTATTGTACATAAAACATACGATGGTATGGGAATCTTAACCTATATCCCTAGTGCCATCTTGATCTTAGAGTTCCAAGCCATGTTGGCCAATTTATAGTAATCAAGCACAGACTTGATCGCCGATCCATCAATTGACTGCATCTACAACCCGCTCCCCAATGGCCTGCATTACGAATGGACTATGAAAGCGCTGAAAGCTGGAAAACATGTTCTCGTCGAAAAACCCTCCACATCCAACGCCATAGAGGCAAAATCTCTCTTTCGTCACCCACTTGCCAATCAACCGAACGGCCCCATTGTTCTTGAAGCATTCCACTACAGATTTCATCCTGCTTGGCAATTCTTCCTTACCCTGTTCGACTCCAAGGATGTCGAGCACGTTAAAGTTATCAATGAATTATTTGCAGGCGCCTTCAAGAAGACCGATATTCGATTCGTCTACTCACTCGCCGGCGGCACGCTTATGGATTTCGGCACTTACGCATTGAGCGCTCTCCGACAAATCTTCGGCACGGAACCTTCATCGGTTAAGTCAGGGCATTATCGGCCAATGCCCGAGGGGCTAGATAAGCAAATCGATGAAGCAATCTATGCCACATACGAGTTCCCAAACGGTGGGACTGCGGACATAACCGCAGATTTACAGAAGAAATTAGGGTTTCGGCTGCACCTTATGCAACTTTGGCTGGCCGTGACGTTAAAGCCAAAGACTGAGCAGACCGAGGATGGAAATGAGATGACTGTGCAGAAGGAAATCAAGTTCAAAAATTACATGGGGCCATATATTTATCATAGTATTGATATTACGACAGTTACGGAGATTAAGGACCCGAGCAATGGTGGCAAAATAGTCAAGGAGGAGAAGAAAACAGAGCGTAAGAAGGTGTATAAGTGGCTGAAAGATGAAGAGGGGAAGAAGGGTGAGGAATGGTGGTCTACGTATCGGCATCAGTTGGAAGCTTTCGTTGATCGGATTAAGAAAAGGGAAGGGTCCGGAGTCTGGGTGGATGGGGAGGATTCAATTAAGCAGATGGAGATGATCGATGCAACTTATCTGAAAGTTGGACTGCCGGTTAGACCGACGAGTAAGGCTCTAGATTCAAGTGAATAGCGGATCATTTTGTTTGGAAGATGGCTTCAGGGTTTTGGAGAACTAAATCTCTCCGGCATATCGTTCTTTCATTCGTTATAAACGGTCCTCATACTCTTATTTTAAGTCCCTATTGTTAATATCCTGCATCTAAAAAGAGAAGGATTCTTTCCCACTCTGACTTGATTGAAATACTTTCGCTGTTTGTGGTGTGGTTTTGTCGTACAGAATATTCTTTGGAATTGAGTGACTTCATTTTAAATGCTAGATAATTTAAAACTTTTTCGTCAACCTTAGGTATAAATCGTGCACTACGACTTAAGGTCTACAAATCTTCCTCAAATTTCAAGCGTTATCTTCGGGTGTTTAAGTCATGTTCATTGACAGTGTAGTTAAAACAAATGAACGCTATCATGGCTGAATGAGAATCCGCCGCTCTTAGTGGTAATCGATGCCTGAACCGGTGATATAAGATCTATTTCCTAAGAATTTTAGGATTCCATCACGCTGGTATAGCCAGGTTTCGACGGACAATTCTTGGAAGAGCACCTATTTGACGTTTTCGATGGTCTCGGGCTACTTATCACTTTCCCGATTCCAATGATGCCGCGGAAAGGTAAGGGAAATTACGGCTCTTAGAATTCGGGTTATCACGATACTTCTCCGCCTGTATTGCTATAATAGGAATACAACTTGCGGAAACTCTAATTGGAGTGTCCACAACAAACATGGCTTGTACAGGTACAGCTTAGTAGGTGTAGTCCTCGTAATGATGCAACAGTCGATTCATGAAGTAAATTGTGGTGAGAGGCAAATCTTGTCTCAGGGAGGGAGATGAGGAGCTGAACTCGTTGATTGAGGATAGCCAGCAGGCCCTAATTATGTATATAAGAAGGGGTATATCAGCTGATATCCAGCGTGATTTGATATCGTGCGACGGTATCTGATACAACCTGCAGCCGGATAACTTGCTCCCGTACGGTAGTAGGAAATCGTACTCAGTAGACTCGCCAAATCCCTATCACATAAATTGTCAATGCGAAGGCATGTGGAACTTACACCACGCCAGTAGCAAAGTGCAGCAAGACTCCGATCTTTTGTCCCGAACAAGGCTGAAGAGTAGATACAGCAACCATAGGCAGAACCAAGATATAGACATATAGTGGGAGACCAACGGGACGCTCCGGTATCACCAAATCAAAGGCCCTAAAATATCTGACTGCGCCGAATGACTCCTGCCAGGCCTACCCCTAGGGAAGGTGCTGTGAAGTACATTTGACATATGAAACCCGATGTGTAAAATCCCCAGACTACGAAGTGGCCCACATAGGCGCCATATCATACCTAGTCCAGAAGATTGAAATGCTTATGGTACATTAAGCGGAAAGACCATCTGTGCAAGGCCAAATGACGATATTCGGGGTGTTGGTGAAGAACGAAGTCTTGGCTACTATTAGGGACACACTCGGAAACAGTTATCCGTGATGGACTCACGGCGATGAAAGCATCACTGGCGATGTGTGCCATCGGTAGATTGAAAATATGTGTACCAAATTTACCTCGAACAGAAGCTATATTCCAGTTAGTTCCTATCCAAGTACTAGGGCACTTCTGAGACTTGTACCGAAGCAAAGGGATAAATAATAACAACACGCCCCGATCTTCTCTAGAATTATTCGATGCCCACTGCGTTATCATGAAGTTTACTTCTAACAGCCACTAGTGTCGCGTCTGTTATTGAACCAATAGGTTAGGGGCTATAAATATATTAAATGGTGTGGTGAGAGGCGAATCTTGTCTCAAGGAGGGAGATGAGGAACTGAACTGATTGACTGAGGATGGCTAGCGGGCTATATTTGTACATAGAAAATGGGGTATATTAGCTGATATCTAGCGTGATATTGAGCGTGATATCGTACGACGATATCTGATACAACTCGGCAGACTTGCCAAAATCCCCATCACAAATGGCACATAGAGTCGTCCGCATGCATCTTCCGCCTAATTGCAATCACCGTAATAATTCTCACACCTACAATAATCAGCATAATAATTAGTAGAAGAGCCCCAACGATGAGGAAATTATTGCCAAATGTGGGTGGATCATTAAAGTTGGAGATGACACAGGGTAGTCGTATTTCGGCTGGAGTGCGCGCTTACTCGGCTAAAATTGACGCAAAGATTTCCGCAGCCACAAGGGGATCTGATCTCGATGACGTGTCGAGGTTCCTTTGAGCTTGAGGCTTATTGAGACTAGGACGGGGACATGAAGAACTGCGAGGTTGTCAAACGTGAGGGATAACAAAGAGGGGGCAAGACTCGAAGAACCTAATGACGAGCCACTAGATGCAACTCATCTTGAAACTACTTTACGAGATTAATGTCTACGGGTGCAGTATTCGCCAGCAAGTGGGACATTAGCCTAGTAGAAAGCCTTAGTGATAGCAAATAATCAAGGATGAAACCCTATTACTTCCAGGATATGATGGCTTTGAGGCCCCTCACCGGCAACACTACTCGTGCTCTATTGTACATTGTTTACCTATTGGTTCTATCCGATGATCTTCCTATGACCCTCGTTTCTGGAATTCTGCCCCTTTCCGAAACATGAAGTGGCCTTCCTAAGTACTATAGTCGTCAAGTTTATATGAAATATACTTTAAAGGCTGAAAAGTGGCTACTATAAGACACTCGGTAGAAATAATACATGCATGGGGCGGGTAGTAGGATAGATAACATACACGATAGCCTACACAATATTTGATAGATAGCGCTGATTAGCAATATAATAAAATGACCGAAGTAAGGTTCGATTGAAAAAAATGAGCCAACAACCTGAAATTGTGGCTAATTTGGACCCAGCTTGAGGCAACTCTCTGAATGAGGCATAGGAGTGATCATACCACCAACTTCTTTAGGCATGACCGAGTACAGGCCCTGGATCGATGCCGTGGATGGGCGCTTATTCTTCCAGCTAGATCAGCCGGATAACGCACAAAATCCGCTCGTTAGTCTTATTAAAGGTGTTACAGGCACTGTTGAACATGCACATTCGCAGCCCAAATATAAAGCTCGAGGACGCCATTCAATATCCTGCCTCGGAAAAGGATGGCATTTCCACAGCATCCCTGTGAGCGCATCACATCCTTAGAAACATAATAGTAGGTACTGCCTGTGGACTCTTGTCTCACAACCTTGTTCCTCACCTGGAGATTATGTACGTCTATAATTCGTCCCGCGGTTCGGCCCTATAAGCCTTGAGAACTCCTATATTGTATTCCTTGTAAGCTATGGACCTTTCCTCGAATTCGAATAGGAATGGCTAGTTGCTCTCCTTTCGAAGTCTTTGGTCATCATGCCGGATTTTTTATGGATTCAAACATTGCGACAGAGAAGGGAGTGTGCATATTTGCTCATGCTACGGTGAAGACCTAGTATGCGAACTGAAGGTATCCCAAGAAATATTTTCAAAGCACCGAGGAGCCTTTTGCTACAACTATGACGTGAGAAACCATCTATATTGTTCTAGCTGCTTAGGATGTGTCCGTAGGATGGAGGAATGGTCCTACTATGTTGATGGGTCCTATATCAGTAAACATGTACGCTTAGATAAGGGTATCTAAAGCGAACCAAAAAATGAAAAAAAAAAAAAATTTTTTTGGCTCATAAACATACGAGGTATAACAAAGGGAACCTGAAGCAGTTAACGCCAACACAAATGATGATTGAGCTTCATCACACGGGTCAATCCAAGCTCTAGGATCGAGCGCCTTTTCGAGAAAACATTACCTGTCCTGTTCCAGAACCTGAATCTCGAAGTTTAGGGTCGACCCGCAGTTCTTGATCGGCGGAATAACTCCCTCCAAATTTCACTTCTCAAACTTTAGACGCCTATCTTCATTAAAGGCCATACTAGCGCATTTGATTGTCAAGCAGTATGGAAAGCTGATCCGAGCCTAATGAGCCAGTTCACGATTTGGGAGCACACTAACTGGAAATACCTCTTTCAACTTCCTAGGATTTCGAGCGGTGATACCCCGAATGCAAAACACTACCTTGTAGAAGCATTCTCTAAGCGACCGGGGATATGCTACGCGAAGTTGGCCTTAGTAGCGTGGAGATAGGCGGCATGCTTAATTATGCTTCATTATTAGGCGTAGGGGTTTTACAATCATTGAAAGCTTTTGGCGCTAATAATGGCTAGGATAATTGGAAATGTGTACAAAATTGGCTTTTGGTTCATCGCTTAATTGTACACAATCCAGAGCTCTCGAAAGTTACTTGCAAGAGGCAGTAAGCGCAGTGACGAATGATGTCGACGGAAACTATCTTTGGACAGGTGTCCAGCCAAGATTCTCTCTTTAACGAGGCTCTAAGACTGACGGTTACGATCTCGTTGGAGCGAGTTGTCACAACCCTAACTGTCGTAAGAGGCAAGACACTACAAAAAGGGAAGGCGGTGGTGGTAAGTACTGATTACTAGATTCTCTCATAGATGTTGTTGACAAATAGTACTAGGTTCCATTTCGAGGACTATATTTTAACGGCGATATTTGGGGGTAGATAGCTAGATCGCTTTAGCATCAGCGCTTCCAAGGCTACCCCAAATTTCTAAGGAACCCAAACTTGCGACCATAGGGTGGTGGTAATACAATGTGCCTAGGCAAGGTTTTGGCCGAACGTGCTATCTACGCTTTCATTGCTAGTCTTTTGTCAGGATATGACCTCGTCCTTGATGAAAGACCTTGCTTGTTTTCTAAAGGCGATAGGACCAAACTCTCGCCGGGAATTGTACTACTTGCTAAAGGAGAGGATGTGGCTCTACATCCGAGACGCCACGGGACATAACTTGATTCGTGAGTACGCAATTTCTCTTCCTTATGTGCCGAGATTACTCAATGTTAAGACAAAATTATTGGATGGTAAACTTCAAATATTACCTGATTGCCGATCGTGACTGTTCTACTTGCGGCATTTAAATTTCAACTCCATATACGGAGTTAGTATCTGCGTAAAATCCCTGCCCAAGTCTTTGCCTTAGTTAAGACGTAAATGCTTAACGATTGGCTATTTATTCGTAGTGAAACCTCGTTAGAAACTTACATTAGTGGTCTTATCGTTCGATATCTATAGTTTATAGTTCTACTGCTAGTTCTCCCTATGTAGGGAGTATCTAGTAGAATAAGCAACATGATTGAGTCAATAACGTGTTCCATATAGCAGGCTAAAAATGCTTCAGGCCACAGACAGGGCTATCATCCGGCTTTCGAGAAGAAAGCGAAAATAATTCATCTCTTTTCCCAATGTACAATTAACGCGTCTGGTGGGATGTGAGGGTATGCTTCGGAGATGACGTGACAATTCCCCGGAGCCACGCTCGGCTAACGCTAGCGCCGGAGTTTATCAATAGCGGAAGTTATCACCATCGGGCAAAGCGGGACATCTTGCTAAGTTATTGATCACTATCGAGCGCTCCTACACCTTAATCCACCGCCGTCGCCGCCCCATGCGTCGTAATTTTTTACAATAATGGCTGATCCAAGGTCTCCGGAAAGCTTCACAAGTGAAGACGACGACCCCCGAACCATTGTTTACGATCCCATGGACCCTTTCTGGCAGGAAGATGACGATGATGACGACATGGACTACCTGCCGGCACAAGGAGATATTGGAGATGACGAGGATGAGTATGGGGATGAAGATTTAAATTTCTACGGTACAGACATTGCTCGAAATTTAGTATTTAGGGATTAGATCGCTGACAGGCCAAAAACAGACGCCGCGGAGCACCTACGCGGGGTAGAAATCGCGTTAGAGCTTACTGAAGACAATGGTGACGAAGGCGAGGGTGAAGACGATGACGGGAATGGGGGGAGTCAGCCTGATCCGGATGAAACCGCGAATATTCGTCGGCCGATATATAGTAAAGGATCTGAAAGAAGTTACGGATATTGGGCTGACAAATGTAGTTACCCGAGACCAGATCTTGGAGATAATCGGCCACGCAGGCCTAGGACGGCTATTCGCTACGGAATTTACTGGACGTCGTAATTTCCGATTCCATCACAACGATGATGAGGACGAAGAGGAGGAGACTGAACAAGGCACAGGATATGATCCTGTCGGTCCAACAACAAGAAGAAGGCGGAATCGGGGACGGGTTGCCTTCCAAAAGGTGCCGAGTGATGAAGGAAGGGAGCTAATGAATTCTGGAATTTTTGGTACGAACCCTCGACCTCAAGATACCATTAAGCGTAAGAAGAGGCTGGCATACGATATTATGCGTCGCGAATTGGGTGCCGGCAGTGATGGGCGCCAGAAGAATGCTAACTGGCTGATGCGACAAAATATGATCCCGGAATCTGTAGCCGACACTATTATACACTACAACGCGCGATGCTATTCGGGTCAATTTTCCGATGACGGCAATTTCTTCTTTTCTTGTGCTCAGGACTTTCGGGTCCGTATGTATGATACTTCAAATCCGTACGACTGGAAATATTACAAGGTAAGCCCAAAGCGCCGTCTAACAAATGAATACGTTAGAGACTAAGATCTGGTAGACCGTGGTATATCCTTACGGGCAGTGGACGATCACAGATGCATCGCTTAGTCCTGACAATCGCTTCCTGGCATATAGCTCGATTCGCAGTATAGTATGCTTAGCCCCAACGGATCCAGAGGATGAAAGTGAACCAAATCTTCTCGACTTTGCGAGCATAGGGAACCATCATGGGCGTGGCTATCACACATATTTTGGGGTAAGGAGCTGAATTGTTTCATTCAATTATTTCTAATCCTGACAGATTTGGTCAATACGTTTCTCTGGCGATGGTAGAGAGATCGTTGCGGGTACGGGTGACAATTCAGTGTACGTCTATGACATCGAAAGACGACAGTCAATATTACGAATCCCGGGCCATCAGGACGATGTCAATGCTGTCTGTTTCGGTGATTCGCAGTCACCTCATATTCTATACTCAGGATCAGATGATACAACGCTAAAAGTATGGGATCGTCGAAGTTTAGGTGATGGACGTGAGGCTGGTGTATTTTTGGGTCACACAGAAGGCTTAACATATGTTGATAGTAAAGGCGATGGTCGGCATGTGCTGAGTAATGGCAAGGACCAGACAGCGAAGCTTTGGGACCTGCGAAAGATGATTAGTAAGGAAAAGGCAGACGGAATAGATCCGAAAGCGTATACGACAGGTTTTGAGTACAGGAGTAACGCTTACGATGATAACGACTATCAACCGCATCCACACGACTGCTCCCTAGTTACCTTCCGAGGACACAAGGTACTCAAGACGCTAATTCGCTGCCACTTTTCGCCTCCTGGCAGTACCGATTCGAGATATGTGTACTCTGGTAGCTACGATGGCTCCGTATATGTCTGGAATTTAGACGCAACGCTCGCAGGAAAAGTGGATGTTCTCAAAGCGACCAAAAACTCGCGGCCAAGAGATCCTCAACTCTTGGCTGAAACATATGATTTTTATGGACGCAATGGTGGAAATTGGATGACGTGCGTTCGCGATGCGAGCTGGCATCCGAACGCGCCTGTCATAGCAGGTAAATAAGGATTCTCTCATCTGATCATTAACATTACTGACATGATCTAGCGACGTCATGGAATGGCTGGGGAACGTCTCAAGGGACGTGCACTGTACATACGTGGAACGATGGCCTCGGGGAAGACGAGGCTGAACCCAAGATTGGCAAACGAGTGAACGCTCAATTGCAGTACGATGAGCGCTTGTACAAGACTATGGGTAGACCTAGCAGGAGACACATCTTTACGGACGACTGGCTGGACGAGGATTAGAGTTTGGATACCCAATGTATGGAAATATAGAGTACGGCGTATTTTGGTTATAGAGTGCTTGGATGAGCATAACTGGGTATTACTCTCGTTCTAAATTTGGATACAATCAAACTCCCGCTTGTCCAATGACCGTAATGTACAGCATTTTGAGGTCTCTACCGATGTAATGTGGCTATTGCCTCTCTCTTGAACTACCTCTTCCCGACCACTGTGCGTGCATGCCGTGAGACAATAAAAGAACCACCCTTTCCCCAAAAATCCAAAAGTGAATACCCTATGATCCGCCGACGAGGATGTTGTTGACCGGAATATGAACGAGTTTGACAATGTATCCGATGACGCCCATTACAACGAAGCCGACGCCGACAGCTTGCGAGATCTCTGTGCTAGAGTCAGCGAGGATGGAGCTTGATAGTACTAGTAAGGAGGCCTACTGATGAATTCTCGTCGATCTGTTAATGGCCATTAGCACATGCTCGATGAGGTAGGTGAGGAAACTACGAAATACGAACCGGGCTTGGTACACCTCGCCAGAAATTGCATGCCGTCGCGGACGAACTCCTGAGGGACGCTGGGGGGTCATTAGAGACAGAGCAAGCGTGCTTGGGGTCAGGATACGTGCTCTGCGAGTTCCTTGACCTGCTCCATTTTGTATTCCAGGTTCGGGTATTAACAAGCGACTGAACTGATGGCGCAACTGGCAGGTCAATGGGCGGATGGTTGGTGCAAGCAGTCTGGGGGTGAAGCGTTGAAATTATGGGCGCAGGAGCTGGCGATTCTGGACACATGTCGGGTTCGCATGGCAGAGATTTGAACTAAGCCAAAGCGGGACTAGTCATCGCCAAGCCGCTAGCCTGATCTCCGAGCTCCTTGAACTCGACCCAGCGCTTCATCCGCCAGGCTGCTTGCTTCACTTCCACGCTCCTCGACATCACCTACGACGTTTTCGCTGCTTCTCCGCATTCTTTCGACAGGTGTGTTTCAGCCTTTGACCCACTCACATCGACTATCTAGGATTCTTGTCAACGCAGCCGGTACGGCAGCCGTTGCCGCCTCATCGCTCAAACGCGTGGTCAGGGAACGGATTTGGGACTCGGCGTGTATTGAAGCAACGTCGGGGGTCGACCCGCTTCATCTCATATTATTGCTTCGAGCGCGCATTTCGTGCGTCGTATACTATCGGTGGAAGCTTCTGTATTCCAAGAACACGCATTGTGCACCACTGTACTGGAGACTTGTCGAGCAGAGGCCTCGGAAGCGAAGAGTCAAACTCTTCACATCTCACAACTTGTACCTTTCCCTTTCCGCATCTGCCAGAGGCGATCGGACTTGACATCTCTGCTGTTCAGCCTTTTTCTTCTGGAATTTATTACGAATTCACCTGAGGCGGAACTGTACGTACTTCCAATCTTCGCTGTTTACTTTTGCCTTCCCCCATTGCGGTTGTGCGGCGGGTGGCTTGCTATCGCCTGCATCTTTCTAGATCCAGTTTCCCTGTTCTATATCTCGCTGATTAGTACGTCGCATACAGACCTATATGTACTTTGACCTTTAGCTTTGGCTTATCAAGAACGTACAAGCCAATCAAACATTCCTGGAACATCCCTTTTCACTTTGCACCTACTACAATTGCTTAAAAGTATACAGCAAAGATGGCTGATGATGACAACTTCGACATCGACATCTACGGCGATGATACTTCCCCAGACTTCCAGGATACCAGTTTGCAAAGTGGCCAAGTGAAACAGGAGGAAGCTACGGCGATGCACACTGATTCACACTATGACGAGCCTAGTGGCCCCGTTAATGAAGTGAAATCCGAGCGCACAGATGAAGCAACCAAACAGGATATCACTCAAGGTGGGGCGGCAAACGGAGACGTCCACCAGGAGAACGGGACTCAGCAAATCTCCAGCACGGGTGGATCAACAAGTAACCAACTAGACCCACCCAGACAGGCCCCCAGGCAGCAAGGCATGAAGCGCAAACAAGGCGACGACGACGAGCGTCCGACGGACCCGGGCGCAACAGCTGCCTTAATGATCAACGACTTGCATTGGTGGGTTAGTGAAGAGGATATCCGTGGATGGGCTAATCAAAGCGGATGTGAAGATGAGCTCATTGACGTTACATTCAATGAGCACAAGGTTAATGGCAAGAGCAAGGGGTGAGTACATTTCTCATCGCGTGTCTGAGCTCTGATACAATGACCGTTTTTGACTACGTGCTGAGTATCAACTAGCCAAGTTTACGTCCAGCTTGAGACCCCTCAGGCAGCCACAGCCCTTAAGCATCAGTTAGAGTCGTTTTACAAAGATCAAGCCCATGCGAAGAAGCCTACAGCCGTTTTCAATCCACCGCACATAAATCCTTTCAAAACGCTTCCTAAGGATGTGCCCGCCCGCAATAAGAACCAGGGTGATCGCTCATCATCTGGGAGTTTTGGAGGTAATCAGGGTGGAAGCAGCGGAGGCAACTTCAACCGATTCAATAATAACAGAGGCAACTTCAACAATCGGGGCAATATGAATAACAATATGGGATTCCAGAATCGCAATTTTTCAGGTCCCGCAGGGGGAAATATGGGTGGATATGGTGGCCCTAGTCCTATGAATAACTTTGGCGGTGGGCCTATGGGCGGAATGAACAATTTCGGTGGCGGTGGCTTCAATCGAGGTGGCATGATGGGCGGAAACATCCGAGGTGGCATGGGCAACCGCGGTGGAAGGGGCGGCATGGGAGGTATGGGCAACATGGGCGGCGGTGGCATGAACATACCCATGGGTGGGAACATGATAGGTATGGGCGGCAACATGATGGGAATGGGTGGCAACATGGGTATGATGGGCGGAATGGGTAGGTTTAACTCCAACAATTATGGTTCCGACCGCTGACATGTGTGCTCTTTTAGGGGGACCTGGTGGTTTCGGGGGAAATCAGCCACACTTCAATCCGGCATTCTTTAACCAGAACCAAGGCGGTAATGATGGTAACTGGAATCCTCATCCCGCAAAAAGGCCTCGACCGGAATAGCTACTAAACATGCGCTCACATAGGTTGGCCTCAGAGCTCTCAACCAAACGGATATTATCCTTCCCTTGGTTTACTACAGTCCCTACTTATCACACCGGTCAGTCTGGAGAACGGGGATTGGCGAGCAGCTTTGTATACCCAACCTACCGATTCCGTGGGCACTCGAGTAAGCAAACGCTTTAGGCGCAATTAGTCGCATGGATCTCCATAATGTTCAACATGAACTTCCCCGGCGCAAGGACGCCCGTCTAGCTCTGGACACTTTACCAAGCTCACTTCAGCTATCTGCCCTGGTCTCCGATTTTCGTCTTCTAGCTATATATAATTACATTAAGGAATGGTTCTCCTATAAGGAGTTATGGCTTCCCGGGCTTAGGCGCAAGGTATCCAATTTTCTCTATTCATGGTCTGGAGCATCTAGATCAGACTGGCTGATCAGGCGTAGTTGTGGGCATCATACTAGGGAATAAAATCTTTCTACTCTGTTAATTTATGGTCTTTATTTCTTTCCTTCTCCTGTAGCTCCGGTACATTATGTAACGATATGTTTTTATTTTTCTATTTTTTTATTTTTTGATCCCGCATGGCGTTTGCATGTTGCTCTATATCTCCGTATAGTGGTGGAGAGAGATGCCTACATGTCACAGGCTCTTGAAAAGACCGCACGTTGTAACGCGCTCAGCCTCCTATTGTCGTCCTCCATTTCAGCGGCTGAGGACATGTATAACACTAGTATCTAACACTGAACGTTTACGCTCCATATGGAATGTTCCACCCCTGATTGTTTACAGTTAGCTAATGGATGTAGAAATAGTGGAAGAATAACAAGACTCAATTGCCTTTGCCCTTTGCAAGGCTCTCGGAGGTGTGGAGCAGCTTTGGCAAAGACAAATTGCAACTTGTCTTGCGTCTTCCAGCTTTAGCTGCCATCCATGTCCCCCATTCCAAAATACGTTTCACGAATCTTTTTAAAATATTTCAAAGCTAAAGCTATAACTCCTTTCATTCAGCATCCTCGGCCTCCTGAAAGCATACAACTTTAAACATGATGTTGTACAATATACACAATCCTCGCAAAAACCTCTTAGAGACAAACCAGACTAAGCCGTCTCTAACGACCGAACAAAACGAACGCGAAACATACTTGGCGGAAAAACCGCAAGACCAGGTACGCAACCCGGTTCATCTGGATATTAGGCCCGCCGGTACCTGCATAGGAAAATATCCGGGGCTAATCACCCGCAAAATCGAAGCGAAACGGGCCTTGCATCTTTCGCCACACCCAATCGCCCTGCTAACGCCCTTTTTCTCATTTCATCAATCCTTTCCGCATGGTATTTTGCCATGAGGCGATTTTTTCAAATATATATCTTAATCTCGCTTCGCCTAGGTCGAGCGAGCTAGACGTAGAAGAGGGATACTGCGAACGCGGCGCTAGGCCGAAATTAATAGATATTATGCATAGCATTGCGGGGATGGAGGGGGAGTGAACCTGGGGATTTCATCTGGAGAATTGGTGGGCCAGACATATATACTAGTGGTGTAGAATGATGAATATACAGTTGTAGGGACGCACTTTTGAGCGCTGCGAAGCACCATCCATCGAAAACGTACTCTAGGGCGAGATAGGACCAAGCATAATGAAGCCGGTATTTTTCGGCGTGGCGGCGACTTTGTTGCAGGGCGCTCTTGCCGCTAATATACCATGGGCTGGATGTACGTTGATTGTCTAGGCTGGTGCTCCGAATGGTTGCTAATCGGACTCCTCAGCATTACTGGCTACCCACCGTGCGACGTGCAGTGAGACATTTACATCCATTTCGGCGGCGGATTTTGTAGCGGCAATGAACCCTGGGTGGAATGTTGGCAACACCCTCGATGCAGTCGAGGATGAAGGAGACTGGAACAACCCACCAGTCATAGGCGGAACCTTCGATGATATCAAGGCAGCGGGTTTCAAGGGTATTCGTCTCCCAGTCACCTGGGCATACCATTTCACATCGCAATCGCCGGACTGGACGGTGGATCCTGTATGGCTTCAGCGAGTGTCGGATGTCGTCGACATGATCACCTCCCGCGGTTTCTATGCAATTGTCAATGTCCATCACGATTCATGGAACTGGTTCGATTACACACAGCCTAGTGCTAATGTGACCCAGATAGAAGAAAGGTTCTACAAGCTCTGGTATCAGATTGGGACGAAGCTAGCGTGCAAGGGGAGCCAGGTGGCTTTTGAGCCGATCAATGAACCGCCGGGAACGACCGCAGAACATGGCGCCGAGCTGAATAAGTTAAACAATGTATTTCTGCAGGCTATAAATGATGCTGGAGGCTTTAACGCGCAACGAGTCGTTACTTTGGTTGGTAGCGGTGAAGACGGCATAAAGACAAGTCAGTGGTTCAAGAAACCTGATTCAAAGTTCAAGAATCCTTGGGCAATTCAATATCATTACTATTCGCCTTGTAAGTTCCTTAGTGTGGGTCATACCTTTACGGAGAATATGCTAACAATGTGTATAGACGACTTCATCTTCTCAGCATGGGGTAAAACAACTTGGGGCTCCGCCGAGGACAAAGCACTTCTAGATACAGACCTCGCTTCCGTCCGGGGCAACTTCACCGACATCCCCCTAATCATTGGAGAATGGGCGGCCAGTCCAGTAGCCACTGAGACAGCTGCTCGCTGGAAGTACTTCGACTTCTTCCTCCGAACAGCCGCGAAATATAACACCGCAACCATTCTATGGGATAACGGCGCCGACTTCCTAAATAGGGCCACGCACCAATGGCGAGATACCGTTGCCCTAAATATCATGAAGAATGCTGTGAAAGGCACCCCAAACGCCCTCCCAGAAAGCACAACCGATGGGTCTGCCACCTCGCAATCCAGCTCCGCATACATCTACCACAAGCTCAACACGGCAGTGACAGACGTCTCGCTTCCCTTCCAATTGAATGGCAATACATTGCAGTCCATAAGGCTCACTTCGACCGGAAAAGCACTAGCTAAAGGGTCCGATTATTCGATCTCTGGCTCCAACATCACCTTCAAGTCGCCCTTCCTCTCCACGATCCTCACCCCGGGATCCCCCATAGGATCCCTTGCAAACTTGACCCTTTCCTTCTCCGCCGGCGCCGATCTACTAGCCAACGTCCTACAATATACTACCCCAACCTTGCGAAGCACCTCTTCCGCTCTCCCCGCTACGTCGTCCGATCTACACATTCCAATAACTTGGCCTGGGGCGAACCGTCCCGCGACTGTAAAAGCCACCAAGAGCGATGGAACGTATCTCGTAGATGACTGGACGCAGTGGCTTGGTCCATTGCAGCAAGGTAGGATGACATATTCTGGGCAGTGGGATTGGGACGGCGAGAGCGTTATCCTGAGAAGCACGGTGCTGGATGCCGTGAGGGCGAGTGGGAAGAGCACGACGTTTATGATTGAGTTTTATCCCAGGGTGCCTGGGAATAGCGTCAACTATACCTTGACGGTTTAAATAAAGAGAAGATAGTAGGAATAGCAAGATGTTGTAAATATCCAAAAGAAAACATTGTATGTAGGTATATTATTGGAGAGTTTCTGAATTTGGGTTTCGTAGGATTACTCTCTTGTAATACTTACTTTTCTATAGCAGTGTGTCAAATAGGGCTTTGGTACTCAGCTGTAATTGTTTGATCAAGGCGTTCATCTACATGCAGGCTGGAGAGCCCCAAAGCCTCCTCTCTTCATACCCGTAACAACGCACCTTCTCTCGGCCCTGTGAGTAACTAGAGGGCTACTAAATGGAGTTCGGATCGAACTAAGATCAAATCATTAGAAAATATATATATAATTTTTAAAGAATACTGAAAGGCCAAAAACAAGATGCCCGCCACCCCACCAGCATCTGGCCACCCACAGCTCACAAGGATTCCAACTGAGGGCACCTCGGTCATCGCCGTTTGACGCCTTTGAGCTCCCACTAGGTCGTTTTGGAATTTCCTAAGTGATCCAAATAACGCGTCAGCCCACTAAGATGCTAGTGAGTAGGGGGCAATTCTTGTTTGCCGCCTTATATTCCAGAGCTCACGCCTAGTTGGAGGAGAGTCACAACTGCAGACGTAACATCGCCGCCAAGCCCTTGCTTAGTATCATAGTCATACACCCTTCTTTTTCAACGGGCTAACTCAAGTCATCATCATACGAACAGAGTTTGTGCGGAAGATTATTAATAGGTATATGCGGAAGTGCACTGACCCTCACGTCATCCTGTCCATTGGGGGAGGGAGTATGTCGAGCGGGGTTTACGCTGACCGGTGAAAGACTAGGCTGACATTCTTAATGCCGTGTTCCGTAGGTAGTGTATGCTGGGATCTTATACCAGATTGGTAGGGACACGAAAATTTTCGCTCTAATTATTATGCTAATTAAGTGCTTCTAGCCAAAATTGCTTGTACTGCCTTGCCCGGAGGAGGTGCAAGAGTTCAAGCTTGCCACTTGCCTCCCCTTGCGAGGGATAGCATATTGGGAACACAGAAGAGGAAGATTTGGGGGCCATTGAATAATTGTCCATTACCCCGCCCTTGACCAGCCCACCTAGCTCGTTCCCTATGGATGCTGCATGGCGTGATTCCAATTCATATCCTACCGCCACGTAGCCGTCCTGACCGGCGCTGCCTCGCCCAATAGCTCGTAACGGTCTGCCTCCTTTGAGTAGCTTCTAAATTCTTACGACTGTAAAGTCTACCGCTTGTTAAACTCTCTGCTCGCTCTATCTTGAGTCTTTTCTAGAGCTAGCCGCTTCTCTACTGTTAGAAGAAGAGCGGAGTACCAAAGATGGCAACGGGCTTCCAAGCAACAGTAGAACTCACCAGAATCTTTCCAGTAGAAAAAGGTGTTCAGAAGGTGTTTGAGTCGGCGCTCCAAATAGTCCGTAACTTTCGAAACTCTGGATCAGATATCTTGGTAGAGGAAGATCTCTCCTCAGCCTTCGGACGAGTTGAGATAGCCGACGACCTTGAGAATAAATTCAGAGAAGCCATCAAGAACAAATTCCCGACAAATTCCAAATCTGATGTTTCTACTTATGTTAAACCTCTTTACAGAGGGAGTGCTGTGGGTCTAGACCACCAGGTTAGCGAGACAATCATCCGAGCCATTCCGAAGGAGCAGAAGACATATCTCTCTACCGTTATACAGCTCTCCTTTCTCGGCTGGGTGCACAATCGAACGTATCTGGCGGCAGCGATAGAACAAGCAATGCAAAAGAGAATTGAAAATGGACTTGTTGACGCTATCAATCCTGGGTTCGATGGTATTTTTAAGACTTTGGAGGCGTGCTCAACTCAAACGGCGTCTTTTCCGTGGGATCAGTACATCCAATATGTAGTAGCGGAGATACGTAAAAGCATACCATCATTTAAATATGAGAAACGCTTTACGGCTGTCACTGCGAACACATTGTTTGCTGGGATCGACTGCTTTCCCCGCCTCCAGCGGTTTCCGGAGGAGTACAAGATGGTGGTGAAAGGCCTACAGGGATTTATCACGATTATAATCTGGGCGTGGTTCCTTCTTGGATTGACCATTGAAATCGTCGGAACTCCTGTGGGCAACATCCGCTTTGGACCTCCACAAGTTACCCACGTCTTCATATCTTGGGATTCTGGGCTGAACGTTCCCGAAATAGAGCTACTAGATAGTAATAAGGAACCCGTCTTTAAAACAGTTCCGGCCGACGATTCGAGCGAAGTTGACCTTCTATCTGCGTCAGCTGAGCGTGCCATACTTAAGGATTACTGCATGACGAAAATCCGCCGCGAGTTTGACTTAAAAAAAGCAGTCGAGGATGAGCTCGTCAAAACTATTCTTGCCCTTTCTCTCATTGTATCGAAAAAGATACAACGAGTTAGAGAGGTTCGATCCACCTCTCGCTCTGATTCCGGCAATCGACAGCTCAACGAGTGTCCAGTTGATCTAGAAGAATCTCGAATTTTTAGCTCCGCCGGTGTTCTCTTCCCGGATGTTAAAATCGACAAACTCGAAATTGCAGCGATGGTCCGGCGGATGAGAGGCACAACTTTCCAGCCAAATATGTTTCCACCACCTCTCGATAAATATGTCGCATGTTTCGATATGCGCAAAATGCGAGATATTGAACGGATCATACAGTCTTTGGTGTCATTAACCTTGTTGTTTGCACATGTCCGAAAGATTGAAAAATGCGCCAATATCCCTCTGATCTTGACAGACAGTCGTGGGTTCGTGCGCTTGACAATCAATGAGATGTTGGCAAACGAGGAAAAGGTCGATATTGAAGAAAGCACGCTATTCCATCAGCTGAGTTTCTTACTTATCGGTGGCCATTTCGGACGCGAGGATCGGGATTCAGGCAGTATGTATTTTGCAGTCTCGGATTTCGGTTGGAGCATATACCTAGATACAGTGGGGGAAAAAGACCCCGAGGAAGTGAGGCCTGAATTGCTTCATTTGGAGGAGGGTGTATGGATCATGAATAATACCTTTAGGCGCAAGCTTCGGATCAGAGACGCCAATCATGCGCGGCATTGGGATCCAAGTTCAGTCTCCCAAATGGTAGTCATAGACCGCGGGGAAATGTACATTCCTCGTTGCGTGACTACTGTGTTAGAACGCAAGGATTACTGCTGTGATCGGGACAAGGAGCTCCTCATCGGTCTCAAGTTCGTAGTTGATGAGTCAGCTATCACACAACGAGCTGACAGTGCGCCGCGGTTTGAGTTGTACAGCTCGTTTCGCTTCATGCACCAGACATTGTGGACAGGGGTAAAATTGACTAAATCTTGTTCACACGATGAGGAGGATACTAGAGAAAGGAGGCTACCCATGAATACGGTAACAGTTGGCGGTCTGGGCGAAGGGTTTCAATTCGAACAAGAGACTCCGGAACGACTATGTATTGCGCTTGTGCATGGAGATTCTCGTTCGAGATGGCTTTCTGTTTTACCAGGAGGGAATAGGCAGATCATGTTGCGCAGGCGCTATCAGACCTGTGTGGACTGCGCTGTGCAGCAAGCCGCCTGCCTTGATGGTAAGTGGCTAGTGGTGCTGTGAATGCCATCATTCGTGTAGAAGGAATTACTGATCCGTAGAACTATGTAATATTGCTTCCTATCCTTAACCATATTATTGTCCCTTACATTTTCCCTTCAAACTCCGTCAACTAGAGGAGGCTAGTGCTCCACTAGTCAAACATTAGGGTACACATCTAAGAGTGAGATATAACTTTGCTCTCCACCAAATGGAGGTAGATTTTACTGTTTCCGTTCTAGAAGAGTGGTCTTGTGCTTTTATTAAGCTTCTGTCAACTCTACCATTTATAAATTAACTATTGCCCACCTAGGGAGGGAACAGGTAGGCCAAACCATATCTTATTGATTTTGGAAATGCAGCTATGCAGACAGTTCGAGCATATCACTGCTAGGCTTGCATAGATGCGATATCAGCACCGTCAAAAGATGAGATGTAGTAGACTGGACGGACCAATGTATGGGAGCGCTACTGCAGCTGTATTTGTAATGGTACAATGCAGTGTTAAGTATAGATAAGCCCGAAGCCTATGGCGTCACGGTCAGCATGCTCAAGCGACAAGCAAGAGGAGATGTAAGTCTACTAGATAAAACAGGGGCAAGTAAGGGTTGGGCCACAAGCATGTGAGGTGGTATGCGTCATCACAAGGGACTGACTCTTGGTAGGTGAGTTAAGGAAACCGAAGCATAGAACAGGGGGTTATAGGATAGAATTGAGACGAATCCTTGAGACTCACGGATTCGAGGGAGGCCATATATGTACTTGGGTACGTAAATTTCCCGGCACATGCCCAGGGCCGGAGGATCTCCATACAGTACCCGAGGCATTTCAGACAGCAGCCAAAAGAAGGGTTGCAAAAATCTAGGACAATAATCTCAGATTTGGTCTTGATATTCAAGAGCAAATTTGGGTAAATAATCTCGATGCTAAGGTATCTGACCAACCCAAGAGAACGAGATGCGAGACAAGGTCAGGAGATTGGATGAAAAACTCACAAGGCTTCAAGCAAGAGTGCGAGAAAGATTGGCGTATATTGAGAGTATCTCGCCGGCTCCTTAACATAATCTCATCTCTCAGCTGTGAGATTAGCATCCTTATCCGTCAGACATCAGGCTTTCTGCACATGCCACCGCCCATGGCTCCTACGGTGACAAAAGCATTGCAATGCATGATTCATCGCACAAGTCACTACCTGACTCACTATGCCACTTCATGCAGTGCCATTATTGATGATCGCAATTGCCGCCAGCCCCCAAACCTTCATCTCCGGCGGTCGTATCCTCGGCGCGACGCCGTACATGAAGAAGGCGAGGGGCTGCCAGGAGAAGACTGGTAGCCTTCACTCACCGCTAAAACGCATAAAAGACGGAATAGTTAGCCGCAAGGAGCAAAGCGGGGTAAATCCAGTCATTCACTACGGCGCAAGGAATGGAATTGTACCGCTGTGACGCCCTTCAGCGCGAAGGGCTCTCCTTGTACTAGAAACGGAGCTCGCTGAATTCGGTGCAGCTGACGAAGGCCAACGCAGTTGCTGTGCCATACCGTCCGTACTACATCAACATTTGCTATGCTGGTTGGATTGTGTTGAACCGGGAACTGCTGCTCTTTGCCCGAACCGTGTGTATCCATCCAGTGTGATTGCAACGCCCCTTGTATGTGCATTCGGCGTCCATTGAAGTATGATTACTGCACTAAGGATTCGAGTGATTCGAGTGGAAAACGGAGTTTGGAGTAGGAGGAATGGGGCCAGCAGTTAGAGCTAGTGCCGGAGCCTGGGCAGATGAAGCCTGATGGAGAGATAGGGTGCTCGGCAATGCCGCAATCCGTCGAGGAGTAGCAAGGAAGAATCGGCATTATCGTTGGTGAGGCATTGTGTTGATTGGGTGAGTTTCAGTGTGATGCCGCGTGCAACTTCGCAGCTCATGTACCACACTAGCTAGGACGCCATTGATACGTTACAGCCAAGTGAAGATCGCATGAGCATCAATCTCCGACGAGCCCTTGCTCGGCTGAACCGTTGCAATATGTAATGATATCCATTGATCCGTGTTGCCGGTGGTATATCCGTGACATAGCCTCTCGTGTTATTGGTTCTAGGGCAAAGACACGAAGGAGGGAATGAACTAAGAACGAATTCCGAAAGTACTGGGCGTTTGAGGTTGGTGAAGGAGGATATGATCGATAGAATTGTAAAGATAGCCCGTAGAATACGAGTTAATCCATTTCAAATGGTAAGGGATAACCGTTGAAGCTCCTGTCAGTATGAAGCAAAAGTCAAGACTAAGAGTGCTAGGCGGAAGCGCGTGCCCTTATACTGATGTTGAGGATAGCATGCAAAACGTAATAGGTGTAACTCGGCGGTGTAGGGGTAAGGAATAGGTAGAAAATAAGGGGGAAAGGAAAGCAAAGAAAAGTTGAGAGTGAAATAAAACGAGCCTGCGGAGGCCTTTTTATAGTTGATGTTGGCCTAAATGCTGACTTAAACATTAGGTAATAAACAGGGGTTGTGTGTGAATCTGACTAGTCCTCCATTTTCGGAGGCAAAACCCACGAGATATGGAGGTCTCCAAGCCAACCTAATGTGGTTTATAAGGAAAGTTATCGCAAACAGTCCCGCTTTATAAGCCGCCGGCTCACTGCCTTTGATTGACAGATCACTACGTCGGTTGTCGACTTAAAGTCCGTCGGATCATTGATTCGACCTGCAGATCGTGTCGGTCACCCACTATCCCACTAATCCCACTAGGCCGCTACTGAAGTTCAGCAGGGACGGCCCGCAGTGGTCAACTCTTAACAACCTACAGTCATTGGGTGACAGAGAGAGGCCATTTGCGCACTTATAAAGGGCTATTTTGGGTTATTCTATTCGAAGTATTTGAGAATTGCTTTCCTAATTGGTAGCGTGGGCAGGATAGTGTGCTTGCTATTTACTTTTTTTTCATGAAGACATTTCTCCACGCAACACGTGACATCTGTCATATATAGGCACTGGCTAATGACAAATGTTCGTGTAGCGGAAGAGTGGGAATGCAAATGGAAGGCAGTAAATGCCTTCATGGTTGAGCCTTCTCATATTGAAGAAGACCGAGGATAGGTCGACCATTCCTCATGAAGACGTTGAGTGGGTAAGTTTAGTCAAATCCAGCCATCAACCAGCGGCAGTAAATGAACAATTGCGTAAAATACCGATCCAGGAGTTGATTTGAGAGCTCCCATGGGACTTTTGGCAACGACTCGCTGCGCACAGAATGCTGTAGCAAGACTTACTGTGGAGGTTAGACCCCGAAGACAAAGCAATTGGATGGAACATATTTTACAAATCAGTAAAATTAGCTTATGCACTACAAACATCCCTCTTAAGAAGGTCCAGGCAAAGTGGTATTTATCGAGGCAGACCAGCCATCCTAACCCCAAAGTACGACCCAAGCAACGGCAAACCTCTTACAGGAACCAACCCTATTTTGATAATAGTGGCTTTAGGCTCTTCATCTACAATACTGCATCCAACGACACGGAGCTATTCCTCAAGGTAAGAAAGTTTCCGCATCTCGCCCAAACGAGTCCTAGCCTGGGCAAGTGCGTTCTCGAGTTGCAAGATTTCCACCTGCGGAAGGAATTAGCTCTCTGCGTAATGATAAAGAGTGGGATGTATACCTGCTGCTCCATCTGTCGCACCTTGAACTCATGGTCGCTCAACTTAGTGTAATCTACCGTCTCGTTCTCATCCTGGTTTTTCTTCGAGATGATGTCTTGCACCTGCCTGACCAACGCTCGGCATGCACTTGTAACAGCCTTTGATGCATTCTCTAATCTATCTTGGCTCTTGCTCATGAAACTGGCTTTGACTCTGCTGGCAGCGACTAATTGTGCAGTGGAAGCAGCAACATCGTTCGAAGCGACAATGAGCTGTTCTGGAGAGTTGCGACCCGAAATAACGCCGTCAGCTGTCTCAATTAGCATGTTCGTCGACGAGGCGACTGCTTTAGCAGCGCTGATGAGACCCTCGGTCCATCGGTTGTGTTTCTTGTAGAAGGCTGTCCGGGTCATAGTACCGCGACCTTCCCGCACAATTTCTTGTTGGGATGCGGTTGCAGCTTTGATGAGTTGAGCAATGGCATTTGTAACGGCAATGGCAGCTTCAAGGATCGAGTCGTGAATCTTTAACTCGTACGTGGAGTATTGATCTCGTGGTTTCTTCATTAGCTTATTTAGGCGCTCGGCAGCAGCATCAATGGCGTTGGCAGCCTTGGTCAATTCACTGTCAACCAAGTCGCCCAAGTCACCTTGAGTTTGGCTAATCTTGCTCTTGGGGGCAAATGCATCAGCCAGTTTGGAGAGATTATTCAGGTTGCGTAACACCTCGGTATTGTTATTCACGACAACCATAAGCTTCTGGTCGGTGTCAAGGTCATGCAGCCTGTAAGATTGAACACTGCGGAAGAATTTGACTGTAGAGATGGCAGATTGCCTCGCGGCGTTGATGAGCTGGTCGGCTTTGTTCTCATCTGAAGCGAATCTCGTTAGACCTTTGGTATTGGTGAGCACGTCGGCGATAGAGCCGGAAAAGGTATTGACTGTCTTGATAATCTCTGCGTGTGTAGCGTTCGGGCCGTCAGCTATGAACCCGTTGAACGCTGTCGCAAACTCCATGGCGCAAGATGATGCCTTCTCAATCTGTGAAAGCACATACGCTCCAGAAGCGTTCTGGTTACCAGCTTGCATTGAGGAGTCCAATTCGTACAAAGCATCATCGACCCGCTGTACACCGGCTTGGAGCACGGAGTCAATAATGTTATTGATCTTCTCTAAGCTGCCCTGGACCAGCTGGTCAAGCTGGCCATCAAGAACATTGTCGTTCGCGGCCTGGTTAAGTTTGAGCTCGTTCAACTCGAGCAAGGTCTGATCCATCCCCGCCCTGAATATTTCCAGCTCTTCCTCTTTCTCGCGCAATTGTCGCTCTAGATCAGAGTCGCCTTCCCGATATTTCATCTGCATGTCTTCAAGAGCGCGGGTCTTACTTCGTAGGGCCTCTTCGAGGTCGGCAATCTCTCTGTTGTGTCGTGAAAGCATAGCCGAGAGTTCCAGGCCCTTCCCTTGTTCGCTTTTTTCTGCCCTCTCCAAAGCAAACCGGAGTTCGCGTTTAAGTTTGTCGAGTTCATCCCGATGGCCACCCTGACTCCGGTCCTTCTCTAGCAATGCCCGGTCACGCTCTCGAATCATGTCTGCTAGCTCAAGGTTCTTCGTTTTAAGTTCCCTGGATAGCTTTTCACGGGCATCCATAGCTTCTTGCGCTGAGGCAGCCTTGAGCTTCACATCTTTGAACTTAGCTAGTAGCGCAAGATGTTCGTGTCGTAGTTGGGAATAAAGCTTCGCGAGGGATTCGTACTTTGACCTCCAAGTGTTGAGCTGCTCTTGAAGAGCACGAATTTGGTCGTCACGTGAGGTCATCTGCTGTTGGAAGTTGTTGTTCATTTGCTGCATTTCACCCTCCAAAGCTTTCATCCTTTGGTCATACTGCTGTAGCATCAACTGGTCCCGCTCGTACTGTGCCCGCGCATTTAGATTCTCTCGTTCGAGTTCGGCAAGACGACCCTGAGTTTGTTGTGCATACTGCTCGCGCATCAGCTGTTCTTGCGCCAGCCGGGCTTGTTCGGCCTGCAGCCTCTGCTGCTCTTCGAAATCCCTCTGAGCGCGAACGGCCGCCTCTTGCTGTTGTCGTTGTGCTAACTCCCATTGCTCCTGGAGCCTCCGTTGTTCAGCCTCGTACTCTTCTTGCTGCCTCTTCTGATCATTTTTCCAGAATTCGTTGATAGGTTCAGGGTCGACTGACGGAGCTCGTGGCTGCGGGGCGGGCTGAGTAACTGTCTCTTCTGCTCTAGGTCGTGCTGGCAAGGCTGGCCGATTTTCATCCTCTTCCGACAGTAAATTTGGGGGATCCTGTGGCAGCTTCGGTACCGTGATCAGACTAGTCAGATACCTGAGATTTGAGCATTCGTAATAGAACTTGACCAGCCGATAGTGCTGCGCATCGTAGCGGCCACGAAGAGGAGAGAGCGCTTCATCGTCACCCAGAGCTACCAGATTTAGCATTTAACTCCCCAAAGTTCTCTCGGCGCACTTACTCGTGTGCATAGCGCGCAGCATGCTTGTAATGAACTTGTAGATTCCATAACTCTCCTGTACTAAGGGAACCAGTGCAGATATGCGGCATTCATTGTTGGCGCCACTTCGAAAATGCGAGAAGATGAGCTTCTGGAAGGCATCGATCTGGTCCTGAAGGGTCATTAGGTCAGAGATGGTTTCGTAACCCTCGTTAGGGTCATTAATGGACTTTAAGCTGATATACTCCTCATACTCAAATGTTCCTACGCCTTTCAGTCGATTGCCAGAAACTATACAACGGATCGCCTACCATTGAATTCAGGGTGTTGCCGATGGAAGGCGAGCTTGGCTAACAGAAAGTAGATGTACTCTGATATCAGAGGTCCGTAACCGCGTAGCCCCTCACCTGCGGAGACTCCTCTTGACAAGCTTTCTAGCCATGTGGTGTGGGCTTGCGCCTCCTTGAGAACGACCGGGTGGCCTTCTTGGAGGACTTTATGGATCGTGATGAGGGCCTTGAAGGTCTGGACCTCATCCGCCATAATAGGTTGTCTGAGGGAAGCTCACATTAGCTCGGACGTTTCGGTTGTCGGTGACGCTCGGGGATACGTACACTTTCATGCCTGCCCAGAAGGAGTTTGAGTTTTTGTGGTCCCATGTGTACACGATGGCTGCGCGGACGTGTTTTCCTGTGTCTACAATGAGCACATTAGAATCGCAATGTGTGTTCGATTCCTACGTTTTGGTGCTGTCTCATCTGCATAACTGTTAGAAGCCGGCTGGGCGCGGAAAGTGTTTGCTGCCTACCAATGCTGGTTGCTTTGCGGATGTTGATGGCTAGATCCGACTCCTGTCTTGATTAATCGAATGGCTTAGTATACAGTTATCTTGTCAAAATTTTGGGGGTCATTTTGACATACTTTCCCATGTCCACATTGCGCGAGGATCCGTAGAGGGCCATCTTGATCGGGGTGCCTGCCGCGGCGGTTGGTCGGGGGAACGAGGTTGATTGCAGGCAAAATATGAACAATAAAACAGTGAAGGCCCTACAAGCTAGAGCCTGGGTTAGACAGAGCAAGAAACAGCCGGGATCGAGGCTACGGCTGCGATGGGGTATGTGTTGTCGAAGAGCTCTCCAAACCTTGGGAGGTGCACCGTGCCGTGACCGAGCCCTGAAGCTTGGCATTTACTCTAGGGATGACGAAGCTCCCCGCCACTCAGCTCGACACCTGTGCGCCGCCTCGCACTCTTCTCTACATTTCCTGCAGCCTACTCAAGGCAATGCGCCCGGATCGACTCCATGAGAATCTTTGGGCTGTTACAGCTCATACACGCATCTGCATCAGAACTTTGTCCCCTAGTGAGCTGTCACCTGTAATGGAGGGATAGACCGTGAAGGAGCCAATAGTCAAGCGTCCCAACCTTAATTCACATACCGATCATGCATGCGGGACAACACATCCGATCATCAGGAACTCTATGTCATTTCACTTGACTTTGCTGTGAACCACAGCGCGGGGAATGCCAATCTCCGCCAACGCCACGCCATGCAGACATCTATGTAAAACCAGAACGTTCGATGATATAATTCTCACGCAGAGCAGACAAGACTGCCCCATTGCTACACAGCTTCCTTCTTGCCCGAATAAGCAGCCATTGGGTCATCAACCATCTGACGTTTCCGCCGGTACTCCTCCATATCCTCATCGGTCGCAATGTTCGTCATCTCCTGAAGGTTCCGCTTCCTGTTTGACGCGTCGTGCTTGGCTTTCTGGTCACTGTCGACAGCGTTTGGCACGTGCTCCGTCAGAGTCTCTTCTTCTTTCCAGGCAACAGCTTTTGGGACTTCTTCCATATCTACTGCAGTCCGCAGCCTGTTTGCTTCCTCGAATGCCTGCTTGCCCTCCTCGCCTGTGCAGTAAGAGTTCTTAACTGTTGAATGACAGCATGCATAGCCCCATTGAAAATTAGCCCACCAACTGCCCCATACAGATGTGTGGTTGTTAATAAAGACGTCCTCTGGATATTTTGACTTTGCCTTCGTCTTTGGCGCACCCTTGATTGCACCTCGCTCGTCATATTCGACATATCGTTCAGATTCTGTGACAGCCGTATTTCCCAGGGTGTTGTCGTTGAATCTCTCTTGCTCTCCATACTTCTCTAGTAGAGCTTTCCTTCGAGCAATCTTTTTTCCTTCAGCCTCTTGTAGTTCCTTCTTACGCAAATATTCGCCGGATGTAGGGTTGGCCTGGAGATGAATCTTGTTTTTCCCTCCGCGCTCTTGTGTCTCCCATGCGTATCTCTGTGCCTTTTCGAATTCTGCTGCATCCCCCGATGCCCTCATGAAGCCCTCTTCAGCTACCAACGCCGCGGCGTTGTCTGCCGTTGCGCCGCTGTCTACCATTGATCGGGTTTTGGGATCGTACTTTGCAGAGTCTAGGTCGAGGTTTAGGAGATACTTAGCGGTATCTTCCCGTAACCGGAGGTTCCTCGTGGAGGTGGCTTGCTTTCTTCCCATATCGGTCTCCGCATCATACTTATCACCCTCATCGCCGTTGCCATCTTCGGATTTATCGTCTCCCCCCATTGCCTCTTTTGCCTTCCGCTTCATCTCCTCAAGTTCGTTGTATTCCTGAATGACTTGATCATAGTCCGCGGCATCATAACCATTCCAGCGATCTCGCTTTGCGTCCCATCCCAGTTGTACATCCTGTATGACTTCATCGGCCTGTATGTCCTTCCCGGTCCACTTTGCGCCAGCCTTTCGAGGGCGACTGAGGCAATCCTTCCTCACGTGTGTCATGGCTCCGCAATTCTCGCACGCCCCTTTGCGATATTTGGTGGCCGCGGGTCCGGCTTTGCGGCCTCGGTCGTACCATTTTGAGTCTGCTTCTTGCTTCTGGAGACGTTGGTGCTCGAGGTAGTCTGTGTCCGACCCGGACTCGTCGACGGCGTAGAAAGGCTTCTTCGAAATGAAGGACGGAATGTACTCATTACGTTCCTTGTTCGCCGCAGAAACGTCTGCTGGCTTTCGCGGCTGTGCGGGAGGCATGAGTGGTAAAGGTGAGGTCCGATCCGGCAGCGCGGAACGCGGATGGTGAGGTGTAGTGGTGTTGGATGTGCGCTAATGATGGGTGGAGTGTCCCATCGGAGGCAAATGCGGAGCTCCCGTGATAAAACTGGCCCTAGCTAGATCGCGCCCAGCGCCCAGCGCCCAGCGCCATAGCTATGACGCGGGCCATATTCAGTTTGCTGTTACGGCCGCGGGAATTCCAAGCGCCCTCAAGCCATTGGAGTTGCTATTCAGACTCCAGCTCCCGTATCCTGCTCACCGACAGCCTGAAGCAGCAGTCAGCCTGGTCCCCGTCCTGAATTGGCCTCGTCGCATTCCACGCGGCAGCCTTCAAGCTTGCGCAGGACCGACGCGACTAGGCATAAAGCTCCGCCGCCCCGCCAACCAGCCCACTTCCGTCCATCACCTCTACCTTTCACGCATTATCGCAACAATTATAGTCTGTGATATGGCAACCGACTCGTCAAATACGCTGCCTGAGGGCATATTCTCGCTGCTCGACACGTGAACATTTCCCTCTTAATATGGCGCTCCTACCACTAACGGCGCCTTAGTGATCTCTATAAACTAACGATGCAATGCTGCGTCCTCAAATTCTTCCCGGACGTCTCTGTCACGTATAGCTTCACCAACCGTACCCCGGACAAGAAACTCACGCGCGGCGCCTTTCGCTGGCTTCAGGCGCAAGTAGACAGTCTGTCATAATACTACTCCACCAACTGCATTCCGCTTATTTTACTACAGAACTCGAAAATATCTCGCTTTCCGCCGACGAACTCCGTTTCCTGGAGAAGACATGTGCCTACTTGAATGCCCAGTATCTTCGATTCCTTTCTACGTTCCGCCTCCAGCCTAAGAAGCAACTCAAGCTCATCTTCACCCCCATTGAAGATTCCGGACAAGATACAGATCTAGGCAACTTCTCTATACATACTGAGGGCCTGTGGGTGGATACCATTCTATACGAGATACCGCTGCTTGCCTTGGTCAGCGAAGCGTATTTCAAGTTCTGTGACACGGATTGGACATACGAGGGACAGATGGAGAAGGCGCATGAAAAGGGAGTTACAATGCTTAAGGAAGGCTGCATTTTCTCCGAATTCGGTACCAGGCGACGCCGCGACTATCACACACAAGATCTCGTGCTCCAAGGGTTGCGCTGTGCTGAGGATGACGCCAAGAAAAATGGATGGAAGGGCAAGTTGACCGGAACGAGTAACGTGCACCTTGCCATGAAGCATCGCTTGCTACCCGTAGGAACAGTAGCACATGAGTGGTTTATGGGCGTTGCCGCAATCACAGACGATTACGAACATGCGAACGAAACCGCGTTGCAATACTGGACAGCAACGTTCGGGGAGGGAGTACTGGGAATAGCTCTTACGGACACGTTTGGAACGCCGGCATTCCTGAAAGCTTTTAAAAAAGGGATACCCGAATTGACAACAGTGGTATCAGGACCTGTAACAACACAAGCATCTACAGCCGCCATCACAAATCTAGAAATACAGTCACTTACTCCGATGCAGCCCCCAATTCAGGCACCCCTCCATGGCGATAGGTCAGACTCGAGACCAAAGAGGACCTACGCACAGGTCTTCACGGGCGTGCGCCAGGACTCGGGGGATCCGTTGGACTTTATCAAGATGATGCGCGAGTTCTACAACCAAGAGGGCATCCAGGAGAAGAAGACAATAGTGTTTTCAGACTCGCTGGATATCGAGAAGTGTTTGCAATACAAGGCTGCGGCGGAGGCCGATGGCTTCCAACCAACATTTGGCGTAGGGACGTTTTTGACGAGTAAGTGTTCCCAGAACGCTGTCATGACATGGACTGAGGAAAAGCAGATGACTTTGTCGAGAAAAGCACAGGCAAGAAGTCCGTCCCGCTCAACATTGTAATCAAGATCGCTTCGGCCAAGGGCCGGCACGCTGTCAAAATCAGCGACAACATCGGGAAGAACACAGGCGACAAGGCGACGGTCGAGGATGTCAAGCGGCGGCTTGGATATGTAGAGAAATCGTGGGCTGGTGGGGATGAGACGCATCGATGGGACTGCTGAAGGCCCACATGTGTCGTAGGCAAGGAGCTGAAAGCGGCGTTGAATGGACTTGCCGGATAGACTTAGAGGTGTAGCCAGAAGCAGCCAGAAGCAGCCGATGGCGTTGCAATCAATAATACCCAACCACGCCAGAGCGGCGTCGAAGAGCTGATGAGCAAGGCTGTGCTCTCATGGCGGACCGCCCTATGAATGAGACTGACGAAGCGCGGTGCGGCGGTGTGGTAGAGCCAGCGAACGATCGCCGTGGATCTCGCGACCACAGGCGGTTTAAGGGCACATTCGCGAGCCTGCAAGCGCTGTCGCGCGTAAGATTCGCCGCAGGTTCGCCGCGTTCGCAAGCAGGGCCGCCACTGTTGGCCAAGCCTGAGGCCGTTCGCATACAAAAATAGACGGCGATGCCAAAGAAAGGCTCTGGAGCGCTAAGCGGCTTTCGCCAGTCTAGTCCCACATAGGCTAGATTATTCGATTAGCGCGCCTCCTTTCCTGGGCGAGACTAGGCCCGAGTGGGAGCTGCAAGGCCAGACACAGCACTAGCCGTGATTTCTGGGGCTGCGCAGGTGAGCTGAACCCTTGAAGCACGATTCTTCATATCTCACGCTTGCCCTTCACCCTGCTCCCAAGCATTGAATTATCTTGCCTTCTCCGGCGTCGTTGCTGCTGCTCTGTTTCCGGGCGGACGTCTCTAATTGCAAAGCGTTTCGCGCTCCCAGCTACGCACCCATTGTCTCAGGAGGCTCCCGAATCCGCACACCGCACCATATCGGTTTCAGGCTTTCAGCATGAGTGTAAGCAAGTCCTTCCTCTTTGTCACAAGCGCTCGCATTTCCACACTTGACCGCTTTCTCTACCAACAACCACAGCAACACTTACACCACGCGTAAATTGCCTCTACTAACGAGCGGCCATGGCCCAGCAGTACGGTGGCTACAACCAGGTTGGCTACGGCAGCAACCCCTACGACCAGCGAGACGATGGGCCCGCAAGCGGCCGATACAACAACTATGCGCAGGGCCGATATGACGATCGTAGGTGACGGACTCGTTCTTTGCCTGACATGGACCTAACCTCTCTAGCGGGCGCCGTCGAGATGCAGCCATACGGACAGCCGGCAGGCGCTGACCCGAATGCCATTCTCAACGAGTGCCGCGAGGTCGATCGCGCCCTCGATCAGATCAACCAACAGCTCGATAACCTCGAACGCATCTTCAAGCAGGTCCTTGCGCGTCCCGACATGCCCTCAGGCGAGATTTCCAATCTGAGCTCCCAGATCATGACTGGGTACCGCGCTCTTGTAGCCCGCGTCAAGAACATCAAGTCCAAGCCGGAATCCGGCAGCCCTCGTAACGCTCCCCAGGTCGGCAAAGTCGACCGCAGGCTGAAGTCGACCATCAACCGATACCAGACCCTCGAGGCCGACTTCCGGAGGGACTCGCGGCAGGCTGCAGAGCGCCAGTACCGCATTGTCAGGCCCGATGCTACGGATGAGGAGGTTCGGGAGGCGGTCGAGGACCCGGATGCACCCATTTTCCAGCAAGCTGTATGTTCTAGTCTACTCGCATTTTTGGTGTTATATTAACCACTAGTTGGTAGCTCCTCAATTCCGACCGCCGCGGCCAAGCCCAATCCACTCTCCGCAATGTCAAGGAGCGACATGAGGCTATTCAGAAGATTGAGCGACAAATGGTGGAATTGGCACAGCTATTCCAGGACCTTGACCAGATCGTTATGCAGCAGGAACCTCTTGTCGAGAACATTGAGCAGAAGGGAGAAGAGATTCACGACAATGTCGTCCAGGCCAACACTGAAATCGGCGGCGCCATTGAGAAGGCAAGGGCGCGCAACCGCAAGAAGTGGTGGTGCCTCCTCATCGTCTGTGAGTTGCCAAGTTATCTAGACTTTTTGATCGCGAAACTAACTGCTTTTAAGTGCTCATCATTATTGTCATCGTTGTGGTTGTTGCCGTCGTTGTTACCATCAACAAGAAAACATAATCATCCTCGGCGTAGAAGATTCGACTATCATTGGAAAGCTGCATTCTGGATGGTTGACCACATTATCACACCAAAAGTTCCATCATACCCATTCCGGTCACTGCTCTCCGTAGGCCACCCGCACATCTTTGACTTATGTCATGCTCTATATCCACCATTCACTCCCATATTAGTTTAGTATTATCCAAGGCCGGCCCGGTACATTGTATAATAATTCTCTGGTGGATATAGCACTATTGTCTCTATCTCCTTGTCCGTCCGCCCTGCAAACGCGAAAGATTGCCACTATACCAATACATGCGCCTTTCTTTTCCCCTTTTTTGTTAACTCTTCATGAGAGACTACCCTCTTGTATGCTCCTAGGCAGGGGGGTTCGAGAGTTTTCAAGTAGCTCGTTGTGGGCTATACTGTTCGCTGGCTGAAATGCATTTTCTGGGGCTTTAGGCTGGGTATGCTAGTATATGTTTTATCAATTGGAAGGCATATTTCTTCTTTTTTTTTAATGAATGTGAATTTCGAGTGTCTTGATTTTGGGTTGATGTGGTGATGTGGGTACTGAATGTTACGACGACAGAAATGATCGATGGATAAGTGGGTGGTGAGGTGTGAAGAGTAGATTTTCTGTGGGTGCTGCGGATTGTAAGTGAGCGTGGTGGTTTGATGTGGAAGGGGATACGTAGTAAGGGTTTATAGGAAGGGAGGATAAGGGATCAAGGATATCTTCTGGGAAAGTGATGGATAGGTATGCTTACACGATTTTTGCATTACACATGGCTGCGTCCATTGGATGACAGGCTATTCCACTCATTTTACTAGAAACTCGACCAGGTTTTCTGATTCAGAAGATTCCTTTTCGATGTCTAGTGAGTATGGGAATAAATATATCTATCTACTATCGTCTCCTAGCCCCGGCCCTGGGTATGATTTCACGCGCCGATCTAGGGACGGCGAGATAATTGAATAGCAAGTATAGGCTATTGGATGGAGAACTCGGAGGTGTTTTTAATGGAGTGGTAGATTGGTGCGTTTCCGCACGAAGTCAGATCTTTTCTGTAGAGGTTGAGAAACTGTATGTATATTTGGTCTCAGCGTACCGCACTAGCTCAGGAGTGTTTTTGTTAAATCACGACCAGAGACCTATGGGTATGGCTTGAGCTGCTAGGCTAGCTAATCGCTAGGGTTTACAGGTGGAAAATGCTGGATATGGAGATTTCTGAAATTCATTCTGGTTATATATTATGAGGTAGGAATAAGAAAATGGACTTTCAAGATTGACAACAGCATCTTGATTGTTGAGTGCTTAAGGAACCCACTATCAATACCACGGAATTTCGATAATATCCCTTTCATATACATATCAGAAGAAGCTCGTAGTGTACATAGTTGTAGAAGGTCTGCGCGCCCTGAAGGTGGACGGACAATATACTGATGAGCAGTAGTTATTGATATGAAGACGTGACATATGACTAGAGTCAACCTTCGTGGTTTCTAGAATCCATATCAGCGGTTTTTAAGATTGGGAGTGTTCCATGGAAGTCATGCGATCAAATGTGCCTCAAAATAATCAGCTGGGAGGCGGGTGAAGCAATGAGTTCTTTTGCGTCCGAGGGCGCTTTCATTATCTGAGGACTAGATCATCCAAAGCATAAGTTAAGTATATTGTTTCCATTCTACGCGTAGTTGAAGAGCAATTGTCGGGTAGCTCTGATCGATCCAGAACATCATAGCATGTGGTTGTCTCTAAACCTCGGAAAGCAGGACCCACATGTCTCAGCATTACTCTTCAGCGGCAATGTATACCCGGACTATACTTCTACGTCGTTGCCACCCCTTGACTCTAATTCGCTTTCTCCGCACCCACGAACCCCAGGAAAGCTAAATTCTGACCCAATCAATTCACACCCTAATTTACCCCAGATTTCTGGTTCGTCTGACAAGCCGAGCATACGCGAGAAGCGATGCTTCAGAGGCAAGATGCCCGTCAGAGAGCCTTTTGAATCGCGTGTTTTTATTCAATCATGCCTAGCTTACTCGTGTGAATCCAGACCGTCGGCTTCTATGCTGTCTTGACATCAACCGCTAATGCTTTCCCCGGATCCCGGGTACTCGCACGCGTGGGTCCTGACTCCACATCCTTGGTCCTGGGATACGTAGAAATAGAGTTAAGGGTTTCCATCCGTCTTAACCTAGGTCAATCATTTCCTCATTCCCTTTTACTCTCCAGTATCATTCATCTCTCCTAGGAAGATACTCAACATGGAGCAAGAGCGTGCGTCCACCAAAGCTGCCCCTGGCCACGTTGAGAAGGTCGACGAACATAATTCCCTTGAACATACCCTCACCCAAGAGATCCACGGATTCGAGGCAGACTATGCCGCCCTCCCAAAGGGCTACTATAGGAGCCCTTTCTTTCTTGGGACTTTTCTAGCTGTTGGACTCGCCATCATGTGCGGAACCGGCGCCTTTGGCTTTGCTGCGCCCATTCTCGGGGTCATCAATGCAGACCTCGGCCCCGACGATCGCTATGTTTGGATATCACTAGTATACAACGCTGTCCTAGCAGTATTTCTGTCTCCTGTTGGACGCCTGAGTGATATCTTTGGGCGTCGATATTTCTTCGTTGGCGGTGCTGTTGTTGCTATTGTTGGGAGCGTCGTGTGCGCCACGGCGAAAGATATCCCCACTCTTGTACGCAAAACTCCATCGGCGAAGTGGAATAGGGCTGATTAAACCTAGATTGGCGGGAATGTCCTCCTGGCCGCTGCAACGTGCGTCCCATCCTTTCTCAGTATTTGGCTCAATAGGACAAATTAACATATATTTAGCGCCACCCAACTCAGCTTCCACTTCGTCATAGGCGAGCTGGTACCTATGAGACACCGCTATATCGCTATCGGGGTTATATACGCATTTACCTATGGCAGCTCGGGCATGGGTCCAGCCATTTCTGCTTCCTTCGTAGCATACCATCCCAGCGTGGGCTGGCGCGGCGTATACTGGCTTCTCCTTGCCATGAATATTGCAGCATTCATCTGCTGGACGGCGTTCTACTTCCCACCCACCTTTGACGACAAACATAGGAACGATGAGAATCGCAGCAAGATGTATTGGCTCAAACACTTCGACTGGCTTGGCACGTTTCTGTTTGCTTCTGGCTTCATTGTCTTTCTCATGGGCCTCAGCTGGGGTGGGACAGTTTATCCCTGGAAATCTGCTGCTGTCATCTCAGCTATTGTCGTTGGTTTTGTTGTATTGGCCGTCTTTGTTATTTACGAGATCTATGCACCTATCAAGGAACCTCTGATTCCTATGCATCTTTTCAAAAACGGTCGCTGGGTATCTGCGGTGGTTCTTCTTGGTATGGGAGCTGGAGTTTATTATGCATTCAGTATTGTATGGCCTGCTCAAGCGGCTGTCCTCTATGGCAACGGCGACACAATAAAGGTGAGAAATAGTTGCCCAAACGTACTAAGGTCATCCAATATAGTGTACTAAACAATTTGTAGGTCGGCTATATGTCAACCATCGTCGGCCTCGGCATCATTACTGGCCAAATAGCCGCTGGTTTCCTTGCAACTACAATCGGGAAGACACGCTATCAGTGTATGGTTGTGTTCCTGGTTGGCGGTGTTTTCCTCGGCGGTATACTCATTCCCTCCCTCCTATATGAATGCTTTATAGCTGACACACCTTAGCCGCGGCTGTTGCAGATGTCCACAATATAGGCACAACTGTAGCTCTAATCCTGCTGGGTTGCATCTTCATCGGATGGAATGAGTCTATATGCCTCGCAAATTCCACCATCCTCGTCGAAGATCAGCGCGAAATAGGCGTCGCAGGTGGTACAGCTGGTTCCGTTCGCGCCGCCATCTGTGCTGTGCTTGTGGCAATCTATACAACAATTATGACCAATCGACTTGGAGAGGAGATTCCTGCACAAGGTAAGGCGGTATCTTGTTGTAGCTTTCAGGTACTGATCTTCCTTAATAGTACCACCAGCCCTCATTGACGCCGGCCTTCCCGCCGATAGCGTCCCAGCCTTCCTACAGGCACTACAAGTTGGTGCGGATGCTTTTGCGCAGATACCCGGGATCTCCAATTCAATCATCACGATCGGAACTCGCGCCTATCAGCACGCAAGCGCCGATGCCTACAGAACTGTATACCTCGCCACAATTGCATTCTCAGGGATTTCTGTTGTCTTGACATGGTGGGCTCCGAACACGGACGATTTGATGAATGAAAAGGTTGCAGCAACCCTACATCACAAGGCACAGGATGGAAATACAAAGGATGTGGAAGATGTTTCTACTGTCTAGACGCATATTAGCACTCGATCTGCACTGTATTCTATCTTTCTATGAGTCAAAGATCTTGACGCTTCAGTGCTTGGGTTAGAATGTGCAGATAAGGAAATTAATAATCATCACTTGTCTAATTAATAAATAATAGAGGAGAGGATGTGTTCTTCATTTGTGTACACCTATATTTATTGGGAGGGGAGATAATTTTCGCAATTGACGGACCATACTACAGACTATCGAAAATTCTCTTGTGAAAATGGCGGGGAGCGCTAAGAGAGATTTAAAGTTTGACTAAGAAGGAGCAGACATTTCGCGGCATGGCAGACAGAAATTATTAAGGAAGTTTATTAGCCGTATCAAAACGTAACGCATATCAAATAATATATAATTTTCATTCCCTGACCTACAAACCAGATATTTGCCGACTGTGCATACGGGTCAAAGACCTCTTCGCAACAGGATCTCCGAATGGAAAACATATAGCGGCAAGGGGCGTATCAAGTTGCTACATAGCAAAAGAATTAGCAATTGTGGATGAAAAGAGAATAAAGAAACCAAGGGTAGGTTCGGTATTGAGAGAAGGGAAGGCTCACCGCGAGTTGTACCGTGAATAGGGGATCGGAGTCGCCGCTCCTCGTCGCGGCAATGTTCAGCTGCGCACCAATGTTGATGCCAGCGTTGACGCCTAGTGTTGTCTTCTCATCGCCCGGGTTCGTGCAAGCACCTTGGGGAGCTACTGGATTGTTAGCGCATCTAATGCTACTAGTGATCTAGAACACTGACAGGCAATTGCAGTTAGCTTGGCGTTGATATTCGGGGCCTTCAAATTCAATCCAATCTCGAAACCGGTACCTGCTCGCGTCAGAAGGCTATTGAAGTATAGGAAGAGGAGAGTCATACCAAGGGCTTCGGCCTTTAGTTCAATGCTGGGCTTCAAGAAGATTGCGACACCTCCGGAAATAGATGCGTCCACTTTGACATCAACAGTATCGACAGTAGGCTCCCAGCCCGAGAAAGTGTTTTTCTCGGGATCGAGAAGATCAACCTCAAGGATGGCGGCGTCATCGAGCTTCGCAGTGGCTCCTCCTGTGATACCAGCAGTGAGAGAGATTCCCAATAATTCTGCTCCCACAGAGACAGTCAGGAAAGGTCCGAGATCCAAGATGCCCGGGATGCTTAGCGCCGAGACGGGGATTTTAATGATCTCGAATTCCTTGGTAAGAGCATCGGTAACAGAGCCACTGCCCGAGAGCTTGACTTGGGCAATTGCAGAGACGCCCTTGGGTTTGATCTTCATGCTGGCTCCGGTGGGGATAAAGAGTTTCTGTGAAATCTTGAATTCCATGTCGAATTCCCCTTTTGAGCTGCAGTCAGTGCATGCAAGGCTAGCTGAGAGTCCATTCGCGCTGATTGTGAACGAGAAAGGAAAATCGTGATTGAAGTCGATCGTCGATGTCTTGTCAATGTCTCTCCTCATCTTGCCTGCTGCCTCGGAACTCTCTGCAATCGATCCGACAACGAGGTCATAACTGTGTGCGATCGTTTTCCAGTCATCCCACTCGGCGGACAGGGTGGCTTTGTTTGCTTCCTCGTCATAGGCTATGGAAGACACCACAAACGGTTTCCTGTCGACATTGTCGCCGCAATCTCCGGCCCCTGCGACACTGACGAAGCTGTGGTTGTCTGCTCCATTTACCCAGTCCCAGACCTGCTGTGCGTGTGCGAATGTAGCATCGTCGATGAAGGTGAGGGCAACAGAGTCCGCAGTGCATTCAATTGACTTTAGCATGCCGTCGAATCTTTCCATATTAACAATATTTTCATTCTCCCCCGGCATGTCCACTGTCAAGCTAGCGAGTGATGATCCATCTGACCTATCGTGAGTAGAAGCTACCGATCTCTGGAAAAAGTCTTACCTTCGTCGCCCCAAATGAATGTCTCTGCGCTTAGCAGATCTAAGCCTGAAAGGTCTGCTCGTTTACCATTGCCTACTCCAGAAGAAAGGCGGATTGGAACTAGGTTCCTACAAAGAACATGGCCTGCATTGAAAAGAATGAATGGAATAACCCAGCGATGGGCGGATGTTTTGGACAACATTATTAGAGATCGTAAAATGCTGTTAGATGGCCAAGAAGGGAAATAAGGAGGGAAATTGATTAGGAAAAGAAAACAGTAACAAAAAATTTAGATCTGAGCGAATGAGACTTGCGAAGGAAATGAGGGAACTGTGTGTGACAATAAAAGGCGGGATTGCACATCTTGAACATATAAATGAGCAACCCATTCACTATTACGAAAGAATCCGTTCAGATGTCGCATGTTGGGGCCTCAATATTGTCTGGTATGAGCCTCACAAGTCCGACAGGAGAAAACATAGGTCAGCCAAGTCCCCTTGTGTTTTCGCGTTCCTACCTTTAGCAGGCCAAAGCAACATCCTATAAAAGAAGGTGTTGAATTTTGCTTCACGCATGAGACAATTGCAAGATGAGCGGATGGCGCAGCTGGAACTTGATAGGCTTGAAAATTTCCGACGTCTAGGGCGCGGCGTATCATAATGCGGATATACGAACATCTCAAACATTGAAGGACTCGATGTGCGCTTAGCGCATCTAGGATCTAGGACTGACATTGCAACCTACCTTGCTAATAGACTAGGGGAATACCGTATAATGAGACGACTTTTGCGAGTGCACTCCAGTCTCCACTGCCTAAGGACTGATGCATTCAGGAGGTCCTGTCCAGGATAAGGAGGTGTAGAGGCACGTGCAGCGCCATTCCTAATTTGGAATCTCCGGTGTTGCGAATTCTGTGGGGCCCTGAGCCGCATCTACTTCAACCCCCAACCGGTCCGGTGAAGAGCGACAGGACTCTATAGATAGCTCGAACAATCTATCCGGCCAAAACGTTTTGTACTACCTTTTCCCGGGTTTTCTTTGTATTGCCTCAACCTTACACAACCATGCCGTTCCAGGCCCCAAGCACGTGCCTTCGGCCTGTATGATCAGTATATCAACACATGCAAGAGAAGGACGGACAGTGTCTCATCGTTTGTTAGACCTCCGTGGCTACTAGACGGTGGCAATAATTAGCTCACTGAAGGTATCTCTCTCTTATAAGGAATCATCGGAAGAGAAAAAAAAGTCTTTGGTTGGTGATGCTATTGACGTAAAGGCCGGACAAGGGAATTGACAAATGGCAGCATTGGTAATGGTCCTCCTATTGCCCTAGCCATCCCGGGTCGGTCACAAGACCTGCTAAGAGACCAGCATTCACACTACTCCACATCCACAACCTTGCCTTCCTGGATCAATTCAAATCTACCTCGCTTGCAAAACATCAGCTGAAGGGAAAAGAAAAAAAAGGATCTGACGGCTGCATCATCCGAATCGAATAGTCTCCCCTGTGAAAGATCTAATTTACCGAATTGCCACTGTAGTGGAAGCCTTTCACGCAATTATATGAGGGCGTTTAGGTCCCTAGCGGTTGGATATTTGCGGCGCTTCGAAAATTTCAGAGTGAAAATAGAGGCGTAACGCCTCGCATACTCCATCGTGTCTAGGTACATACGCGCTAGAACCTCCATATTTGTCGGTACAACACCGTCCAAAAGGGCTTTTCTTTAGGCTAGTCCACGGCCTGATTAACAAGCCTGTGGCAACGACCGGGAAGCTTCCTGTCAGAACCGTGCATTTCATGGAGTGGACCCGCAGGTAGGGTGCGCTAGTAATCGCGCAAGTTGAGTTAATTTCTACTTCAACCCCCAATCGCCCTTTGCGTTTATACTCTCCCGGAATCCCTACGATTTCCATGTTCCTAGTGTTGCTACCCAGGCATGTGGCAATCTTCCGGCTATTTATGCCCACAACAATTATTGCTCCATCTATTCTACACTCTATCCACTCTACGGGTAAATGCATCGACCTCTCATAACGCGCGCATTCTCTATTATGTGCCCGGCCATGTGCTTCCAGAAAAGGGTTGACTTGCAACGGAGCCTTGTCCTTTTTTGAACCAACCGCGACGGGTGTGATCGCGACTGCATCGTACGCAATCAAAGACTGGAATCTGGCGGTTTCTATGCTTCTTTTTAGGTCTTGCCACCCACTCTCCTTCCAACCTGGGATGGCTTTGGTCTAGTCACGCGAAGCCATGTGCTTGACAGGGAGGCTTTAGTCGTATACGGTGCACATGTCCTTGCATATCGCAACAACCTGTCCTGCCGACCCGGAATGGACAGTATAATGATATATTGCTCCTTGGCAGCCTCAGCAGTACTAATAAGGATTATCTTGCCGCTCCAGAATCAGAAGTGACAAATTTGCTCTCCTCCACTTGAAATAGTCAAGTCCTTTCCGAGGCTTTATACACCGATTTACCCTCTTCCTTTTTCAGCATCCGTAGCATTTCATCGCGTTCAAGATGCATTTGGCATCTGGCATTACGTGGGCGGCAGCTGTGGTTGGCCTTGGTATGCTCATAATTTATGTTTCCAAAGTCTACAACTAACAAACTCCAGCATTTGGTAGACCAACTGCGGCTGCTGCATATTATGATGCCGAGACAGGCTTTACCTTCTCTGAGTACAAGGCAGCATGCTCACTGAGTGCGACCATTACTTATCGGGTCGCCATACCGAATGACGCTTACTATGGCCAATCATTTGATGCTGTTCTGCAAGTTGTTGCCCCTAATTCTGTTGGATGGGCTGGGCTCGCATGGGGAGGCGGCATGGTTAGTAACCCACTTACTGTTGGGTGGGCAAATGGCAACACTGCAACAGTTACGTCTCGATGGGCAAAGTAAGAACTTTCGCAACCCAAAAATGTTCCTTCTAGAGACTAATTGTCCAACTAGTTCCCGTTCTACGCCCTCCTTGTACACCGGAAACTCATTGCAGAAACTTTCAACGGGCAACCGCGCCAACGGAACTCACTTCCAATTCACTGTACTGTGTTCCGGCTGCACGCAGTGGACTGGCAGCAGCGGTTTCCAGACGAACCTCAATCCGCAGGGTAGCAATAAGTTTGCCTTTGCATGCTCTGGATCAAGGCCGTCGCAGCCAGCCTCGAACACTTCGAGCTTCCCGTATCACGATGCGCATAGTTACTGGAGCCACGACTTCAGCGCCGGAGCGAATGCTGACTTTGCTAATCTGGTTATGCGGAATGGCGGGCGCCCCAGCGTCCTATAAAACGGGAAGGCATAGGCAGAGCTAGGGGGATGAACTCTCGAAGGAGCTTTCTGATTTCAATTCTTGATCATATTTCACGCACATTCATGATCTTGACGTCAGCGTGCAGTTAGCTGGTGTACATAGACTAGACAGTTTTTCTTGTATCATAAAATTATTACAGGAATCGATCTGTCCACCACAGTATTTACATCTAATTTTCAAGTCTAGACAGGCTCTTTGATGATATCGAGTGGGACTTGACGCCTGACGACACCACGTGCGAGTTCAAGCAGGTGTCTTCGGAAGATAGGTGAAGATGATGACGCGACGTCACGATAGGATATCATGATCGAGTTTGTGGAACAGATTCTCTAAGTATAGCAATTTGCTCATATGACTATAGAAATTTGTTGCAAAAATACAGGCTTTAACCAACGAGACAGAATGCCAAGGCCGAATGAGTGTTAAGAAGGATCGCCAACATCGCCCGCCCGCGGCCTTACTTAGCCACGTGAAGATTAGCCTAAGTAGCCGGCAGACGCCGTACTAGCCGCCACCAGACCGTTGCGGAATTAATTAACACATGTCGAGAGCAAGGAGGGGAAAGAAAGCCGGCTAGTGGGATGCGGCGATTATGAACGCAACAATCGTCTATGCTTTAATGGCCATCGAGCCAAGAGGCATCTCCTTAAGCCCTAAATTCGCAATCCGTAAGTACTTGAATGTGTAGAGAGTTGACGGTGCGCTACTTACATCCATCAACATCCTCAACTGCCTGCTGCCTCTTTGTGCACGCGCTGTAGACTGAGTCTGGCTGGGTCGTAAGACCTGCAGCAGGGCATGCGTTGTTGAGATTGCAGCCATTGTCCATGGCCCTCTGGAGAGAGTCTCCCTCCCAGCCGAAAACGTAATCACCGTGGGCAGCAGCTCCGCTAGTCACAAAATCAGCTAATGAGTGCTTCATTCGGGGGTTATGACTTACCCGATGTTCATGCTGTAGACGAATGGTGGAGAGCCATCGGTGGGCCACATGTTCCTGTCCGCAAACTGGGTGACGTTCCACATGAGTTCGTACATGACTTGAGGAAGCTTGACGGGGTGAGATGATGGGCAAGCACCGCCGCCAGTGGCACCTGAGCCTTGACCGTAGGCAACGTGGCTCTGGTGGTCGGGGGAATCGAGATTCTTTCCGTCCCAGCAGCTGTGGGATGTAAGTTGTCTCTTCAGATTTCGATATCAAGGTGTTTACTTACTGGGGGAAGATGAGCGTCTGACGGATCATTTTGCAACTAGGATCGGAAGGAATTTCAACAGTGTCACTACCAGAGCAAGGCGCTCCGCCAACGAATGTGTTCTCGTTGGGTGAGTTCCAGCATCGGTGGCAAATATTCGCCCTCTGGACCTTGCTAGGATCTGTGTTTCCAGCATTGCCAGTAAGCATACGGAATCCCTTAAATGCCATTAGTCATATTCCTCTAGAATCGTGGAATCTACTCACCTGCTTGAATGCTGTGGTCCTCCCACTAGGAATGTAGTAGATATCAAGACCACCCTTGTTGATCAATCGGCCCTGTGGTCCTCCGTTGCCTACTTGTGGTACACGAATGTATGAACCGTTCCTATGGTGGAAGAACATGACGGCAGTCCAGTAATTTGATTTATCTTGTACGAAGCTGCATGATGTGCAAGTGGAGAGCTTAGCGGGGTCATTTTTCGGGTCCATGGTTACGTTGAAGGAGTTGCCTCCGACAATCTGGTGAAGATGGGGTGTGAACTTCATGCCGGGATTGACCAAGGGGTCCGTTCGCTCAACGACCAGCTGTGAGCAAGCGAATCGAAGCATGTTGAACTGAGCAGCGGCATTTTGCGCGAAGAGCGCAGCGGCGGCGAGTGTAGCCCACTGCATTTTGCGTAGCGATTGTGGGAAAGGCCTTGGCGTGTTGAAATCGACTGCAGGAGGAACTGAACAACAACAAGGAGTGAAGACGCAGAACAAAAACACGAGAATATGTATTGCAGGATGGCTTATAACAGCGCCAGAGCTCATATCGCCACCGGCTGAGATGAACTGCCGGTTGTGCAGATTCTTGTTCGTTGATTTTCTGAAATATGGGGTTAATATAAAATATATAATGATTGGGCAGGAACACTTCGTACCACAATTTACCGAACACCCTCATCCGGAAAGCCTCGCCCCTCCGAATTCTGGGTTGTCTAGTCAAATGCGTGATAGAGTATTACGCTCATGAGACTGTCATGCTGCATCGTTTCTTGCACCTTCGATCGCGATTCCGGATCCCCGGATGGAGGCTCTCTTAGAGTTGTCTAGAATGATCCCGTGACATAATTGGAAAGCGACTATACCTGCCTAGATGAGTAGAATCTAAGGAACTTGGCGCTTAACGGGGCGTTGAGGGTCTCCACATTGATGTATGGGGGCAGCAGCCGGCAAGAGTCTTTTGAAACAAAAAGGCCGCGCGGTAAGCGGAGTCCTGGCATCGAGGATGATTGGGTATGATTGCATCAGCTCTTTCCGCAGATATTCAGAAATGAGTGAGAGTCTTGCATGCTACGTAATGGTAAATCAGACGGAGACATATCTGGTCAGGCAATTATCTAGGCATGTGGTGGTGTGCTTCGTAGGACTGGTAACCGCCGCAACGTGGTTAATCTTAATCGTAGCATGGCAACCTTGACGATGGGGCATCTCATCTCAAGGTAATGCATGCAATAACACTCCTCGTGGCAGACTTGAGGTGGTCTAGCTTTAGTGTCTTGTTTTTTCTGTCACTAACGTAAATGCTGAATATTTACACGCAAAACTGTCTTACGAATAGTTACGATATGCGAGCAGAATGTCGGAAAACAGAGAGTTGAAACTCACCCTATGATAGTAGGGTGATCAAAACACAGGCGGTAGAGCCCCACATATCACTAGTAGCATGAGGTAGCATCTGCCGTTACCCTGCAGCCCTCCCAGAAGAATAGAATAGGCGGTTACTAATGTGACTCAATGACTTGCTTCTACTGACAGTATTGTTTGCATAGTCAACAAAATTGTCGAAACGCTGATCTTGCTGTCTATGTATCCCGGAAGCAGTTTTGACGGGTGAATCTGGCGGCAACGTGGGTTAGTATATCGCGCAGCGATTTATGCATGGAAGTAAATTGCGTACTCTCGGTAACGTGGACGCAGATGCACATGCCAGCATGCATCTAGAAGATGTTGAGGCGAAATTGCTGTTCTTGTCTTAATGTGATCGACGAAGGTTGTTGAATCAAAGTATTCGATACGGAGAAGGGCGCAGATGATCTGGAGCGGCTGCCACCCCTGAGCTTCACATACCGCTTCATCTGGGGTATCAAGTGACCGAGAAAAGTGGCACAACGGGATCTAAGCCGCGCTAAAGGATTGGCTCTCGCGGAAAAGGATGGAGTCCGTTAATGAGGGCAATTCAGCCGTTTGATGCCATCTCGATTTTCGGCGATAATTGGCCGCACCCTTGTCCTCAATATCCGGCAATTTACAATCACCACGTTTGTGGAGCAGTAAAACCCGCAGACCCCACGGGGTTCCATGCAGTCACTTGCCGGCCGTGCGTCATGAGGCTGATGGAAGAGCCAGAACGCCTAGACGCAGTCTGCTGAAAAATACATAAGACATAGATTTCTGGCCTTTTGCTCTACGTGCGGCTTGTGTGACATTCGAGGTATGATATCAACCAAATTCGATGCTAATTGAGATATTAAGTGTTTCCTAGGAATCAAACATTATGGAGTTCGGCTCGGTGTCTCCGTAATTCCCCTGTCATCATAAGAAATGGCTGTCATTGGCCAAGAAATGGGCTGAGACCTGACTAGCGCCGCGTCACCAGACTATCTTAGCGAACGAATCCTCCTAACCAAGGCCTCACAGCGAATGCCGTCTTTAACACAAGCCCAAATTTATAAGCCGAAGGCCGTAGGAAGGAGTTGTTGCTCTACCAGAAGGCACGCAGCAAAATATGAAGACAAATGCATTGGCAAATATTGATTGGGAGAACTGTAAAGTATGACTGGCTTGAATCAAGACCACACGTTACTGAAAGGACTCACCCATACACACGTATGGCTAGTAAATTGGATAAACGTCTAAGTGACAGGGTTAAAGCCGTACATGCCATTACGTCAAGCACTGGCATCTACGCATAATAAGCAGGGCCACAAAGGAGATACTCAACCTAGGATTGGCCACGTCTCTAACACAATCCCGATCGTACTGAGAATGCATCTCTGTACTTCAGCTACATATCACTGGGAGGAATACCTTCAAATAGTTTCGAATTGCTGATAAGGACAATGCTAGCCTACTCAACCTTCACACAGCCCAGAATGCCATTGAACACGCAGGAAGTACTCGAGAATTATGACCAAGGAGTTTGCAAGGAAAATATTTCTTGTCTCCAAAGCCCATCTCTTCAAGGATCACGTAGCATTCGGAGCGAGACAACAACTTTGGGTCCCCACGAGCGAGCGCTATGGCGGCTACGGCGGTGCCCCTAAAGTTGGTCTAAGGGGTTGTTCAGCACTCGATGCCGCAGTAAGGCGATAGCATGATGTATGGATAGGTTAATGGGATAGTATATCAAAAGTTCGAGCTAAGACGACTATGTCTACAAACCCTGAAAGTTTATCACAATAGACCAAAGCTAACTCATGCTTCTGGCAGAGAGGTAGATGACTATCTTCAGATTATCACAAACTTACCAGTCTTGCTACAAAATCTCAACGATGGCCGCAAGGAATCCCAAAACAATAATCATTCGCACCACCAAAAACTTCAAGAGGGATAACTACTGGAATGAAGTCCAGAAGAATAATTGATAGAAACCACCAGAATCGTATAGGGCTAGAAAAACTGATACTACCTAACAATGCCGTAGCTACACCTTTCCAACTAGGCCTTATAGTGTGATATTATCCAAATAATGCATTTTTCACTTTTAGCAGAGCAGCCTCGACAACAACATTCCAGCCATACCCATCACCATCTCACTATCCGCGGTCTCGGGCAACGGCAAATCATCAACACTATCGCTAGTCATCCCAACAGTATCATCTCGAGCCTAGAATCCTTCGACGACACAAAGTGGCCATCCCAACGCTCTTCCAGTAAGCATGCTTACTTAATATTAAGACAGCTGCTTCCACACGTCCTCATCATATGCAATATTTTCGTAGCCACCGAGTACGCTTGACCTCCACTAGTCTTTCTTCGCTCCCCCGCCCAGAGCTACAAGATCATCACCACAACAGCACTAGATACGATGCTATACTTTTCATATCTTCCTCGTACCGTCTAGATAACAAAAATATCTGAAACGACTCTAGGTCTAGCATTCAACACCCCTCAGCGAATAGTCTTTTTGGATTAATCGGGAATGCGGAATCACATGCTCAAGTACAAGAAGTTGGACGTCCTTGTTCTATTGAGACTAGTGGTCCTTAGCATGCTTGATCTCATCTCGATTGTTACTATCATAGAAATAATGTCCTCTTCATAAGAATATTGTGTCGCAACAGAGAAGGATGAAGGAGTCTAGTCATAGCCAGTTTCGCTACAATTCAGATACCTAGTCAAGGTCCTCAGTCCGGGAAACATATAATCTCCTTATTCATTCCGCTCGTTAACCTTACCCTTGTAAACACATAGATGCATAGTTGAAGCTTCGGCATTTCCGAATAGCAGTGGCATCAATGATTTTTCTATAGCAGCATACATATTCAATACCGTCATATGGGTTCATGAATACATCTAAAGGTGCCGTGTTAGGTAACTAGAAGGTCTCTAGTCATATCCTAAGCTTTTCTATCTCCACCAATCAAATAAATCAAGCGCTAACATATGCGGAACGTAAGAACATACATCGGTTGAAAATGCCAATCCAATACCAAATGCTTAGACAGTAATTACCATGATTGAATATCACATCGCTTGTTAGATCGAGAAAGTTCACATGAGCTAGAAGTTAGTTCGGTATCTGGGCCCTACTTGTTAGAAACTCTAGGTAAAGGCTTTCTTGATGCGCGACCATCACAATCATTGCTAATGGAAAATCACTTCTGTGAAAGTCGTAGTACCGGTTGCCATCTGTTCGTTCATTGAATACTTAGACAATCATGAAATTTTTCGTGATGTTTTTTTTAAACTTTGGAGCCGGGATAGATCTATCCTTCGCTATCCGAAAAAGAATCCAACTATACCTAGTCACGGTTCTTACCATGAATTTAACGCCATTCCTCGGCTCTTTCCTAGATGCCATGTCTATTCTAGACATCAATAGCATCAACCGTAACGCCCTTGACCCAGGTATATTGCATAACACGAGCAACCTCGAGGGCTGACTCATGAGAAACCAAGGAACCCACAAGATACAAGCTAGCATCCAGGCCAGCTGTCACTCCTCCCGTTGTAAGAATTCGCATGCCTCCCAGCGGCATGGAAGCGCGTCGAGCAATTGATTCGCGCCGGCGAGACTCACGCCAGGCGTTGCTGCCCTTCCGAGCGATTGACTTCCTCCTTGCGTGTTGTGTATTCGCACCCGCGGGTTGCTTCCGAACGATGTACGGATTGTCGTCGGGGTTCTCACCCAAGTCGAATCGTGCATTGTTAACGACGTATCGCTCTTCCATCACGTCTGTACGCATCGAGAGGTCGCGAGTCGAGGCCTCTTGACAGATGGTCTCAAGGCGGGTATAGTAGTCGGGGTGGGTAGTGGCGGCGAGACCCTCAAGCATGCCAAGCTGGGCAGGAATGAGAGCACCTGTGGAGATGGCTAGCACTGTGCGCTCCTTGGCTGGGTTCTTCTCCTGAAGCTGGACGTAGTTCTTGAGGAGATTGAGCGGCTCGGTCTTGTTCTTTAGGACGTCGAAGACACCCTCGCCGCCGGGGACGATGATGACATCAAAGTCCTCGATCTCGTCGTTGGCGTCTTCATAATCCATGTCAGCCTTGATGGTTAGGCCGTGCGTCGAGGTCATGGCGGCGGAGGGGCCGACAAACTGGCATTCAAAGGCTTTAGAAGCTGCAAGAGAGTGTTAGCAGGACCATAAGGAGGGTCTCGTTTTCAATTGGTGTCCCGACAGATGGAGCGGTCCAGAGGGGATGCTCACACTTGTCCTTGGGATCGTGGAGGGCACGGCTTAGGGCCTCGAGTGGGCCAGCGACATCGAGGGTGCCGTAGTCAGGATACAAGGCAAAGAGGACCTTGATAACCTCAATAGGGCCATCAGTGGAGTCAGCAATTGCACTCATTTTGACCGATTGCGCTTTGGATGTTGGTGATGGGTGAGGGCGTGCGTCGTATGTGTCGTGTGTGGGTGTGTGCGTGACTGCGTGCTGGCGGGTCAGGTGGTGGTCAGCTGCGAGAGGGGGAGGGGTGGGCTGACTACTCCCTCGCGCTAAACCCTAGAGAGCTTCCCCAGATTGACCCCGCAATGAATGTAGGACTGGTTCGTGCAGGGCCCACTCACTCAATACAGAGGATTTGCTTGTGTTGTGGGTGTTTGAATACGGACGGTCAGCGTAGAGCTAGCCAATCGCGGAGGCAAATTTGAGCTAGCGCTTGCACTAAGTCCAATACAACTGCTTCTTGGTAAAATTTCGCTCGCCTGCGCGGCACGCAAATGCTCTGTACGGGCTGATCACGTTGGGCTCACGTCACCCTGCAGCGCTGGCCAACAGACCCTGAACAGAAGGTCGAACCATGGACCGAACTACCCATCGCGTCTCTCACGCGGGCCGACTCTCAATTGTCTCCTGCAGCCATGGATTGAAGGGCTGATATTGATAGAAGCCAGCCGACGCTGTTGAATGAAAATACTATTAAGGGATGCTGACTAGAGAGCAATGTGACAGAACCATTGGAAAGCCAACAGGTTAGGGATAAGGACAAAAGCAATGCATGCAGGGCCTTTTGCTGATCGTCGGGGCGGCTTACTCTTTCTCTTCAGTCGTCCCCTGCAGGACATTCGTTCCTATAGAGAGGATTCACCTCAACTTCTCGACACCACAACTCCCATGGTCGGGCGAGAGTGCTTTGGTTAGCTTCCCATGCGTCATGCAGTTCCCTCTCGCTCAAGTACTTTAGGTCGCCTTCAGTCTTCGCCTTCGCAGACTTGATCTTCCCACCGCCCTCGACGTCGATCTTGCCTTCTAATATTTGTCCATAATACGCATTACGAACAGCCAATGCCTTCGTTTGCGTCTGTGCCGCCTCCTTCGTATAGACAGCCTGGTATACTGCCTCCTCGATACTGCGAGCCGCTGTTGTGAAGCCGTGCCCCTGCATTAGAATAACGGCATAGTCGGGGTCTCGGGACGGGTCGGGGGGTGTGCCCGCTATTTGAGTGGGTAGCGCGGAGCGGACTTTGGAGTATATGAAGCCTGTAGAAGTTGTAGGCTTGAAGGCTGCTGAGAGCGAGGCACCGAGGGTAGTGTTGCGGACAAGGAGGTCGTGCTTCGATCCACTAGGGTAATGCTGCGCGATATCCCATACGGGTACATTATTGCCTGCCGACGGTCAAGGCGTTTGGAGATGCAGCACAGGGGGAGATGCGCAGAGATGGGTGACATACCCAGGAAGCCCGCCATGTGAATCGTCGACTTGAGTGGCACTCCACTCACACAATAGGGTAGGATATCGCGGCAATGGCTATGCACGACGCTGTTGATGGCCGGAAACCGCTTGTAGATTTCGCTGTGAATGTAGCGCTCAATGTACCCAGGTTTTGCATCCTTCTCTACCGCGCTCGCATCTTCCACATTGTACTCGATCAAATCATCGGGCGAGCTGATTAGTGCAGGTGCTCGGTTGCGCGGCATCCAGAAGGTTGCGGGGTTGTCGGGGCTGCGCACCGAGATGTGGCCGTATGCGTCGAGGATGCCATGATGATGAAGAATATGGCAGGCGGTGACAAGACCTTTGAACAGGTCCTCAAGGCCGACCTTTTCGCGTTTCGGGAAGTATCCAGCCGACATTGCGTGTGAGATGCGTAGGAAGGAGCATGGCAGGCGTCTACTTGCGGGTGCGCTGGTGTTTCTTTTGCGACGGGATGCTCGATGACGCACTGGCAAGAGAGTGGGCGGAGACAGTCTAGGCCTTGATAGGCCATGCTTGATCTCAGCCTCAACCACAAAACCTCAACTTCGTCACCCTAAACATCCTGTGAATTTAAAATGCCCTTCTCTATTGTTTGTACTATTGTAGAGCCCCCGTATTCAGCTGATCTGTGTTCGATGTCTTGCCCATCCTCAGGTCTGACAACTCCACCTCTATAGCCCCGAGATGTATGTCATGCAGGTAATGTTCCCATCTTATGCCAAAACATTTTATCATTAAAGACCTTACAAGTCGTTCGACAATCCAATGTTCTCGTCATTAAATCATAGGACGGAGCTATTGTCGGCAAGTGCCGAGATGCCAAGCTGCCCATATTGTTTCCTCCGGCCTAATCTCTTCGAAGCACCTTCTTCCGCCACTACTGTTTCGTTAATCATCGCTTTAGGATATCCTTCCTTGAAAGCCGTGACAGAAGACCGCAATTGATGCCGCGAACAATATGCGGGAGATTTGAGAATGAGCAGGATACCCGGACTTATCGAATAATATACAATAAACCAGGTTTATCTCGCACTAGAACGGTGTTTCCGGGATTAGCAACGCCCATGCACTCTACAACAATTTCAGCGCCTTATGGAGCGGGCGGCTCAGTGGCCTAAATCTAAGGGTCCCTGCGGAGATGAAGAGCATTCGGAGAAACTTGCACCGAGAAACCCCCTCTCATGAGCCTACTATAAACGCTGGACAAGAATCATTTCCTTGCCATTCTCTCTTGTAGGTTATGGAATAATTTGCCGACACATTCGTTCATCATGTTTCTTCGCTCTGTCTTGCTGGCAATATCGGCCTTCTCTTCTTCTGCGTTCGCTGCGTTCGGCATCACGACGTCGGGAAGCGCCTATGTCATCGATGCTGGCTCCTCGAATCCTTTAGTAGTTTCTGTGAACAGGAATACTTGCGATATCACCTCAATTCTCTACCGTGGGGAGGAGTTCCAATATTCCAGCCAGTATTCACATATATCGTCTGGATTAGGCAGTGCGACAGTAACGGCGGAGACTATAAGCGGTAAGTTTTATTTCGAGTCAGAATGAGACGCATATAAGCTAGAATGGTACCCTGCTTAAAAGTGTACCATTGCCCACTGGAATGGGGCTTGAGCTGGGAGAATGGGTTACTGCAGTTTTCACCCCGTTGCAACAATGTTACAATCACCCCGCTATGCTCTAGAAAGTTATTCCAGAGCCTAAGCGTGGATTCCTCACTTTCGTCATCCTGGCAGAGCTGATAAGTGCAGGCCAATATGCTAAAATAACTTGCACAACCTCAACTCTTACACATTACATCGTTGTCAGATCTGGCGACAGCATAATATTTATGGCCACTCACACCACGGCTGAGCCTTCCGTTGGGGAATTGCGTTTCATTGCCCGTCTCCAGTCGTCGAAACTTCCTCTGGAGTATCCCTTCGGCTCAGCATCTACTACCGGGGGCTCGAGCTCCACCGTCGAAGGCTCGGACGTCTTCGTGGTAAATGGCCAAACCCGAAGCAAATTCTACTCGAGTGAGCGCTTCATCGACGACCACACCCACTGCGTGTACCGTGACAACGACGCCATCCACGCTTGCATACTCCTGAACTCCCAGTCCTACGAGGCCTCGTCCGGTGGTCCATTTTTCAGAGACATCAATTCCAACAATGCCGGTGCTGCCACGAACCTCTACTTCTACATGAACTCCGGCCACGTACAGACGGAGAGTTGGAGAATGGGTCTGCACGGCCCATACGCTCTTAGCTTCTCTCGATCCGGGATCCCGGACGGCAAGACTATGGATACCTCATTCTTCGCAGACCTCGGGGTAAAGGGGTACGTGTCAGCGTCTCAGAGAGGTACTGTAACAGGCACCGCAACAGGCATCGCCTCCACATTCGAAAAGGTCCTGCACTGGTACAACGCAGACGCGCAATACTGGGTCTATGCCTCTAGCAACGGGGCCTTCACCTCGCCGGCCATGAAACCAGGAACCTACACCCAGGTGCTGTACCAAGGCGAACTCAAAGTCGCTTCATCCACTGTCACCGTCTCCGCCGGCAGAGCGACAACCGCGAACATCGCCGCGACATCCTCGACCCGGAGCACGATTTGGCAGATTGGAGACTGGGACGGCACGCCAAAGGACTTTAGGAATGCAGATAAGCAGCTCCGTATGCATCCCTCTGATTCGCGCATGAGCTCGTGGGGTCCCCTGACGTATACTGTTGGCTCATCGACCCTCGATTCCGTCCCCATGGCACTCTTCAAAGGGCTCAACGCCCCGCTGACCATCAAGTTCACCCTCACAGCCGCGCAAGCCTCCGGCGCAGCTACCCTCCGCATCGGAACCACGCTGTCTTTCGCCGGTGCGCGCCCGACTGTCAGCGTCAATTCGTTCAGTGGCGCTACGCCACCTGCCCCTACGAAAATCAACTCCAGGGGTGTGACGAGGGGTGCGTATCGCGGTTTCGGAGAGGTGTATGATGTGGCTATTCCTACGGGGACGCTGGTTAGCGGGAGCAACACGGTCACGATTTACGTTGCAAGTGGGAGCTCGGGAGATATGTATCTCGCACCGAATGTGATTTTGGATGCCATTGAGCTGTTTAGGTAGAGATGGATGGGTAGGGAGGCTGCGGGAGAGTAGAAAAGGCGAGGATGGGACGATTCTAGCATTTAGATTTTTCGTTGTAAATACTGTTTTGGCTGTGGTAGTGTACATAGTTTGTATTTTGAGAAGTGGTTGTAGTCTAGGAGGAAAGAATAAGACAGTGATATATAAAAGAGTGCATGTGTTGTATCCTTATAAGGTATTCTTGTTTGTATGTGTACTATAGATGTTGTTCAAAAGCATAAGCTTACTAAATACGAGATATAAGAGACGATGAAAAGAATGAACGTTAATCTGTAAGGCGAGGAGCCACTTCCTCAGTAAGCGGTGAGCTGATGCAGCAATCTCCACGCTGAACCGAATATTTTCCGTACTTTTGATTCAATGTCTTGCGTTGCTCTTTCAAATCTCAAGATTCGGGGCTTGCGCTCTATAGCGGCCGAGGAGTTTGACGGAAGAACACAACATCATAGGTATTTTCCCTGCATGACCAAGCAAGCTGCGTCTGACCAAATCCTGTGCTACAAACATTCGAATTTTTCGGATGGGCTTTAATTGAGTCATTCCCCTCGCGTTGGGCTTTAATTTCAACTCACCTCACCCAACTCGCTATGGCAAAGCGCATTCACTGATGGTCAAGTCGGGCTTCACCGGAATTTCGTCGCTACGAAGTAAATGCCAGGTTCGGCGCGCTACCACCGAGAACCTTGCATCAGCAGCTTACACCAGCGTGTACAGTTTCGATATTTGACTGACTCGTCTCCGAATACCGGATGGTGCGGTGTTACCGAGACGAACCGGTCTCTTCGGAACCCTCTCATGTCAGGCGGCTGGGACAGCCTACCAACCAATCAATCAATCAATCAATCAACCCTCTCATGTCAACGGCGACCAAAGCAGGGAATTGTCCTCGGAGGATCCACGGCCTTTTAGGGCTGTGGAGCTAAATTTACTTGATAGCCTATGCGCACATAGGTATATTTTCTTAGGCCCTAGTTAGAAAACGTCGCGTGCGGATTACCGGACGTTCAAAAGCCTGGCAGGCGGCAGTGATGGCGAGCCTGCCGATCCCGCCCGGAATGAACCACCCCCTCGGGGAGTCGAGGGACGCTATCCCACGCTCTCAGCCCTTCGTGTTAGGCGCGCATGACTCGTAACCTGGATTCAGGGTCAAAATTGAAGAGAGCTGAGAGGTCCTTCATTCGCGGCCGATCCCGGAACGGACGCTAGAAGCCCATTTCAATCCCGGAACGTCAAGGAAGAAATATTAGCGGAAAGTGAACGTGAGAGACATGCTGATCGCAGAGATATGTGGGCTTCAGGCGTCCACGGGGTGCCTCGGGGCAAGTTCCTATTTCTTTTTGCAAGGGACTTTGGCGGGCGATTCTAAGCCTCTGCATTTCAACTTACAAACGTGGCAATGTCTGGAAGATCAAACTGGCCTAAAATGAGACAATGAACTGCGGAGATCGCCACAATTGCTGCGCAGACTGATCGTTCGTATGAGAGACGATGGTTCGAAGTACATGATAGATAAGGTAGGTGCTGGTTGGTTGCCCGGTTCTTCGCGAGCGAAAGAGAAATTTTTGAGGGCTGATGAAGAGTGGTTGCGTTTGAAAGACCTTCGACCCGGGGTAGTGGTTGACATGTACGCCAGGTGAGACCGGGGATTGCAGAACGTGACTGCGCGAAGACGCGTTTACCGCCGAAATTGTGGTGCGTGCCATGTCAGACAAGGCATCCAATAGCCCCATACTAGCCGTTCTGATCTTTTGAATTCAACCGACCAATAATTGGGCACATAATGTCTGTGAAAGTGGGTGACTTCAGGAAAAATAGGCGAGCACATTACTCGCGTCGAGACCCGAGCATATGGTAGGCTAACTAAATACTCTCGAGAGTGCCTGCTATCGAGACTCTTAACATAGTCAACAGCAGCCCGAAGTCGGCTGTTTGATTGTGTCCTAGAATTTACTTACAACCACGACAAGTTGGAAGCCGCCTCGGCCGAGTCAATGCTTGGGATAAAATCCAATTGAGTTGTCCAGCTCTTTGTAACTTTTCAAATTAGATCCCTGGCAGTGGCAAAAGCAATAGCTCTCGAGTTAAGGTTAGAAAATCTGGCTGAGTGGGCAATCGATCCTCTCGGCGGATCAGGAAAGTAACTGACTAGTCAGATATCTTCGAATAGCTCGTAAAGGAAATGTGATTTATAAGCTGATAGAAAATGTCGAATTCCTATTAGGAGCTATCATGTGGAGTATATCCTCTATATTAGTCAATGTATATATAGATTGTTATATCCTGAATGGCAAATTGTTACACTCACCATTTTCAATTTTCCGAATCGCAGTCGTCTTCACCATATTCATCTTCGTTTGTTCCTCTGTCTCCAATTAGGTTGCTAAGACTTAGCGAGCAATAAAACTTTAGGTCATTAAGACCCCTTGATTAGGCTAACACATCGTTTAGTTTGGCGCAAACGGCGGTTCTTATTTATATTACTACCTCCTATGTCTAGGGTAGCCATCTCAAAATAGATAATAGAGCCGCTGCTAGTTGACGCATATGTACGAAGTTAGCCTTAACGGTCGGGTGGACTAATGTACTAGAGCATTATATTTCCCAAGGAACTCTAATTTTAGCAGCCAGAAGTAGAGATTCTCGGCGGAAGTCGTAGCTATACAGCTAAGTGACCCTTTTGTGGGGCACGTCCGTTACTTCCCTATGAATGGTAATCAGCGTTCACGCCGCGATCAGAATCCTAATTTTGCAGCATTCGTCAAAAAATTTTGGCAAAAGCTTTGGCGTCTCGGATGAATATAGATGAAATAACGGACAATATTATTATATACTGTGTGATTCTTGCTGCTTCAATAGCATTGGTTGGCTAAAGACAAAGTAGCATTGTTTCTGGGCGATTAGTCTAAGTATGCAACGTATTTGCCGTTGGCCAGTAGACATACCTCCTGTTAGGCGACTAGGTTCTGCGTGTAGCTCGCCAATGTATGAGAATGTGTAATGGCATACTGCAGAAGTTGTATGCGTACTGTACAGCTTAGACATAGGATAATTGGATTATTCCCATTTTTCATAGCGAATCTACGATCTATAATGCTATTGAAATTCAGCTTTATAAGCGGCTCGATAGTCTAGGGTAAGCTTTTAAAAGTCTCTATGACGAAACTAGTAACGGCACAGGAAATAGAAAACGTTGCAGCCAAGTCTATATATATCAAGCGGATAAGTCGTGTGGGGTATGCATTGAATAAATATGTGTCGGTAATTGGGTTAGAAATAGGCGGAGTGAATCGATGACGCTAAAAAGAGACAGTTTCTAGTGAATGTGCTTCGGGCTGAGAACACAGAAGATGATATCGAATAGGTAGTCAAGCTGTTCCGGTTGCGCACAAGAGGCATACATGCAATAATTCAAGAACCGCCACCATTAAGCTTATGTGTCAGACTGTGAATGGTGGGGTTCCACCAGGGTTAGGGTTGGGTTGAGTGATATGGCAATAGGCTCTGACAAACGATAGCGACGACGTCGTCGTGGCTTCGCATTGCTCGGGCGTGGAACGTTTGCTCTTACGCACGTCCCGCGGCGGGTAATTGGCCAATATGGTCTCTATATGCTGATGCCGGCTAGCTTGGGGCGGAAGGAGAATGGAGCTGCACAAAGGAGGTGCTGCGTAACACGACAAGCCGCCGCGGACGGCTGATTCCTGAGCCCTGTGAGAGCGCCCGGTTTGCAGCGATGCTAGTCAGCGAGCTCGCGGCACGCCATTGAAGACGGCCCGTGGCTACGCCGCAATGCACAGTCCGACAGAGAGATAGCAGCAGCCGACGAAGGATCGGGGGTGGACGGGGAACAGGTGTTTTGCGGTTGAGACGCTGGGCTTGCAGCTTACACACCGATCGGAGCTCGTGGCCGTGCCTGTGTGACTTTGTTGCTCAATGGGATCGCATGCCGCGAGCAGTGGCCCGTCTGCAAGGGGCTGTTTTGCAGTAAGTATACAGGTATGTAATGGGCGGAGTACAGTACGAGAAGCGGAGAGACGAAGCGCACCCGAGCAGGCAGAGCGTCGGCCACTGTCCGCTATGACGCCCCCCCCCCCGCTGTAGGCCGGAGACGTGCGTCTTTGCGCCAGAGACCCACCCTCTTCCCGCGGGCTGATCGGCTGTGGCTTTGGTCAGCAATTATTGCCCTGGTTCCGCGGCATTGCACGGGCGTGCTGACTTTTCGTTGCCAGCGTCGATGTTCTGGCCTGCTTCTCACCAATCCAGTCTTCTCTCACCCAACTCAGCATCCACTGCTGCCCGGGGAAGACGACCCGCTCCCGCCTGACGGTCGTGTATGTACATATGTACGGAGCTTGCTCCGGCCCTTAGCCGTCTGGCGCTTTTCGTGTGCTGCGCTGTCCCTGTGCTTGGTTGGGGTTCTCTTGACATCCCACCACTCCAGGGTTCAATTCACCCTCCTATTTGGCGCTAGCCTAGTACGGTCAAGCGCTGGCTGCAGGGCGCTCTCATCCACAAGGTGTCGGCACGTCTCTATGGATCGAAGCTGTTAATAGAAAATTTTCATGTTGATGTGCGAGTTCTGATTGGTTGGACAATCAATTGCACCCAGAAGGGTAACTAGACCTGATCGCGTCAAGGTACCAACATCCATAAAGAAGTGCCAACATCCTGTGCCTCGCCGCCCAGCACGCTCCCCTGCCAGCCCCGGTCGATCTACGTCCTTCTTTTGCTGGGATTATCCACTTCGTTTTTCTCTCTCGCTTTTCCTAGTCTTGAATTTTCGCCATTTCTTGCGTCGTGCATTCCAGCATATCCTTCACTCATTCCCCGTCTGACATACTGTGTTCTCCAATCCCTTCTTACGTACTGTGCTATCACGCAGTGTTCTATGCTTTTGCGCTTACTGCAATTATTGTTTAACAGCCACCGCGTCGCCGCATATCCATGGCGGCAGCATCTGCACTTCCCTACCCCTGTCCCCCCACAAGCCCAAGAATGAGACGCACATCCATCCCCCACGTCAATTGGCGGAAGACAGCTTACTTCTTTCGGAACATCCCCAACGTCGCGGTTCCGTAGTTCCCACAATGCATGGTCCGTGACGCTTAGGCCCGAAACACGTCCCAAGCTGCTGTACCACCTGGGCGGCGCCGCCTTGGGGAACCACCCCCGACCCGCAAGTCGAATACTATATCAGTCTCCTCAGCCCTTTCGATTCCAAGCCTCCTAGTCTCGATTTCTCGCCCATTTCCCCCAAGTGCAATTTTTTCTATATCCGTTGGATCACACTGTCCTCTATTCTTTTGCCAATCTTCGTTTCATTCAATCTTACCTGTAGCGCTTGATATTCTCATATTCTCCATGTCGTGGACTTACGCCTATCATCAGATCAATCAGAGCTTTGAGCGAATAGCGATCTGGTACAGAGAGTTCATGCATCGAACGGAGCAGGCATTTCGAGAGATGCATCAACGCGTGACATACCTCGAAGAACATCACGCATGGCCCGGCCCGAGTGACGAACAGGTCGAACGCATACTCCGGAAGATCCTAGCCGAAAAATTCGGTAATGCTGGAGTCGAGCTGGCGGATAACCCGAACACCACGAACGAGAGGCCATATTTCGTACAGAAGCCAAACGACGACTTAGCGTTTCCGAAGCCCATTCCGATCGACGGCGCCTCGCTTGCGGTGGATCCCGAGGCCATTCCGTCCAAGACATACGGCCAAACATTTCAGATGCTGGAAAGTAAATTGTCTAGCTTCCCGAATATGGATGCGCAAATGAATTCGGCGAACGATCATTCTCAAGAGAGCAGAGCTATACCCGCTCAATCCAAAGCCATTACTCAGAGCCCGGGCAACCAGCACCACATTAGGCCTTGGTGAAAATAGCGGGTTGCCCCGAATACCCTGATCTTCCCCAACCATAGAGGTTGACGGCCTCCGGTCACTATATATCTCGGCTCGGCATGAAATTACTCGGTAATACCCTGAGGCGGAGACTACATTCTTTACCAGCTTCCCAGACCTCAAAAGATGGATATCACAGTCTTTACCGCTAGCGGATATTTACTAAGCTGCGACATATAATAGGCTACAAGCGTGGCTGGGGCAACCGCTGTATTGGTCCGGATCTACTGAATGAGAAGTGGTCGATGGCGGCAAATGTGCAGCCAATTTCGTGAACAGCATGGATGATGGATGAGGGATACTTTTCTTTGCTGATCACGAATGTATCCTGAGGGCTTGTACACCTAGGTGATATATGTATACACGGTGGGGAAAGCAAGGATACCAGAGCGGAATGCTAGACCTATAGGGTGGGAAAGTCATTTTAGCGCATCTAGATACTTAGAAAGGAATCAGCGCCCCGGCAGCATGTTTCTTCCGCCTTGGCTGGATGATCGCACAGATTTGAGGATATTGTGTTGGGCGGCCACATCACTTCGTATATGCGGATATCCGTCCAGTATAGAATTACCGCAGTCTGTCTAACCATTTGGTTTGATCATTGTACTGGATTGGCTTCGGCTCCAATTACAATTCCACCACTGCTAGCGGACAACGTACTTTCGCCTTGTCCTACGCACCATCCCAGTCGGACATCTATTTCTTTTCCAAAGACATTCTCTAAGTGGCGTGACCTATTCCTCTTCTTGCTTGCACTGCGGAAAGTGGGGTGCTACAAAAGTAGGATCTCCGACTTGCGTTAAGGAAGCTTTAGGCAACGAGTGGTTCTCATTGCCCGCCCGAATTCGTGCGGCTTGAAATCCTAATAGTAGACTCTCCATTCTAGTCGCCTATCCAGTGCCTATACCTTTTCGAAACGTGAAATATAATACCAATCAATCCATTACATCTCTTGACACCATGCCCTCAATCGTGACTCCCTTGGCATGACGAGAGAACTGAGCCCGATTTTCCGCATCCGTTTTCCAAAACAAACTCGCGCTCGGATGGAGGAGTAGTGTTGCCGGCGGTTGCGTCACCAGCATGCGTCTCCAGGATGCATGGTCGTACAAGAACACATTGATCCAATAAGGGTCCAGAACGACATCTCCTCGAAATCGAACATGAGCCATCATCTTGACCGATCCATCTGCACTCCGGCGCACGCCTATAACTCGGGTGTTGAGTAATCTCGAGAGCCTATTGTGGAGGAATGGATTCCATTTTAGCATTTCCCATAAGCCAGTATCGCCTGATTGGTGGGCGGGGTCTAGGAATAGGGCGCGTAGGATGCGTTTCGATGAGAGGATCACAGCTCGGAAGGTGCGGCATACGCGTTGAGCCAGGAGGAGATCCAGCGCTGGGAGATGAAGAAGAATGGCCTCGAGAATTTCCACGGGCAATGAAGTGAGTGTTGATTTTGTTGCGCTTTTCTGGGAAGGAAGCAGGGCCAGCGGGGCTGGTCCGAATTTTGGAGACCGGTTGGATGAATCACTCTCAGCCGCTCCCATGATGGTTGACGAGAATTGGCAGCCCATCTCATTCGAAGAGTTGACGAAGATATGACTTTTAGCCAATTAACTATTGCGCTGATTTCGATGTGTTCCAGCATCTAGGCTGGAGTGTCTTAGTGTAGACGAATCTGGATGATAGGAGAGATGGATGAAGCAACAGCGCTTGAGCCCCGCGCTAAGCTTAAACCATCCCTACGGAACATGATGTAATCCTTGACTCCGATTCCAGAGACGCAAAGTGATACTCAAAGATTAGGATGGAAAAGATATGGAATGCAGAAAGATACAGATTGCTGGCTAGGGAAATTTTTGCTGCTGGAGGGTTTGCTTCAGCTCTATTTAGAGTGAAGGATGACAGCATCCGCACGAGGCTCTCGTAACCCCCGGAAAATAGGCACACGGCACATGCCTAATATGCACGCTCGCGCCTTTACTTGTACCATAGTGGTCGAGATCGTGTCGATAGCTGCAAATCAAGAAGTATGGGGCCGATCATAGAAACTTTGGCCAGCTACATTGTGGCATGAGTGACAGATGATTGGGTCGCTAATTTACAAGAAATTGTCCGGGAACAAGTTTCTGACGTAGTCTCTCCAACGTCCCCGACTACACGGACGTGCACTACTGATGGCATGGAAGATGCCGGTTATTCGGCGGTGACGACGGCAGATTCGCTGGCAACGAGCATCTTGACTATTTCGGAGCTGATCATGAGCACGCCTTCGCTGCCGTTGACGCCAGCCCCGCAAACCGCAGCCTGCCATCTTACGATGCGGAGCAAGAAATCTTGGAAAGTTTCAACCTTGGACCTCATTATTGGCGCCGTCGTGGAAGCGTGACAGCCTGCTGGCTGAATAAACCCCTCGCAACTGCTTTTGGAGCTGCTTCGGCAAGGATGTCCCCAGAAGGGTGACCTCATGGGACGTGGGAAAACACGGTGGTCGAATCACTGGAGCCGGTGTTGTGTAGCCCCAAAGCTTCCTCAAAGCGCCAGCAGAAAACCAAGGTCGGGAGATGCTGGCAGGATATTGCAAACTGCAAACAAGGACCCTGTATGACGGGCCGCGTATTTAGATACGTGGCTGGCTCGAAACCCATCTCCTTTGTCTGCACCACCAGATTTTAACAACAGGTCCTCCACATAAGCTCCAGGATCCCAAGCTCCCTTATTATCGTCGTTGCCGCCATTGCAACTTCCATTTGCGGATTTATGTTTTCCTTGCTCTATCGCCGTCCACCCTCATAACCGCAGTATTCCTCTCACAACCCGAACTCTCTACCATTAAGCAACATGATCCTCTCTCGCGCATTCTCTATTTTCTTCCGGTTCGGCGAATTTGTCTGCGCGGCTGTAGTCCTTGGGATTGTCGCATATTTCATCAACCAGTACGATGAGTTCGGCGTCGGCCCTCTCGGAAGAGAGATATACGCAATCGTCATTGCATCTCTGTCAGTCCTCTTTTCGCTCATCTGGATGATTCCCACCACAGCATCCATGATGCACTACCCGATCGACCTGCTCTTTTCTGCAGCCTGGTATGTCACGTCCTGCTGGATGAATATGTCCAAGCTAATATGAACACAGGTTTGCTGCCTTCGGTGTCCTAGTGAACTGGATTAACCGCGTTAATTGCGGTGGAATCTTTCACTGGGGTGGCATCACTCGCCGTGGATCATACTGCGGGCAATGGAAGGCGGCGGAAGCCTTCTCGTTCATCTCAGCCATTTTCTGGCTCGCATCTTTCCTGCTCGGCGTTGTTGTATATCACAAGTTGAGGCGTGACCCCGTGGCTACAGACGGCTCCTAGTAAGCACCTCCCCTTGTATAAGGTCAAAATCCTTTGCTGATTCTCGAAGCCGTCGCCGACGCTGGCATCGGTCCCGTGTCTAGACGTGGTCTGCAACCCAGCGGTGCGATTCAGGGGTATGAGGCATTTGTGTAAGATGATTGATGATCCTAGAGCAGGAATTTCAGGACTGGGTGATGGTAATACAGCTCACGCGTTCTTAAGATTGATACCCGTTTGGCCAACGTTGAGGGATTATAATGCAGTCGACGATACTTGCTCTCTTTTTATATTTTCTACCATTTTCACGTCTATTTAATAAGAAATCGGCGGCTTAACGATAGTCATCTAAAATGAATATTTTAAGCATATCTTTTCACCTGTCGTGCACCATGAGGGTCCCCCTAGCAAGCCATGCCACTCTAACCCCAGACGGCGCGGCAGCCGAGCTGGTTGCTTATCGACAGCCTAATGCAGCCCCTCATTCTGGTTCGACGAGGTCACTCATTATTGCCCGCAGTGGAGTTCTCACAGCTTCCTCGACGGTGCCGCAGTCATGGCAGCGCCGTTCGCAACCGTGGGCATCATTTCCATCGGCCAGATGGGCCTCGGCGTTGCTAAACTTCTCGTCGCCCACAACTACCGCGTGCTTACCAACGTCGCAAACCGCAGCGCCGCAACGCAGACACGGGCGCACGATGCTCGGCTTGGGCTCGTCAATAGCGATGCAGAGCTCGTGGCTGAGTGTGACTACATCCTATCTATTGTGCCTCCACGGGACGCCGTAGAGACCGCCCGCCGAATGGTCGATGCTCTCTGCAGCAGCTCACCGTCTCCCCAACGCGCATCGACATGGCCCCTCTACTACCTCGACCTAAATGCTATCGCTCCATCCACCGTCTCCAGCATCGCTAAAATGCTCAGCCAGAATGCGCCGCATGTGCGCTTCGTAGACGGGGGCATCATCGGTGGGCCGCCCTCCCAACAAGCCAACAGCACGTCATGGACGCGCCCGGGCATCCCCCTCTCGGGCTCTCACCCGCTCCACGAAGCGCCCGTCAACGGAGCCCACCTCGCCGAAACACTGAACAGCAGATATATTGGGCCCAAGGTGGGCTCCGCGTCCGGCCTGAAATGCTGCTTCGCCGCCCTATCCAAGGGCATGACGGCTCTGGCCCTCCAAGCCTTCAGTACCGCCTCGGCGCTCGACGTCCTGCCGCACCTGCAAACCTACCTCGATGAGTACAATCCGAAAGGGGGGGAGAGAGCGGCCAAGGGTATCGTTGGGTGTCCGCCCAAGGCGTATAGATGGGTAGAAGAGATGCATCAGATTGGCAATTGCTTTGCCGAGGACGGCGGGTGGAGCGAGCAAGCGCGCATATTCAGGCAGATTGCCGGCGTGTATGAAGGGCTAGCGAGCGTCGTGGAAAAGCGAGGCGGGGTTGCGGGCATGGGAAATGTAGAGGGAGCAATAGATGCGCTGAGGGAGGGCTTAGAAGAGGATAGAGCTATGATGAATGACGAATTGGAGCGGGATGATCAGTGACCTGTCCGAGAAATGCAAAGCACTTGTTCGTGTGTTAGGTTTATGATTGTCTTCTACCGTTCCCCTTATGCTATCCACGCACGATCCTTCTCCATATGGCGACCGTCCTTGTACTTGATCGCGTGGCTGTCGTCTGCCCGAGGCTTCTCCGTCCTACAGAGCCAGAATCCCCACTCTTCAATCGCTTCCAACACGCTGTTGCTCAGCACCGAGCTAAATCTCCAGCCCAAGAACGGAATCAAACCGCCTATTACTGCATCCATCACCCAATGATTCGCTGTTGCAAGGATGGTGAGTAGCATACTTACCGGCCAAGCAAATATCACTGCCCTCAATACAGGATGCGGAGAGAACCGCGCCAAGGAAACTGCGATAAACAACGACGTCCCGAAATGCAAAGACGGCATCGCCGCAATGGTAAGCTGATGCGGATTATTATTCCAATTAAACGACTCCCCACCCTTAAAACGACGCGGGTGCAACACGTCCATGTATCCGTACTCCACTGGCATCAGCCTTGGCGGCTTACACCGCCAACTCGTGAACACGATGAATGCGATGAGGTTGTCCATGGCGATGGTCCTGCGTATCTTGGCGAAGGTCGCGTGCGGGAGGTAGGTGTATGTATACACGATAAAACATACGCCGACGATGATGTGGGACAAGTATATCTTGGCTAGGACAGGCATCAGCCATGGTAGGTGGGAGAGAATAAATTTCTGGATAGGCAGCTCGATGGCAATGTTTAGGCGCTGTTCTAAATGCAGAAGGGCGAGAGCGTGAGCTTCAGCTAGTTGGTTGACGTCGGCATTGCGGCGGATTAGGTGTGCGGAATAGGCACGGGCTAGTTGGTAGACCTACGGGTGGTTAGACGGGAAATGTGTTTACGGATTGGGAAAGAGCTAAAGGAATACCCAGTACGTCAGGTTCCAGTACCAGATTTCAATCAAGAATGGGAATGTGGCGAGGAAGCGGGAGGTCAGGTTGTTGCAGAAGACACTATTGTCCGGAAACCATGAGGGTCTTTGTGGCGTAGATGGAGAGGATACAGTTTTTAACTTTGGGAAGCCTGTATTTGATCCCTGTTGGACATGGTTTTCTTGCTTTACACGCCTATTTATCAGCGTGCCGAGTGTGAAGATGAGAACGAGGGCTGATGTGTTTTAGCCAGAAGCCTTTGATTGAGAGGATCTTCACACACCACCTGGTTCTATAACCCCTTTGAAGACACCCATTCGGCGTAATTCAAGAAGAATGGCGGAGATTAAGAGATGATGCGAAAAGAAAGAGTGGAAAGAGCAACATGTCGCATGCCTCGTTTCCCGACATGTCCCTCCATAGGCTGAGCGAATCATGGTGATCGGATACACTTGACCCGTTTGCCGTATGAGCTGATACTGCGATCATGTTACTAAATCTACGAAAGCCGAATGGAAAGCAATGAGCCCAGCGTCCTACAGTGGACCTGCCTGCTTTGGGAAAGGCGCTCTGTATCCGCTTCCGGGCTTCCCGTCGTGATGTAGGCAAAATTAGTGGAACAGAGGCTGATTACATCATTTCGAGCCTCACGAATAGCACTCTAGCTACTCATTATAAAGACCGTAGTATTCGAGAATTTTCGAAGACCATATAATTTCGGCGCGGCGATGTTATAGTTCTTTCGGCTACTCGGCAGTCGACTATGGTGATAGTGCTCTTTGAACCCACTTTTACTAGCTGATACTAGATTAATCTTGAAGCTCTTAGACATAGTTCTGAAGCTTTACCTTCTTCAATTCCTATTGGGCCTACATGCGTTTTCCAGGTTTCGGTTAAACATAATTATTAAGAACGGAAGATGACATAAAAGAAGTATATCGAACTGGTGAATGTAGACTACGGGGCTTGATATTAGCTGCCGAACACGATACCTTACTTGATATTGCGACATTGTAAGGTAACTAAAGTCGTCCTTACTATAAAAAACCTAAGCTGGGCCTACAATAATAGGGATCATGACTACCGTAGAAAATAGAAGATTATTCCTTTAGTCGCGACACATTAAATGGAGCAAATGAGAGGCTTATAGATGAGGGTTTTCACCTCGCTGGTGGTATTATCATATCTCACTGTTCACTAGTGATCATGCTCTTTCATATCAAATATTCATTGGCGGGAAATATCTAACGAACGAAAAGCCAAGTCCACTATCATCATCACACCCATTAAGGGAGTTTGCATTGCACCTTGTAATGAACGAGTATAGTCGAGGTGAAAGGGCAAGAACACCATGTACTCACGCCTTGACCGAAGTCGGCATCAACCTACGAAATCCACCACAAGCAGCGACATCCTTCTGCAAGTCTGCCATTCTCTTCTGATCTCCGGTTGGATCCGTGCTCTCACCTTCGGTCTCCCATTCCAAAAATCCATTAGTGTAGTTCGGCTTGAATTCCTGATCAAGGACGCCTAATCTCTTGCCATATTTTGTCACCTTCTCCCAGTCTCTCTTCACGTTCTTTAGATCCTTGCTGAAGTACGCATAGCTGCGTTCGAAGATCTTACGATTAAGCTCCGTGCCCATAACCGGCTTGAAATCGACATATTCGGCCCAGGCTTTCTCCGGACTGCTAATTACGAAATCTGTTGCACGCTTTACGGCGCGAAGGAAAGCTTTGACCTTCTCGGGATTTTGCGCGATGAAACTTTCATTGCCAATGTAGAGGATTGAGCAGAAGCAGCAACAGCCTAGTTCGGCGAGCTCGTCGATGCGGAGCATTTGAACGTCCGTCTTGGGGCGGTTCTGGCTGGCTAGCCACTCTTCCAATTCCACCATTTGGACGTTCTCAAGGCCGATGCCGGCGTCAATAGTGCCGTTGATAATGGCTTTGGAAACGTTCATGCCGCATCTTACGGCCGTATAGTCGTTGGGCGACATGCCGTAGTGAGAAGTAAGTTCATCGATTTGGATTTTCCCGAATTCGCCTACGTAGCCGATGCGTTTGCCTTTCAAAGTGCGAAAGTCTGGCGTGATTCCAGAATCTTTGAGATAGACGACACCAGTGAACGGCTCATCCAAGAGAGACCCAATGCTAAGGACAGGGAAGTTGCGAGCTTTCGCCTAGGTAAGTGAGTTCAAAAGATTCTATTAAGATCTAGTTGAGCGCACCGCAAGAGTGTGGATCATGGCCTTGAAGCCCATGTCTACCTTTCCACTTCCAATGATTTCTGTCACATCCTGTGCGAGAGATTAGCCTGGTTCTCTCAATGTAAAATATACTGACACTGGGATCATTCGGCTCTAGCAAAGCAATCTTGATGCCTTCGTCTTTGAAATATCCTTTAGCTTGGGCGAGGTACAAGGGAGCATGATACGGCGTCGCATGCCTGCATTGAGTTAATCACACATCTCGTGTCCAAAAAAAAAGCCGGTCCCTCTATACCAGTTGGTCAAAAAGGTAATCTTGTCGGTCGACATGATGCTGAGAATGTGAGCAACCCAAATGAGGGGACAGGGGAGGAAGCATGTTCTTTCGCTGGAATTATCCAGATCAAGTTCGACGGTATAATCTCAGATCAGCCCCTGTACAGACCCTAATAATTCGGCGTAGAGATCTGACTCCGTACGTCAAAAGATCGGGGGTCTGTGACAAGGGGCTGAACACCCGCCATGCATTCATGAGACGTTACCTTCTTGATCCCTCGATATTTCCATCGCGATAGCCATGGCTTCAGTCACCATACTAACTTGTGTTGGTAGATCAATGAATCTAAGTAATCGTGGCTGGGAGGGAGTAACAATGAGTTCTTGGTGTACAAGGCAGTGACAGTGCGTAGGAAGACCTGCAGCATTATATACTACGAGGATGTTGAGGAGCAGCTTCCACAGGACCCATCATGTGAATGAGGGGTAGATTTCGCTAATGCACTTTGTCATTGAAAACTCCACTTTTCAATTGTCGTGACAGTCACCTACTACCAATGAATATTAGTGTGGGGGCCGTTACATCAATGCGAATCACCCAATTAAGGAAGGGCCGCTCCGTGCGGATAAACGTGGAATAACCAGGCGTGTTACATGTTTAGGAGGACCCTGCCTTTTACAACCCTGTCATTGTCCTCATTGTCTTGATCGGACTCAAAGCCCTTGATGAGACCTGTCTGGAGCGCTTCCTCTTCGTAGCCTATTATCTATTGACTGTTTTTGAGTGGATTGGAATTACCGGTGAGCGAAACTCATCAGCAATAACCCCACATCCTACGCAGCTCTATCAAGCAAACTCATGCTACCATTATTCGCTCGCCTTTGAGCAATACCTAGCCATGAAACTTGCGTCCAAGCAGCTCGAGAGATGTGCAAGTAAATTCAAATCGGTATTCAACTTCGTCGACCCTTACAAAAGGAGAATCACAAAAACACGTCTATATTAGGGCGGATCTCGGTAGATAGTAATGAGTTTTGGACTTGGCAGCTAGAAGGCTTGCTCAATGTTAAGCGGGGTCATCTGAGGCGCCGTGGGGGTACTAGGCACCGATGGCTGAACCACGTTTCTCTTCAAGTCTCTCTTATCAGAATATACAACATGCTCTGTTCCATTTGCAAGCGAATTAATTTTGCCGCATCTCCCTTGCACACTGACACAGATGATGGTTACGATCGTTGGAGCTCTGTACCGGATGCCCTCAAGCCGAGCGACACTAGCGGCCGATATTTCTCCTATCCCCATTATAGCAGCATCGACGAGCTCTTCAAATCTGCCACTAAAGGGTGCCACTTATGCGTTCAGATTCGATCCGAATTATTGCAAATGCGTGGCCATGAGTCCAACGAGAAGCACCATAGAGGTCCGCTAGAGATACGCTTCTACCCGCGTGCCGATAAAGTTATGGATGAAGCGGTGATTAGAGAAATCTTCGCTGTCCTTTTGTCACCCAGTAGGGTTGTGAAAGTTCCATTTGACTTCGTGCGATATCGGGGTAGGTAAAATGAGAGGTTTCGTTTCTCAAGTCTACGGTTAAGACAATACAGGATCCTTGCAAAGTATCCTCCGTGAGAAAGCTTCTTTGGAAGAGAATCGCATGGGGTGCGAAGAGAACATGAAATTGGCTAGTATATGGCTAAATCGATGCTTAACCAAGCATGGCGATTGTACCATGTCTACCGAAACATTACCGGCACTTCCCTCGCGGGTTCTCGATGTCAATGCATCGGAGTCATCGCCAAAGTTGCGTTTGGTAGATGCTAAAGGTAAGTACGGCCATTATGTGACTTTAAGCCATTGTTGGGGTCGACATCGCATCATTACTACCACCGTCGGAAACATTCGTGAACACATGAGGGCAATCCCGCTTAGTTCGCTTTCTCAGACATTTAGGGACGCAATATCAACTGTGCGGAGCTTGAATATCCCATACATCTGGATTGACAGTTTGTGCATCATTCAGGATGATCCGAATGATTGGGCGTTCGAAGCGGCGAAAATGGGGAGCTACTACTTGAACTCGTTGTTCAACATTGCCGCAGTAAGCGCATCCGGTGGCAGCGAAGGGTGTTTTATGGAATATAATCTAGTAAAGATAACCCCATGTCCCATCAATATAGGGTTCCCTGCATTTAAAGAATATCCAAATCCCGATTCAGCTGTCTTTTCTGGCTTTCTTCGACCAGGGATGGACCGGGATCCGGCCCGTGACACAGACGGTTACATACGGCCAAAGCTATGGCAACGGGCCTGGGTACTTCAAGAGCGTTTACTGAGCCCACGACTGCTGCTTTTCTCCGATACACAAATGAGTTGGCTGTGTCGAACCGAAGAAGCCTCAGAACGGGTTCCGGAAGGGACATCGAAGTTCATGGACTTCAAATATAGTGAGAAGGCTTTTCGATCTGTACTTCTCGGCTTTACGAGATTTCGTATGGGCAACTTTAGTGCCGCAATGAAAAGATCTATGGAAAATCTAGGAGTGGACTATAGTATCGGCTCTGAAGAAGGTCTTACCGATCTTTACAATTCCTGGTATGACCTCGTAATGTTGTACGGGAAATGCGATCTTACTGTAAAGTCAGATATTTTCCCTGCAATATCCGGTATTGCCCGTGGAATTGGTAGGGCCACTGGGGATGAATATTATGCCGGCCATTGGAAGAATGATTTCCATCGTGGTTTACTCTGGACAGCTCCGGATTCTACTGTATCCAAAGCGGAGCTAAGAGGATATCGAGCACCTTCTTGGTCGTGGGCGAGCATACCTGCCACTAGTTCCTTTTTTGTACGACAGATACTACAAGAGGATGTAGATACATCTTGTTTGGAGCTAGTCGAGGCTCAGATACAGACTGAAACTTCAGATCCTTTTGGTCAGGTTCGCGACGGACGGCTTGTCGTGAAAGGCAAACTGAGAAAGGCGCATCCGTATTCGGCTCAACTTAGCCACGAAGAGGCTTTTACAAGCATGAGAGAATCAGACTCAAAAGCAACTCTCTTTGATCTTCGGGAGCGAATAAGCATTGGGCAATATTACCCAGATAACGAGAGTATGAGATATCTTCCCGAGATTTGGTGTGCACCAATCATGACAGAGAGATCGTATATTAAAAAGAAACTGGCTGATGGAAGTGATCTTGTGATAAGAGAAGCACGTTGTTGGGCAATGGTGTGCTTGGACATAAAGGCCCACATTTTCATGCGGGTAGGAATAGCATGGATCAGGGACGGGCAATGGTTTCAAAATTGCTCAATGTCAGTCTTTGAGATTGTTTGACTGGATGGTATGCCATGCCACAGATTAGAACCCTTTGGCTTGACACTACTATTTTACAAGCCCAAACCTATTCCTGCTTGTTTTACTCAGGTGCCAACGTAGTCGATACCCTTGGGACACGTGTTCCTACGCTCGAGACTCTTGTATACGGGCAAGAGAGTGGCGTGATGAACGTGGAAATTAAAGGTAGAAGGGTGGACAAATAGCTTCTGGAACAAGCAATATTCTTAGATTGCTACGGCATTACTTGGTCTTAACTTACTTAGGCTCAAAGAAATCTTTGAACATATTATTATCAAGACCTAAAGCATTTCTCGCCTCCGCTAATTCCTCTTCCGAGGGCATATTGACAATCGTAAGGTATAAGATGTTCTTCTGAAAAACTTTCCGTACTCCATGCGCAACGAGACTGACTGGGCCTCTGATCTTATGCTTTTGGTTCACTCTAGGCTTAAGTTTCCCATCCTCGCCTACTTCCCTTAACCTACGACGGCGACCGAGGGGTTGCGCGACGTATTTGCCTCCTGTCACTAGCGAGAATAGGTGGCCATTGTTGCAAGGATGGTTGGGATCAGCAAATCGCGTCTGAAATTGTGGCATCTCAGAAGACGCTTTGGTGAGTGCCGTGTCGGGGTTGTTCCCCATATATTCAGCTTTGGCGCGGCGATCAAAGTAATCAGCTACAAATTCCTTGTTCCGCATGAGTCGATCTTTGAAGCTTTCGTCTCTCTTAACCGCAGGTCGCTCGATCATGTCCTCAAGGCCGGGGTAAATCAGCGGCGCGATCTCCATGGCCATGTCAGATACGTTGGTTTGGCCTGAGGTAAGTCGAATGGGCCGGAGTACTTTGCTCGTCTTCGATATCCCCTCGATTTCTGCATCTTCATTCTCCTTTGGTAGACCCCACTTTGCGATTTGCTTTGCGTTTTCCATGTTCACTGTTTCAACGCCGAAGATAGGCTGGTTCGGTGTGCCTGGTCCGTCCTTGCATAGAAGAATCATGGCGTATAGACCCATAGGCATAAACAAATCCTTGTTCATTTGGTCAAGGAAAGCATTTGCTTTGTACCTACTTTGAATCTCTATCGCGGTGCTAGTCCCTTCATTAGACTAGTATTAGGCAGCAGGAGTATTTACTTACCCTGCGGCAAACTGGACACTAATCGAGACGGCCAATGTGATGTGGCTTGGTACGAAACCCACAGCTCCCGCAGCAATGAAGACAGCGTTGAGCCAGGGAGAAGCTTGCGATGCTTCATGAAAGTTTCCAAGAAACGAAAGGAAAGTGTTTTCATCGATGCTGAATGCCTCCAAATCAGGCGGATACGCCCGAGCGAAACCTCTGGCCTTTGTTCCAGGTCGGCGCTGCGGGATGATGACAGGATAAGGGAGGCGAACCGCACGATCATATACATGCCATTCTTCAGGATGGGTTGTTCCTACGGTGTCATGTACTAGCTCGGAAATTGTCCGGTCGGGAGCTGGTCGGCTAGTATGCGAGTTGAGAGCCTCATACGCTGGCGGATCTCCTGCTGCTTCATCTAACGCCCATATTCTCTCGTCATTGGCGGCATCATCTGTGCTAGAATATGGGGGAACTGGAACAGCCTCAACCGCTTCTACAGGTGTTGCAGTGCTAGATATGTCTTGTTCCGCCAAAGCGACTTTTCTTTTCTTATGATCATGATATTTTTCTCCGGCCAGACCGATTCCGTTTGAGACTCCTTTCACAACTGCTCGGATCACAAATGCCATTTTGGGATGTAAGATCTGGGAATATGGGTGATGCGGGGGGCGCCACGAGATAGGAGCCAACAGTCGACCATATATAATTCTACCACGCTATGGAGCCACGAAAGCAGGGTTCCAAGAGAGTTAAGAAATACTAAACTTTCAGCCAAATTCTTCGGGAAGCTTGATTTGGTATTTAGCTCGCTGCCAAGCATTGATAAGCAAAGCTTAGCTGGGGACTCAGCTTGGGGTCCGGATGCGAGAAGAGTGGATGGTGAAATCCGCTTTGGTAGGATGCGACTAAGGGTGGCGTCGCGGTGGAGCTGAACGCCAGTTGGCTGTCTTTCCTCGTTGTGGAGCAGCTAGTGCAATGTCCGACTTTGCCGGGCAACAGGCCAGGAATCTTGGGCTGGCTCCTTTCCATCTTACGCGTCGTAAAACGCATTGCTTATCTCCATTACCCCACTTGCTGCCGATGAGTTCTTATCATGGTCAAGCGCCAGTAGTGATGCCCTGTAGTATGCATGTATACCCTTGTGCCTAGTATTCGCCGTATGGCGTTGTTGGCGTCACCTCTGCATTCAGACTGTAGCCCGTCACAAGTAAAAATCCCCAGCATTTGTCTCGCCTAACAGAGAATTTGGCTTGTACCATCGTAAGCTTCATATCTTACTTGCCATACGTAGCACACATGCCTTCTCGAAAGTCGTCCCCAATATTTATGGCACTCCTTCGATGGGGGCAATCCCGAGGCATTAAAATGTAGAGCCTTTGCTGTAAGCAGGAGGGGGGTGGAGACTGTATAGGGTGGTATAGATAGATGTATTGATGAGGTCCCTTGACCTCTCGGTCAAGGTACGGCTGGAGAATGTATAGTACATAAGACTGCTTAGTCAAGGGCTGCACAGCTGACCAGGCACGTGACGTGAGCTTACATTTGCTATCCCTGATTTCGTTGACACTGAACGAGAGTCTAGGCTAGTAGAAGATTCCCAAGTGAGATGTCCGTAGTCTCAATAGATGCTCTTCGGTATGGTGGCTGATGATTCCCGATTGCATAGATCCGGTAGAACCGGACCTCACAAACATTTGATAAAATACTTACTATTATGATATGAGCGACTTAAACGTACAAAAATTGAATAATGAATCATGCGCATCCCTCCTGATATATATATTTGAAGACTTAGTGCCGAGAAGAATCTTGGAGGAGAATGATTTATGGGCCGATCTTGCATTTTCTCAATTCTTTTGAGAAATCATTCGTTGGCGCTACAGCAACAAAATTTATTCTCCAACGTCTAAACTAGCCATCGTAGCATTGTAAAAAAGATACAGTCCTTAAAATGCTTTTGTATTCTATGCGATCTCAGTTGACCCCTGAAAAAAAGACGGCAGCGCTTGCCAAAGGTTTATATGTGGTCAGAGGGTGTGTATACGAGAACTACGATTCGAGGCACTCCATTGAAAATGACTCAAGCCCAAGACTAGTGCCGAATCGAGCCGTGATGTAGTAAGTCTCCAATAAGTCTTATACTTGGATGTCACGAAATCTGAAAAGTAACAGCCGGTCGTGCGATAAACCCATTCAGGGAGTCGAAGCTATCCATGAACCCGTGCACATAACACTCACCAACAAGCTTGTAAACACAGTCTCGTGTTTCGACTTTCATAGAACACTCCTCGTCCTTTCTAAGCAAAAATGGAGTAGGTGATCCATAAAAGATGGCGACAACATCTCCAATCTTACTCTCTGGTGGAGTTAAGCACATGTATCCGTCCTCGGTAATACCGAATCGACGGCCATCTCCTACTGGTATGATAGCTGCCATATATTCGTGGAGATGGCCCCGCTCTTTTAAAGTCTTTGGCCACATATCCTGTACCTCTGGAGTTGCAAAAACGTGTTCATGCCAGCTATTCGTGTTCATTATTGGTGCTTCAAGCCGAGCCTTGCATATTTCTCGATAGAGGTTATGAATTTCCTCCAGATATTGTGGTGCTGGTCTCTTGGTATCCGTACGGTCGGCAATGATAGATCGCCAAAATACTTCCTGTCGGCCCTGATGTGTATATGGATAAGGATCAGGGCATTTATTTGAGAGCTTGGCGGCATCTTCGTACCATTTGCTTCGTAGGATGGACCGTTCACGCATTGTTCTGACTTGACCGTCTATCGAGAAATAGGTGACTGCTGACATCTGCGCAACGAGTTTATCGAGAACAAATCCTTTGACTAATAATTGAAGTTTAGCCATATTGAAGCTGATCTCCGGTTGAAGATGAGTTGCGGTTGACTGGCCTGTGATTGAGAGACCATTTGAAAAAGGATTACATAATGAAAACGCGTGGATGGGACGTGCCTAGTACACAACCTAAGAGGAAATTCTAACTGTTTGCGGCCTATGCCGGCGTATGCTAATATCACAAATGGCTGTAGCGGCATTTTCAGGGCTACTACGGAAGCGAAGAGAAAAATTTCAAAGTCTTTCTTTGAGTAATCCACAAGCTCTGAGGCAAAGGCGAGTCAAGCAGACCAGAGAGACCAAAAATACGATCTTTTGCTTCCGTTGCATGGAATCGAGTGTAGTAAGCCATGTACAGTCCAAGATGTGTATTGTTGAATTTCTTCGAATGTTGTCTCTCTTGCCGGATAACACTCATGACCAGCGCTCCGGATAGACTTTCTACGGATTCAGCTCTAAATATAGAGTCAGACATATTTTGAGTATGACTGGTCAGGACAATTCGCCGGCGAGGATGGATCTAGCTGGCAAGAGCTTCTGCGAACACTTCCTATGGGATGTACTGGTTTCCGTGGTATATTTGCGTCTTTTCTCCAAGGGCAACCTCCTGAACACACCAGATCCGGGTAAAATAGGGATTCTCAAAGAGATTGACCATCGCTTTCCATCCCATCCGTCCAGTCTCATGTTCTAAAATGCTCCGAAATTCTTCTTCCTCCGCTTCGAACTGATAATTAGTCACGAAGAGTCGCAAAACCATAGTGGACGCCATCCCGGAGTCAAAGCGATCTCCAGGCCATACAATGACTTGGGTCGCCTTGGTATAGATTTGCCCCATCAGTGGAATTTGGCCTGCCTTTTCGGATGTATTCTTCTGATCGATACAGACGGCGTCAAGCCAAACTAGGCGTTCAGTATACAAAGAGCTTCGCGCGTGTAACAGCTCCCATGCAGATTGTGGTATTTCCATGGTTTCATCATCAATAAAAATTCTGCGAAACTTGATATCAGCGCCGTCAGAGCCAAATTTCCATCGGTAGGAAAGAGCTTCACATTGAGACGCGTTCTCTGGTCGTGCGATCTCAATCGAGCAACGAAGGTGTCCCCAGAAAAGATGTTGTTTCTGAATACGAAGCAACCGTATCTGGCCTTTGGAAGAATCAATTTTCTCGTATTTGTATCGCTCACTGGCGTTTGTTTGTTTTCTTTATATGTATTGTCCACCCAGTCGAAATCCCCATGGAATGCAATACCACTTTACAGCGCTGATATAATCGACCATGTCCATAATCACGCGGAAACAAAAACTTCCCCTCCGAATCCAATGGTCCCAGAAAGAATATATAACTCTATTGTATATACCTCGGATTCCAGCTGGACAGTATCGGATGAATAGTAGAGGGAGGTGTAGCATCACGATACACCCAATGATTGAGAGAAGTAGCTTGAAGCCAAATACTAGCCACATCCATCCAGGGCCCGAGATAAAATATGCTAGAAAGAAGCAGATCATCTCGAGTTTTAAGCTTTTCCATTTCGATATGCGGTCGTCAAGCAGTGGGTTCGGGCCGTCGCTCGCCATATAGGTACCTCCAATCTTAGATAGCCAGTATGCTCCCGAGAAAGCGACGTTAAATTGGCGGTGCATTCCCAGGTAGAGAAGACACATTGCTTTGAAGATACCAAACATGATGGGCCTGAAAACTTCGTACATTGTGGACCAGCCGAAGCCGGTCATTGGGAGAGAGCGAAAGTCTAGTGGAGGTATTTTACAGCCGATGAAGGATTTATCTAGCTGTGGATGTCAGAACACAAAGTATCGGACCTATGCTTAGCAAATTACGTTGCAACGTTCTTTCTTCCTCGAATTTGCTTCGTGAGGCTGTGCTTAAAGGTATTTAGTTATGGAAAGATGAATGTGACAAAAACATTGATACCTTTTGGGCGCAATTCATTCTCTCCTATTAGTCGTATTATGGCTCGATTTTGGCTTCAGCCACCTCGCTTGCTGCTTCAGCTTGGGCGTCCAATGAAGTTAGGCTGATAGCCGTAATTTTCAGTTCCCTCAGCTTCAGATGTGCATACATGACAATTGAGCGCATTTTGTGCGCAAAGAATGGAAGGCGTTAAGTATAAGTTAAGAATTCAAAAATGAGTACTAATAATCTAAAAAGCTTCATTAGAAATGAATACAGTAAACGAATAGCTGGGTATATAATATTAATGAAACACCTGACCTTTTAATTCATCTAGTCCTGGTAGTATCAAACCCACCAGGGCTGTCAGGTGGCACTGCGCGTGTGAAAGGAGCAAAGAGTTGGGAATCTTCGATAATTCCTTCCGTTTATCCTGAAGCGCCCTTTACCCATATCCGGCTAGAATTTCACATTCAAACTCTAATCCCGAGGTCGCTGCTCTAATCATTCATCAAGCCCTCTCAATCAAAGGCATATGATTAGGACTTTACCTATCCCGGTGAGATTTTTGCACATAGAATTGTCACAATATTGGCGGTGCCCCTGTCATGCGACCTCCATCCTGTCCGGTGAAGCCGTCATAACACCCTGCAAAAGCGAACAGTTTGACATGAAACACTGGAGTTTCGTCTAACGACTCTTCCTCCGAACAACAGTTTTAGTTGGAAAATCTGGCCTGAGACTTCTCACGCGATGTCTAGCGTGTGAGAGAAAAAGACGCAACAGAGCGCTCTCCAAGTTGACAATGGTATTTATAGTGGCACTAGTAACCACCCGGCTGTATCTATGGAGAATAGGAATCTGCAAGATTCAAACTTGTCAACTACTTAGATTAGGCTAGGACCTTAACAATGCTCTTTGGCTTCCTTGCCACGCCGATGGAGTCTCGTAAAATATGGGTAGAGTCAATCTGCTCATATTCTGATTGACCCTAGACTAGGAATCCTAAAAAATCGAGGTACTTGTCTCACTATTCTGAAGAGCAAGCCATTTCTGGAAACCCTTGTTATCCCGAACTATACTCTAAGACCGGCTTATTATATTCGTTTCTAGATAAACGAGGATTGTCGTCACAGAGACGACTTCCTTCCCTAGATTCGTTCGACTTGTTTACATCAAGAAAGATGGGAATATCCTTCTTAGAAGAGAGCTGTCATTTCCCATGCAACAGAGGAACTGGTTGTCTTCGTCAAAAAGTAGAACTAAAGAGAGGATGTAGGCTGCCATGCTTAAACATCTAGCACCCTGGGTGTGCTTGACGATATTTGTAGCTCGTCCCCAAGGCAACCACATGAAGCGTAGTCCCAATCACTGCACAGATATGGTGCAACTGGTGTGAGTGACCCCAAACATCAAAAGTCCCCGGGCTGAGTCTTTCGGGTAATCTCCCTACAAACATTGTTACACCAAGACACAGAATTAAACCCTCCGAGAGATACCACTGAGCACCAATTTCTCTACATGCCTTGGCCCAGCCCAGCTTTCCAATACCGTGGAAAATTGGAAGCATCGCAGTCAGCGCAAGTAGGACAAATACACTCCCTCGCAAATTCCTCATTTTACTTCCACCGCCTCCAGTATCGAAAAGCACAATAGCAGCAGCTAGAGCTGTGCATGAGTTGAGCCCCCAGTAGACTCGTTGTATCATAGGGTTGCAGAAGAATGCATAATAGGTTGCAGAGGTTCCCCCCCCAAGTGCAAGTAGACAGATGCCAAAAATATCTAGCCTACCCCAGAAATGATGGACGTTGTATGAGTGGCTTCTTAAGGTGTGGAAAGTGGTACTGAGCCCAAAGCAAGCAGCCCCGGCGGTGATTGAGATTCCGAAAGCAAACTTGTCGCCAACGCTGAGGCCGAGAGATTTCGAAATAGCGTAAATATACAGCGTGATGCCGGTCGTTACGAAAGCTGCAGTGCCGATTAGGTGTGTCCAAATATTCATTGTCTCCATATGTAGGCAACGCCAAAGCCGAAACGATCGTTTATAGGAGTAGGTGGGCATAGGGTGTCCTCCTACTATGCAGTCGTTGTCCCTTAGCCATCCAGGGATTTCATCTTTTGTTGCAATTGTCGGCCAATACGAGTCCTCGTCCGGCTTTTGTAAGATGGGCGAGGAACTTGCTACGGAAGGATCTGTAGTTGTTGATGTCGGAGAAAGTGTTGCGTCCTTAGCCATCTTTGCGGTCTCCAGTGTTTGCGATTTCAACACCGGCGTGGTAGCGCGGGAGGCCATCGGTCTTTGAAAGCTGGAATGTCATGCAAGCGTTACGATGACGATACTAGGTAGCAAGCATGAATCTCGCGGGATTGAAAGCCTAGTTTCACAGAGCTTGGCGCGTTGGTGGTCACGTTTTGGAGTGCGGCGCCTGTTTCTGGGTGATCATTGGCCCGTTGTCATTTGACTACTGGTGGGTTGCTACGCAGACTAAACCCAAGCGTTTGATATACGGAGCGTTCGAAACAAATACAATATCCGCGATCTGCAGGGATGCGGCACGGTCTATATTGCGAGAGCGCCGCGAGCGACAACTTGTCGATCATTGCGTGATGTCTGTTGCAATTAGCGACAAGGCTTGCTTATGAAGTTACCCATTGAATACTACTAATGCATTAGCCAACGATAGAAGGCCTTCTTACATTTGAGATATTTACACTACTGGCCGCTTCTGAGTTTCAACAACCATGAATTGCCGTCGAGAAATTTGGCCTGGTCTGTCTTCCAAAAACCTTAGGGCCGTTCGACTTTGCTGCCGTGGACGACTTCTCGAACAGTGAGGGCCCAGCAATCTTTCGATAGGCGTCTGCGCCTAAACCTAGAGGCAAAATAGTCATATGGTCCTCTTTTGCGACTATTTTTCTTTGCACTTTGACAGCTGTCTACCTCAACATACCTCATCCCCATGACACCAAGCTTAAATATTTCTCTAAGAGACGAAATGAATGATCTAGGCTATTTTTGGGCCCATGATCGTCCTAACGATCGCGATGGGTCAGTATGCACCAGCTCGACGATCCGTAAAGCCTGGACCACAATGAGACTGTTCGCCACAGATTCTTCGCAGATATGGGCGGAACACTACTTTAGCCGAGAGATAGTATGTCGTTCCTCATCAATAGTCGAGAATTGGCGTATCTTGTGGAGAAACGCTCCGTCCCGTTCCGTTCCCCAGTATTACGGCCAAGGAAATATGGGATAAATCGAAGGCAGACGCTTGCTAAGACGGTAACCTTAAAACAAGCGAATTAGCTTGTCATCCAGCGACTCGGGCACGCTGCGCTTTGCCTTCCTACCACAACACCTGAGCTATCCACTGGCGTTATTGTACTCTGCATGTTTGGAATATCATTTGTTGGCTGCGGAAACCAACTGATATGCAAAAAGGGATCGTAATAAGCAGTGAGGCAACCACAGCCCAGTTCTTAATCGAAGCTGGTGAAGCTGCTGCAACACCATACTGGCACAAACTCCTAGAACTTTTTTTACAAAGGAATCTTTCACCTGCAGCTATGATGTAACGTGCTTTTTCAATCTTCGCTGTGATAACCGCGAACGGCCAATACGACAATTCCCTAGCGACCGCTTACCAGATATTGGTGCATGGAAAATGTTCATTCTATTTTGTATGACTTCTGCATAGGTAGCAACGAACCTGATTCCATGGAACTTTTCATTCCCAACACGGGCTGAGTTACTGCTGTGGCACGTTTCGGCTTCCATATTCACCGGAGTAATTGGATTCTTCTGGGATTTCGAAACCATCGCCGCCCGTCAGCGGTTTGGAAGATGGGATAAGTATCTTATTTGGCTAAGTTTGAAGAAGCCTCCGCCAAGTTCGACGAGCGACGAAGACGTCAGCCCAAAACGGCAGGATACCATCAACCGTCTCGATGCTTTCGAGCAAGAGCAGAAAAGGGCAAAACCAATTTTGGCGTGGGAAATTGGGTTGTTGCTTCCAATTGTCTTATTATACGTAGTGGCAAGAGCGTATATGGTCGTTGAAGTTTTTGTTAGCTTGAGGGAAGTACCGACAGGTGTGTACAGAACATTCGAGGTAACAGAGCTACTTCCACATTGGTGAAACTTAGTTCTAGAATTAGCACATTGAATTTAAGCTATTAGAGCGATAAGCGTACAACATTACTACTTGAATATTAGGTCTTCGATACTCATATTAATATACTTCATAATCAGTGAGCTTCTGATATATTCCTACTTCCCCAGTTCTAGATATCGCTCTTGCTGTTAGATGCGTACAAATGTGCTTTAATATGCGGAAAATTGGTAGAACTCTTGGATGCTGTGCTTCAGTATTTAACTCTTGAGGGAGCGAAGCATCTCATTTCGGATGATCTTATACTGGTAGTAAGTTCAATTTTCCGAGACATAACAAATTGGGTATACAGTACCTAGTAATCAAGGCAGACTATCGATTGAAGGGCCATTGATTTATTAATAGTTAAGGATGATATTTCGATTTTGCTCCTGAGCAAACAGAGCCTGATTATTCAGAATATGTGCTTGTTGGTTTTGCATTACTAAAGGTCGTACTAAGGATCCGCCCCTCCGAGGCTGATCTTCAAGAGAATCTCTACTATCTTATCTTCTTTAGTCTCATACTACTTTCTTAGCAAATATTTAATTCACAGTCTCATGCATACTAGATCTTCTCGGCAATCTTCCGAGCTAGTGGTTAATGAGATAATTTGGGGGGTGATTTGGGTCGCTAGCGGTTCTACTTGTGCAATTCTGAAACAGGAGTAGTGGACCTAGGTTAGATTCCCCGTTCGGCACCTTTCCCGCTGAGTGCGAACTGGCAAATCCATGATTTCTGGTCGATGGCTATCAGCATTGAAGGCAAGTCATATTTACAACCAAAACTAAGAAGCGAGGCCCAAGGACTCCTAGCGCTACAATGGTTGCCTATTCCGGGGGCCAGGGAACTAAGTTGCCGATCAAAAAATGGTGGCTGAAGCTGAGCCTTCATAATGCGCCTTTTTTGTATCTCGCTACATGCGTAGTCCCCATTGGACGCCATGAGAAGCTCAGCCACAACAACCCGGCCCCCTTTCATTCTTGAGATAACTTCTTATATCGACTTTCAGCTTTGTAGCCTTTCCCAACTACTTTCTATTAATTCTATTAAATTTTTCCCTACTAATGACTCCGTATTCCGAACAAGGAAAACCTCTATCTTTGATCCCTAGAAGACTGAGGAGTAACGTTGGTACCATTAATAGAATGAGCACATCGGACGATGACATGAAATTAGAGTCCCTGATTCTACGAGCTGAAAAGAGCGCTCCGGGAACAGTAGCCGTGGATTGGATTTTAAAGGTGCTAGGACTTGTGTCCGCGATCATTTTCGGCGTATACGCACCGATTAGTTATAGTCTTGCTAAAGTAGGGACTAAGAGCAATGATGAGGCGCAAAAGCAATTGTTGGAAGAAATTAAGAGGCTGTCATCTGTTCAGAAAGCATTAATGGAGGAAATTGTGCACATACGACAACGCTTCGAAGACTTTGGGGATCTAAAGGCGTACGAGTTGTGCCAGAGAAGACATGTAAGCTTGAACCTGGGTGTGAGAATTAGATTTCCTGACCCTGATGTAGGATAGTACGGTATGCGCCGGAGTATTCGGAGAAAATATCCTCCAAAAGCTGATGCTGAATCTTGTGCGGCAAACCCCAACCGTGGCGCTCCCACAGCCGCCATCTTCAAGAGACGCACAACCGACTACTCAAGAGGTACTGCGATCGGACGTAGATGCTGGACTCAAAGTGCAGTCCTCGACAATGGACCCTGTGCCCACTCCAAATGAGAGCCCTTCGACTAAACCGCCTTTGACCGAATCATCTGCAATTTCTGGTTCATTCTCGCGAATATCAAATTATGTTTCGGTTGCCTCGACTATAGGTGTAAAACAGCCTGCTCCGTCCGAACCACCTACATCTACGTTTTTAACGGACGTTATTGGCTACACAAGCATACATGGCCCGGTCTCTCTTTGGAGATGTCCATCAAATTATGCCTACATAAGTCGAAGCAACTATAAGAGCGAGTGGTATTGTATTTCACGGAGTCCAGACTTTGACCCGACAACGAGTGCGCAGTCTTCAAAGCCAACCACCTCAGAGTCACCATTCTCTCCATCCCTAATCAGGACATTAACTGGGGATTCCACGGGATACGACCAAAATATTGCCTTTGGACGATATTCTCTGAAATCTCGTCTGCCGAGTTCTGATCATTCGTTTTCTCATGTGCATTCATGGCCTTCGTGGATAGGCGGCGACTGGGTGCCTACAAGGACTGGGGCTTCTGCAACAACAACTGGCCCTGTCATGACACTTCCTGCTTGTGAAATGCATATAGGTGCCCCTCTTCTCAGTTTATCTTCAGTCGTAACAGGATTCCTCGTCTCATTGTGTATATATGTGTGGATGCGGATATCTACGAAGAGTATTATAAGGTCTAGGAGAAATGTTTCAAAGTAATGTAAGGTAACCACTATGTATGCCCTTGTTTGGTTGGTTGGATTAGGTAACTGTTGCTTTTTGCTATGCTAAATGGTTGGGGAATGCTTAGAAAATAGATGAAGAACTTGTTTTGTCACGTGTTTCTACTATCCTATTATAGCTAGCCCATTTTTTCAGGCCTATATAGTCTCGCGACTGCCAGCCTCTGGCCAGGTAGGCCACTTACCCTCCTTCAATACATCAATATTTGCCTCAGCAATTAATGCTGCCTGATACGCGACATGTTTCCGTGACGCCTAATCGTATCACCTGCAAGGCCATTCAAACAAACCTCACAAATCCAAGGTATAATAGAGTGTACGCAGTCAGCCATTCGCTCAATATGCCATACCCCTATCAAGCATGTCTTCATTGGGGCCATCGGGTGCTTGGCTATGTTTTCACTATATATCACTATCCTCTCTCAATCGCCTTCTACGAATTTGTCGATGATTGGTGATGATAGGAGGACGGGGCAATCACTATCTCGTTTAGAATCTAGCCCATTTATAGCCCTAGACTAGAGCCTAAAGATTCTAGGGACGATTCTCACCGTCATATTTAGGCTCTAGGCGCCGATTAGCTCCGTTGTTACCTTGAAAAGCGGAGCTAGCATGGACAAGGCTCAAAATTAGCTCTATGGATCAGTGAAATTGTTTACGCAAAAGATGAAATCATTTGAAGAAAGCCTGATGACACTGCCGAGGTAGGATCTAAGGAGGTGTACAAAATGAGCTGGGTGTGTCTATTCTGTTAAGCAGCCTTCAATATCATTCGGAATTGAAGACGAAATATTTCATGTTGTAACGGAACTATATCTACTGTCCAAAATTGCTCAGAAACGTACAAACGGTATTATTTCCAATTTTACTAGAAGCAAAGCCTATATATATACCACTGGGCATTTTAACGTATGTGCTGACATTATATACTACTGATCTCACCTTCAAAGTTGAAACGACCCTAGGATCTGTGGTGCTTTCAATATTTAGTTCCTTGCTTCAGTTTTGTAGTACTTCAGCTACTATATGGCTTGCTTAAGTCTTACACTATGATTATTTTGATAATAATACTTCCCTGTTCACTCGCACACCTTCCCTTTCTTCGTTCTAATTTGATGGTGCCTTCTCCCCATTTTCAACCTCTTTATCCAACACGAAAATATCCCCGTACCCATCTTTGATAACCTCATTATCCACAATCAAAACAGCGAAAAACTTAGCGTTTACATCACCCGCGTTCTCGCTCCTTTGATGATGACATCCCGGCGCTTCATACCAAAACTCTCCCGAAGTGTATACGATAGGATTATTGTTATTCATCTGGTTAAGCGTAGAACCTTCGATAGGGATGGCCACAACGGCTGCTCCGCCATGGCGATGTGAAGGTGTTGCGCCGTTGGGTGGAACGTCAATGAACCCAACTATGATTGTTTTTCCTGGGAGGTTGGATGGATTGTACGTTTTTACTATTTTGAAATCTTCGCGGGGTTTTCTAGGACCGGGTTAGGTAACCTGGGGAGGATGTATTTGGACTGAGGGATGTAGAGACCCTTCGATTTGCCACACACCGTCGACTTTTATGACGTTGGGAGATACAAATTCAGGCATCTTGACCGCTGCGCTTCGGAGAATCTAATTTACTAGGCGCGCGCGATAAAATGGGATCGAGGCCGAATGTGTTGTGATGTGTTGTTAAGTGTTGATTTCTGGTCCCCGCCAGCCCACCTCCTCTAACTCCTTTATACCCATTCTTGGTAATCGTCGGACTCAATTATGTCTTTCAATTCATAATTTTTTTATCCTTCACAAGACGGCTGAGGTGTTGATTGCTGACATACATATCGCAATGGGTCACCGACGTTCATTGCCGAGTCACCGAAGGGCGTTTTAACAAGTACCCGGCTCGGGCATCTGTATCGCATCCCGCAAAGTGCTGCGACGAGCGAATAGCAGTACATGATGGAGGAAGTTATACAGTGGCCGGTTGTCTGAATAATGATTTATAATCATAGAGTCTTTATCCGAGAGGCTTCAGTCAAGTCTGAACCGTCCTTATTCATGGCCTTTGCCTTGAATTAGGTACTGATCCCGCGAGAGGTCACATTTGCTCGGTTCTTGAGCTGCACTACTTCGCCTTTCGGGATATTTGAGGGGCTCGAACGTCTCTGTGATGTCACTAACGGTAATCATTTAAGGCATGTTCTTTTCAGACACAGATATTCTTTGCCGGAAGAGGATCACTTAAACTATAATAAAACCCGTATTGACTTGTGGATCAGACTATTGTCCACACTGAGCTTCATTCATATTGCGCACAAGGTAGCCGTGTATTCGCGCCTACATCACACGACCTAGGCCACTACATTGGCACTTCAAAGACAGAGCGCTAGAAGGATTGGCTAAGTAAATGCCCGAAAATTTTGATCCAATATGGAAGGATTCATCAAATCTCAATACATGTCAGAATAAAATAGCCCCAACTAAATTTTCGAGTTGAGATACAATAGGCTACTGCTTTCCGTTAAGTTTTGGGAAAGAAATCATCGAATAGTACAACGAGACTTCAGCGAATGAGCGTCTGAGGCCGTAACAATAACTCATCGCAGTAATGAACGTATTAGTGTTATGGGTATAGATCAAAGCTTCGGCGATCACAATGCCGTCAAAGCATTGTTCATTTGAACAACATTCATCGCATCGCCAAGAGTCGCCATAGTAGTATGGTTATTTATGGGGCCAAATAAACTGCCAATATCAAATGCCGAACCCCAATCGAAGTCAAGATCGACAGAATCCAGTGGCATAACGGGGTTCTCCTTAGGGACGTGGATATCAACGTCAGCCAAAGAAAGAATTTCTCTTGCGATAATACCTATATCGTGGTACTCTCTCTTCCCGGCTGGCCAGTATTCTCCAAGCATTTTAAGGACGCCCATATTTAATCTTATCTTTTCTCTTTCGAGATGTAGTTTTGTTTCTTGGAAGATATATCTGCAAGCTGAGAGATGAGCGATAGTCATGTTGGAAATCATGCAGATGATGAATGGTGTATGCGTGGATAATCGCGTCGGTAAGGTCAAAAGGCCGTTTAATTTTTCTGTTGCAAAAAGCACTTTAGCAGTATGTAGGTTCGCATCTTCTTTGATAGAATCGTTAATCTCCGGGGGGGGAGGTGGAGCACATTTAGAAACGGACTCAATCGGCAAGTATTTCAATGTTGAAAGTTGCCGGTGCAAGTCCACCATGTACCTTTCCGAGTTAGCTATGTAGTAGCTTGTAGATGTCATCGCGAGTCATACGTATGCATTAGGATGTTTGCTTTAAAGAGTAATTCATCAACACTGCCATCGGTTCTAAGTAGCGTCCGCTTGGATTGCGGAAGCAAGGAACACCAAGCGGTCATCATGGTGTCCGCATTAGCACATATTGATTTTGCATTCTCAATATCGGCTAAGCGACGATTTGCGAGGACGTGATTGATCCCTCGGGTGAAACCAATGAGTTGCGCAAAAGATGAAAATTCTACCTCTGAGAATTCCCGCATTTCGTAACTGTGAAGGGTTGCTGGCGTTGGTATATTCTTCAAAATAATGTAAGCGCATGGCGTCTACGGCCATTAGATTTACTCACGCCAGACTCGTAGTATTGTTCTTCACAAGGTAGTTCGGTGGAAATCTTGATCGCTCCGGTTTTAGTAGGAAATGAATGAGTGCTCCCTGCAATGTGCGCGTCGGTAATATAAAGAAGCCACCATGTCCGTCTCCAGCTCTCTTCCAGCACCAGATCGCCTTGCCCATGCCGTGAAGCAAATTCGGCCTTATGCATACCAAGATCTAGGGCGCCCCGAATTGCCTCATCGAGCAACTCTCGTCCACGCTCCAGATCGTCGCACCAGTAGATAGCAATGGCATACAACGTAAGGGCTTGGACATAGAATGGACTGGGAGGTCCTAATCGTGGCCGGGTAGAATTAATCGCTCGCTCTGCAGCTTCCGCCAACGGCGTCGAGGGTACAGAATGGGTGAATATGGAGCCAATGAAAAGAAGAACAGGGAGGAGAGGACCGCATATATGAGCGCTAGCAGGATCTCGAAGCCGTAGAGCCCATCGCGGAAGTACACATGGATGCGCGATATGGAAGTGGATGTAGTACTGGGTTAATAATTGGTCGACCTGAACGCTCGTGACTTGCACTCCAGCAATCGTTACTACGGGGTCGAGACCTGCTCCAAATTCAGGACTGTCAGAGATGCTGTGCGATGAGCTTCCGGTCGATAGGTCGCCGGAAGACTGTCTTGAAGGTATGGCAGTAATTAAGTCAGCCCATTGTGAGGTTTCAGATGAAGACTGGCCTTCAACTGCAGCCATCACCGGCACGGGATGCGGGCGACGAGGACGGCCTCCTCTGCGTGACTTTTGATATTCGCATTGTTTGCCATCCACCTGGCACCGTGTGCAGGCTGGGGTTGTCGCGTCACATCTCACCTTCCGCGACCGGCATTGAATGCAGGCCAAGGCAACGCGGCGGACCGCCCGCTTTGTGCTTGGAGAAATAGATTGAGATAAGGGTGTGTCGTCCATAATGTTTGATAGTTCGAATACCGGGGGGTGGGTAACCTGACGTTGTAAATATGTGATGTTTCTCTGTTAGCGGCATCTCATTTGCATTTCGGCTTCCCGTCGAAACCGCAAACCGGAGAAACACGGTTCCGGAGCGGCACACTGGGACTAGATCTTTAAGGCTGCAGGGAGTAGGCACCTATGAGAACGAACAGGAGCTCGTTTAAAATTGTATGACCAGACATTAGTGGCAATTAATCATCCAAAGGGCCGGAACAACGGCGTGAACGTGACACTTCTTTCGCGTGCTAATTTAATGCTTGTGACCAGAGAATCGGTGGCAACAAGGCATGAGAACAAGTATCATGTCAATACGCACGTGCTATGATGCCATATTGATGAGTTAGAATGGATCCAATATCTTTCGGAGATATGAGTCACGTGATGCTGTTGGTCAGTGCGCTAGCCTTGTTAGTTGGGTAGACTGTTCCTAAGCCTGTGGTTTCGTTACCAAGACAGGCACCTACTTTTGCGCACCAGGCACTGCCCAAGGCCTATTGGAGATTGGGCGATTGTGCCATGCAGCAGTCTTCGAACACCTCTCCAATCGGCCTTGAACAGGGTAACCTTTTGTATCCATGTCTGGAAAATTGTCAAATCGGCGCCCTCCTATTCTAAGGCTCCCAGAAGAGCTTCAGTTGGCAATCATTGAACTTGCGACTGTTGATCCCAGGCCTTTCAGTACCACATGCAATGATTACGAGCTTCTAGATTCAGGAACAGCAAAATCTCTTACTCTTACTTGTCGTCATTTCAAGCATATCTCGGTACCATATATCTATCACACCATCAATCTTGGATCATATCCTGTGGCGCCCCCATCGCCAACTTTGAAGGCACTCCTCCGAACCCTTCGAGAGATGCCATTCTTGGGGGAGTTCTGTAGGGTGCTTCTTGTGCATATCCCCGATGCTGGGGTTAGGCCACCTCCGCAGGCTGATGGTGATTTTGACCTTGCACATGAACTACTCACATATCTTCCCGAAGTGGGTTGCTTCCATCTTTGGGGGGGCTTTTCCAAGCCAAATGACCACCGCACTTGGACCTTGATCAGACATGTCCTCCACAGTTCGCTTCGTCTCGAGCATCTGTTTCTTAGGAAGTTTGCGGAAGACATTTCATTGAACGATATTATCACAGACGTACGCTCTACATCTCTAAAAACCTTAAGTATCAAGGGAGTCTCAGCGTCAACGCCGGCAATGACTACACCGTCCTTTCTCCTAGACCCAGAGGTATGTCCACACCTTTCGTTAAAAGCATTAAACTAATCTTTTGTATTAGAGATATAGAGCCGGAACGTTCAGGAGACTTGATATCGTAGATTTCTTTGATTCTGCAGGATCATTACATGATCTCCTTCTCTGGCCCGCAAGTCTCGAGCATTTTTCCTTCCAAACAGTGCATAATAATCTTCATTCCTGGGATCTTACCTTGTTTCGACCGATGCTTGGTCCATTCAAAGAATCTCTTAGGACGCTTGATATTGGATGGCTTGCAACGACTGAACCTAGGGAACTGATCAACTTCGCTAGCTTTCCGAGGCTCGAGTATTTACGTCTCTCGGCATACCAACTAGTACACTGCAACGCTAGAGTTGCATCGTCGCTCCTTCTTGGACCGAGGTTAGCTACTTTCGGTTTGAATTTTGATGTTGATGGTCAGCAGAACGAGGACTGGAGGGCATTCGGCAGCCGGGAAGCTAATTGGATACGAGATTTTGCGGTTACTGCCATTCATAAGCATACAGCCTTGCGCAAGATTGAAATCAACTTTACGCCTGACTACGACTCATATAAACCGACTTCCGAAGATCTATACCCATGGAATCTAATGGACTGGATAAAAGGGTCGATCGGCACCTTCGGGATGTACTTGGAATATAGTGAGCCCGTGGTAACAGAGAAGCAGTGGGAAAGGGATATGCAACGAATGGGTGTCCCCCCGAATCATTAACCTTACAATTCTGGAGAATGAAATTAGACTGCAATAGTATGTAGCAAGCTTTTGGACTCTCGGTTTTAGAAGATATTTCCGCTTGAGATCGTCTTTTGCCAGCCACCATCCAGATTCGTGGTCTTAGAATTCAGCCACATGCCTCATCACCTTCTCAGCTGAAGTCGCAATGTATCCTGCCAAAGATAAATCTTTCGCACTCCAGGAGACCAAATCCCGCCGACATGGCCAACATTATGAATTCAGATCCTTCACAGCACCAAAATGCCAACTGTCACCAACCGCCACAATTCCAGCCTCCACCTCTGATTATGCAGGCTCCCCAACTTATTCGCCCTGGACAGCCTGATCAATTCCCCCCTCCTATACAAAGTGTACAACCGAATTCTGCCCAAGCTAGGAACCGCGGGCGCGAATTGGACTGGATCCTTAAAGTCGTTGGTGTCGCACTAGCTATTCTATTTGGGGTCTGGGCGCCGATATCTTACAAAGTTACTATCGATTTCAATATTGAGAATGGCGTTTTCCAGAATCAATTCAACGACAATCTAAAGGCCATTGGTACACAAGCGGGAAGTGCGAGACTGTTCCAGAGCAGCGCGGCGGATGAACTCGAGACTATTAGAAGCAAGATCGATGCAATAGGTTCTGAGGGTGTTCGAATTCTGTGAAGGTATGGAAAAGGAGACTGAGGCGTGCGCAGCGTTGACGGGCAGCGTGGGTGAAGTGATTACAGCCATTATGGGTCCCGGGTCGACGGATTTTGAGACCAGTACCCCTAGACCACCATTGGGTACGACACCTCCAGGCTCTTATTTTACCATCGTGCCTACTGCTTCTACGCCTGTATCTTCTATAAGCGGAAGTGACGGAAATACTCCTGATAATTCTAACGTTCCAATCTCCCTTCAAGGTAGAAAAATGGACGTGGTACCGATAATCCTCAGGGGCATATTTGGGGCAATAATCATGCTAGGTTTAGCCGTATGCCTCCTAGCTTGGTGGAAGAGAAGGCAAACATGAGAAGGTTTATGAAAGTGCTAGCAACTGAACCTTTCAAGCTCGTTCCAGCATATTTGCCGTGTCTACCGATGTGTATGTGATTTGCGAGGTAGCTAAATCTGTGGAATTGCTAGGGATATCATGGAACGTTTCTATCTTCTCATCACTAGGCTTTTGCTAGAAAAGATTTAATCCTTTCGTTTGTCAGAGTACATGCTAAGCCACCGTCATGTGAGCATTGAAGTCCAACTTACCATGGAAATTACGAAGCCCACATTAGTTCAAGGCTAAACCTAGCATATCTACTTGATGTTAGAAAGAAGGCTTGCATCGTTCACATAAATTTGCAAATGTAGTTGGGGATAAGTCCACGTTTAACTTCAAGAGGGATGGTCGTTCTAGAGGGGAGGGACCGCCAAGACCGCTTTGTCGAGAAAGGGAAGGCGTCACTGGGCACGACAGACGCGACGCGTTCCTGCTGACTGGTATCTAGACTGCTCACATCTCCTTCTATTTCTCGTCAATTCTCTTTCCTGCCATTGCCATTTCCCATTCACGCAATGGCTCGTGGGATCGAAGGGAATGAGATGTCTACTCCGCGGCAATCTCAGAAGAAGCAGCCCGCTTCTGGGTCCCAGCCGAATAAGAACCAAAAGTCTATTCTAGGTTTCTTCCAGAAGTCTACCGCTTCCCCCAGTCCTACTCCCTTGAGTCAGACTTCAGCAAAGAAAACTCCAACCTCGACGTTATCGAAAAAGTCGTTCACGCGTCCCGCACCGCCATCGACTCTCACCCCGACGCCGAGTAGCGATGCGCCCGAGCCGTCGAGTCCGTTACGAGCGGACGACGATCAGGTGGAAAAGGATAAGGAGAACGGTCTGCCCTCACCTGTTACACCTCTAGACACAAGAGCTAACCGTGTCTCGTCAGAGATTACAGCTGTTCCATTTAGCAGTCCATCACGGAAGGTACAACGCAGTCCCCGTTCCCCGTTCTCTCGTCTTATTGAACATTCTGACAGCTGTTACAGGCTAGAAAGGCCATAAACTATGCCGAGTCCGACAACGACGATGACGAAGATGAAGTCTTACGACCCATCGCAAATAACGGTAGAAAGGCTCGGCCCGCAAAGCGAAGGAAGATAAGCGTTGAGGATTCAGATGATGAGTTCGACCTCGATGCTGCAACCCAGCAGGCAATGGTTGAGGACGGTAAGTTATACGAGTCTGACCCTCATGCAACGGCCAAGTTCTGACTTTTCTAGATTTTGATAATTTCATTGTACCGGATGATTCGGACGAGGATGTAGTCCCCCAGAAACGGAAGCGACAGCCTACCAAATCGAGCAAGAAGCTTTCTCCCCGCTCCTCCCCACCTCGAGTAGTAGATGAAGATAGTGCCGATGAGGACGTGCAGATGAATGGTACGTCAACAGCACAGCAATGGACCTACGATCCTGAGAACCTTGCACCGCTCAACCCACGCTCGCCTAGCCAGCCAGCAAGACAGAATGCAAGCAAGAAGGCTAAAGAAAGACCATCGGCTTCTGAGCCAGAAAAGAGGTATCCTTGGCTTGCTCATATCCAGGATGCCGATCGACGCTCACCCGATCATCCTGAATATGATCCCCGCAATATTTATATTCCTCCTTTAGCATGGAATGGTTTCTCACCATTTGAGAAACAATATTGGGAAATTAAGCAGAAATTCTGGGATACTATAGTCTTCTTCAAAAAGGGAAAATTTTACGAGCTGTACGAAAATGATGCCACGATTGGCCACCAGCTGTTCGATTTGAAGCTCACGGATCGAGTAAACATGAGAATGGTTGGTGTACCAGAAGCGTCACTTGATCAATGGGCAAGCCAATTCGTCGCGAAAGGCTACAAGGTCGCCAGAGTGGATCAGATGGAGTCTGCCTTGGCAAAAGAAATGCGCGAAAGAGATGGCCACAAAGCCTCCAAGAAAGGCAAGGATGATAAAGTCATTCGGCGGGAGCTTGCTGCTGTGCTAACAGCTGGTACGCTCGTCGACACGGGTATGCTCCAGGACGATATGTCTACTTACTGCATGGCTATAAAGGAGATTGATAGGAACAATCTCCCTTCATTTGGTGTTGCCTTCGTCGATACTGCTACCGCGCAGTTTCAACTTTGCGAGTTTGCCGACGACATTGACATGACCAAATTCGAAACCCTTATCGCGCAAATACGCCCTGGCGAGCTTCTTTTGGAGAAGTCATGCATCTCGGCAAAGGCGATGCGGATCTTGAAAAACAATACGGGGCCAACTACAATCTGGAATGCGCTCAAGCCCACCAAAGAATTCTGGCCTGCGGATATTACCGTTCGCGAGGTCGAGGCATCTGATTATTTTAAGTCAGAAACCAAAGACAACATCGAGGCATGGCCTATTACTCTCCGTCAGGCTAGAGAACAAGAGCTGGCCATGTCTGCCTTTGGTGCACTCCTTCAATACCTGCGCACTCTCAAGATCGAGCGCGAGCTAGTCACTCTCGGAAACTTCACCTGGTACGATCCCATTCGAAAAGCGACTAGTTTGGTGCTCGACGGGCAGAGCCTCATCAATCTGGAGATTTTTGCCAATAACTTCGACGGCTCTGCCGAGGGAACATTGTTTGCAATGCTCAATCGTTGCGTCACACCTTTTGGTAAACGGCTACTTCGGCAATGGGTGTGTCATCCGTTAGCGGATGTGAGGAAGATTAACGCACGACTCGACGCCGTTGATGTCCTTAATGCTGACTCCAGCATCACAGACAGGTTCACTGCATCGCTCAGCAAACTCCCGGACCTTGAGCGTCTAATCTCCCGGGTCCATGCTGGACGCTGCAAAGCCCAGGACTTCCTCAAGGTTCTTGAAGGCTTTGAGCAGATTGAGTACACCATGGGGCTGCTTAGACAGTTTGGTGAAGGTGAGGGTGTAATCGGCCAACTCATCTCCGCGATGCCAGATCTTGCCTCCTGTCTCGAGAAATGGAAATCGACCTTTGATCGTGACATAGCCAAGAAAGAGGGTATCCTTGTTCCTGAGCCTGGCATCGAGGAAGACTTCGATAGCAGCAAAGGGGAAATTGATGCCTGCCTTGAAAATCTAAACCAGCTGTTGAAGAAGGCTCGTAAGGATCTAGGCTCGACTGCCGTCGTTTTCCGGGACAATGGAAAGGAGATATATCAGCTCGAAGTGCCGAACAAGATCAAGGTCCCTAGCAACTGGGATCAAATGTCAGCCACGGCAAAGGTCAAACGTTACTACTCACCCGAGCTTCGAAAGCTAGTTCGAGCACTTCAGGAAGCGCAAGAGACACACGGTCAGATCGTTCGAGAAGTCGCTGGCCGCTTCTGCGAAAGATTTGATGAGGATTACTCTACTTGGCTCGCCGCTGTTAAGATTGTTGCACAGCTTGACTGCCTGATCAGTCTTGCGAAAGCATCGGCCTCTTTAGGCACGCCGAGTTGTCGCCCTGTCTTTTCTGAAGCGAAACGTACTGTCATTGAATTCAGAGAACTCCGTCACCCTTGTATGCTGAACGCCGTCGATGACTTCATTCCAAATGACATCAAGCTTGGTGGAGATTCCGCCAATATTGACCTTCTCACGGGAGCCAACGCAGCCGGCAAGTCAACAATCCTGCGAATGGTAAGCACTTCCCTCTAAATCGTACTTCGTAGTAGCTAATTGTAACGTCAGACTTGTATTGCAGTCATTCTTGCTCAAATTGGTTGTCACCTTCCGTGCACGTCGGCGATTCTTACGCCAGTTGATCGCATCATGTCGCGCCTCGGCGCTAACGACAATATCTTCGCATCACAATCAACATTCTTTGTCGAACTGTCTGAAACTCAAAAAATCCTATCCGAGGCAACGCCTCGCTCTCTCGTCATTCTCGACGAGCTCGGCCGCGGCACTTCATCATACGATGGTGTTGCTGTCGCGCAATCCGTCCTCCACGATATTGCTTCCCGAGTTGGTTGTGTCGGGTTCTTCGCAACACATTATCGTTCTCTCGCTAAAGAATTCGAATCCCACCCAGAAATCCAGAACAAGCGCATGCGGATTCAAGTTGATGATGAAAGCAAGAGCATCACATTCCTATACAAACTCGAAGACGGTGTTGCTGAGGGTAGTTTCGGTATGCATTGTGCAGCCATGTGTGGTATTCCAAATAAAGTGATCGAGAATGCGGAGGTTGCAGCTAGAGAGTGGGAACATACTAGTAGATTGGGTGAGAGAATGGAGGTCAAGAAGGAAGAAGGTGGCGTATATGTCCCTTTAGGGATGCAGAGCGATATTGCGTGGATGCTGAGGGAGGGGCTAGGGGGTGTAGGAGAAAGGGCTATGGACGTGTTGCTCGAGGCTATCAAGGGTTTGTGATTGTATTGAGATGGCGTATTGGGTGGATGGGGGAATGGGAAAGGCTAAACCCTCTTAATAGCTTCGAGCTCCGTATTGCAGGGTCATAATAAGAATATTTGGTACTAGAACGAAGTCCAGACTAGAGTCTCAAGTGACGTGTGATATATCCTAGATAAGTTCAATGTAGGCAACGCGAATAGACCTTGAGTACACTGGGACGGGCATGTACATTTCCAAAATGTTTTCAGTGCGTATTGGATTCCGAATGTGATCTGAAGATTCATAATCTGGTTTGCATTGAGCTGCCGCAGTACCACTAGGCGACCATGGCTTCCTCAGGACTCCATAACCATATAATTACATATTGACCGACTCCCACAAGACCATAGCTTCAATCGAACATGATCCTCCAAAGCAAGCACATTGTCTAGAACTCGGCTTCCTCCATATAGCCGCCCTCGACCGCGCCGTAACCTTCGTCTTCGATCTTGATCTTGAAGTCTTCCTCGTCCTGGACGTGCTGCACTAAAGTCTTGCTCTTCTTCTCAACCGGTGACTCGACGTCCTCCGCGGCGTAGCGCTTCCTGCCGCTAGACTTGGGGTCTTTGGGGGTAGTGGCCGTCTTCTTGGGTGTGGAAGCCGCCTTCTTGGGAGTCGAGAGCCTGATGCCGGCGCTGAGGTCGTTAGGGTCAAGACTGGTCTTGATCTTGCGCTTGAGGTTGCCGATGGTGACGACCGCGCTTTTACGAGTGTAGCCGGCCATACTGGCAAACTTGTCCATGTCAATCTAGCGGATGGATTAGTATAATGCTATAATATATATGATAGGACGGCGTCAGTAAGGATAAAGGGTGGATATTTTGTTTGTTTTTACCTTGGGTTCCTCGATGAAACAGAACCAAGCTATGGCCAATACCTCAACATCGCGCGGCGTCAGGGCCATCTTGGAGGCAGACATAATGCGGGCATATGCGGAGCTTGTTAATGTTTGAGTTGCTATCAAACTTGGGGGATGTTGGGTGGTGTTGTGTGGAAGCTGTGTGGTGAAAAGAGCAAAGAAATACTACAATAGGGCGGGGTGTTAGTATTTATAGAGTACTATAGTACCGTGGTGGGCAGTGAAAGGGAAGTAAGCTATAATTTGTGGCAGCTTATAGAAGTGAAACGAATATAAATAGAATGCAAAGACAGTAATAATGAGATTATGTTAGCGAGATTGCTTTGATAACAAGAGGTGAAGGAGGAAAAGCGGTATACCATAGGCCCGCGAAGTGAAGGAGCGGATGAAAGTTGCACTGTGACATAGATTGGACTCCTAGGCAACACGTTGACGGCACAATGAACTGCGCAATCGCAATTTCATGTACTAATAACTGCTAGGTGGCGCACTTCGTGCTACTGATAGGTAGGACACATTGGGAGTCCCAAGATGTTGTACCGAGTGTCTCGATATATCAGTCCACCTTACTATCCAGAAAGGCTAGATTCTAGTTGAAACTCTACAGATTCCTCACTTAGACTGCTACTCTTTAGTATGTTACCTCATAGCCGACATATTAAGAAGTTGGAAGCCTACCTTATATATTCAATTCCTTAATAAAATTCGTATGAGAAACTTTGAGAGGCGTGACGTTGAAGATTATTGAGATTAGTATGGCAATCCAAGATATCTTATAGATGGCTAAAGTCTTGCGGGAGGTAGAACCCTGTGGACGTAACAAGCTGCAGAGTAAGAAGACGGAGACATTAGGATTATTTTCAACCTTCAAGGCGAGGACCTCCATACGAGGTTACCTGGCATACGAACGCACGATGTATGATAGGACTTCGAGACTAGAAGCCGTGCAGACAAGTCAAATTTACTGTCCATAGGAGACCAACCAAGGACAGAGATTAAGATACTAATGAAGCCCGCCATTGCCGTATCATATGCGCCCAAACGCCGTTTTTCAGGTACACTACAAAGCATTGGCTGCTTCCCTCGCCTTTTCAATCCGCCTCCTCTTCTTCCTCAAGTTCTCAGCCTCCTTGTCCCTTTTTTCCGTACCGTGCTCAATTCTCTTAAGTAGCTTCCTCTTTCTCTGTGGTAACATCATTTTCAGTCTTTCCCTCTCTTCTGCCTCCTGTAGTTTTTTCTTTTCAGCTTTCTTCCGGATCTCGGCCTTCTTCTCCTTAGCTGACAGGGTCTTATTTTCGGGTTCCACGCCAGCTGCTTCAGCCTCTAGTTCATGTTGGTGCTGTCGTCTTGCTACTTCAGTGTCTGAGACTTCAGATTCAGCTTCGGACTCAAAACCTTCCCAGTCGTCGTCGATAGGCTCATTCTCGTCGTCATCCTCATCTTCGTCATCATCGTTAGACATAACATCCATGCCCTCGCCGGCCTCAACAGAGCTATCGCGATCTACGATTGCGTCGATGTTCATTCCTTTTCCATCCACTGCAAGCGCGTCATCTGCGTCTGAGGCTTCCTCTTCCTCTTCTATCTCTTCCTCCTCGAATGATTCTGCTTCGCCTACCGGCTCCTGCTGCTCTAATGGGAGGGTCGGGTCGTACTCGCCCTTCTTCGGTTTGACCCAGGGGCTAAGATGGGGCGGTAGCTCGGCTCCAGGCGCATACAAATCCGGACGCAGCAGCTTTCCTTGATTGATACAATCCCACACCCATTGTGGCTGTACGTATGTTCTTCCGGGCATCGTCGATCGAGGCCACTGAGCCTTGGGGGGTGCGGCGCCACCGTTCACAGTTTCTGGGACGTCAGGTACTTCAGATAGTGCTCCGCTGGGGAGCGCCGGCCGATCAATGATCTGGTGGGTAATTGACGAGTCCGATTCCTTCGTTGTAAAGGCGCCTTCACCCAGCACGCCATCCCAACCAACCCTCTTACATCCAAATGCCTTCAGGATGAACTCCAATGGCGCTCGGGGTGTCTCGCGGGAGAGATAAAACGTAAAGGGTGCAAAAAGGGATGCGATCTCGGCACTACTGGCTTGAGGTTGAGGCAAAACATCAGCATCCTGAGCTGTTGTTTCGAACTTGTCAATCACATCTGTGTTGCCTTCTTCGTCTACCTGCACCAGCGCAGTCGAGGTTTCTTCTGCTTCGTCTTCTACGTTTTCCGAAGCAGTAAGCTTGTCCACCTCGGCTTGAGCTTTAGCGGACGTGGCGGCATCCGGAACCTTGCCGTTTGTCGCAGCTTCAGCACCGGAGATAGTTTTACCTTGGAGCTGGAAGGCGGCGAGCTCGGCGCCCTCCTCATCGGCCTTTTTATCGAACTTAGGAGGGTAAACCAGACCGAAAGAAGTGTATAAGCGATAATTCACGAAGCCCAGCAGCGTGGTATAGAATTCGACGAAAGTGCCCATGATCCTGAAGTCAATGTCACCGGCGGTCCGCTGCACAAAGCGATATGGCACGAGCCACATGATGTCCTGGCCCTGTATCGTGGCCTGGTAGTATATTCCCTTGATGGAGAGGAACGATTTTCGCAACGAGTGAGAGATGATGACATAGTGCTCAAACTCATGGCACAAGCGCTGGCAGAGGGTGATTGTCTTGGCAGGGATATGCTGGGAGGAAGGGAGGTTTGCAAAGAGGAACAGCATAGAGAGGGCGTCGTCCAGATCTCGCAGCGCATCAACGAAAGTCGGGTATCGCTCTTTGATGATGTGATCTAGCTTGATCTTGGGAATGAGGTTCTTCTCCAATCGCGCGGCATCGCCGACTTCTCCCCGCCCGAGGGCCCTTCCGATCTTCTTTGCGACCGCCTTATGTTCGCGGAACTTAGCGAGGAGGGGTTCATGGAGGAGATATTGGATGTCCTTGGTGTAGTAGTAGGTGGTGTTCGTGGTCGAGCCTTTGGAGACCTTCTTCTTGTTGCGCGGCTCTCGCGGGTAAATGCCCTTGAAGATACACAATCGGCGGAAGTCTGGCAGCGAAATCTGCAGCTTCTTAACGGCCCGTGTGCGCGAAATGTAATTTTTGGCGGCGCCAGAGGTTCCTGAGACGCAATTAGCAATGGCACGCAGGGATACTCCGACTACGCCTACCCTTCTTTTTTATGCGGCCCATGTCCACGGAAAAGGGGGGAAATCCAAGGGCTTCGACGAGCTATGGCTGCAGAGCGAGGGCAGCCGTTGCGTCTGCTGCGGCTGCGGGACAGAAAAAAAGTTGGAGTTCCGGCGGAAAGATTCACCGGTTGCCGGCTTGGCACCTCCGAGAGACCGCACTCGTCATCCGCTGAGGACACGCAAACGGGCCTCATATCAGGTTACAGGCTATGAAGGCGCCTCTACCGGCCATGGACGTCAACTCTATATGACACATGCCTCCTACCATGTTAATTGACCGGCAGAAAGCGCTGCTCTTTGCCGCTGCAGCGGCGGTGCGGCTGCTTCTATTCACAGCCTTCCCATCCTTGCCTAGTCTACTCGCCGGTCGTGTAGAAGTGTCTACCCCTGTGACAAGCTTTAAAAGGCGTATGCACCAAATTCAATGCACCAATATCGGAATTTGAATGCTAATATTAATCTAGTCCAAGAAGGCCTGTTCTTGTATACCCACGATGTCTCTCCGTATGATGGAGGTGTCTACCACCAAGTATGATTCCCCATCCTGACTGAGCCAGTCGACCCGGACTTATTCTTGAAAGGCCCCGCTTCTACTTCCTCTCTTCTCCCTCCTCCCGAACACTTCATACTACCCGTTTGCGACCAATCTCGTCTACATCGCCGTTGATCTACTCGGAGCCAATGCCCTGATGCAGATTGCTGAATCCGGGCAATCAGCCACGACGAGGCTCTTTAAGTCGTCACGGAACGATTTACGCTGGAGTAGTGTTGCCATTGGCGCAGGGTACGATACCGAAGCGATGTAGAGCCCCCGGCGGTTCGCTAACTTACTGCTACCAGCTTCCTATTCAATCCGTTCACGGTAGCAACATGTATTGCGCGCTCGACGTCCGCGTTGGCTAATCTCTTCATTCTCATGGCCATGGCAAAGGCTTCCCAAGGGGCTAGTATTACCTTCGTATTTGCTCTATCCATCGCTGCATACCTCTCCATGCACCCCCTCCTTCTCTTCCCACCACTGCTGATCCTCTGCTATGATGCACGAGCCACCAGGTCAAGACAAGCCCCCAATGCCTTTACTTTCACAGCAATTTATGCCCTAGGTCTCGTAGTCTCTCTTGGAAGTTTGCTCTACATCTCGTCCGTTCTTACCAGCTCATGGGAATTTCTGGCATCTACCTATGGTGTCAGACTTCTCCTGCCAGACCTCACTCCCAATGTTGGACTCTGGTGGTACTTCTTCACTGAGATGTTTGATTCGTTTCGTGAGTTCTTCCTCGGCGTATTCTGGGTTCATGTCGCTTCATACATGCCGGGCTTGACTATTCGACTTCGAAAGCAACCGTTGTTCGTTGCTACAACATTGACCGGCATTTTTGCCATCTTCACACCGTACCCTAGCATCGCTGATGCTGCTCTATACTTGTCATTGGTGCCATTGTTTAGACACCTATTTCCCCGTAAGTCAAAGTCAATATACGCTAGTATGTTTGTTAACATGTTGCAGTCATGAGGTATACTTTCCTAGCGTCATCCACAATACTATACGCCTCATTTCTCGGTCCGGCATTCTACTATCTGTGGATCTACGCTGGTTCTGGGAATGCCAACTTTTTCTACGCCATCACTCTCGTGTGGAGTCTTGGACTGTCCGTTGTTGTTGGGGATTCGCTCTACGCAGCGCTGCGAGACGAGCTTGATGTGGAACGGCCAGAATTACGGGGTAAAGAAGTGAAAAGAATTTAAGAAAAGATTTATGTTGCATATAATCGCGCATATTGTATGTCTAGAATCTGGGGACGATTTCCGTGTTCGTTCACAGCTCCTTGAATGCCTCCTAGCTAGAGTGGTATACTGACGACCTACCCCACCCCTAAATGCATTTTTGTAGTATGAGGATCTACAAGCCACCTGTGCACGTAGTACGTCCCTCCCGTCATGGATGTGCGATCGTTTCGTCTCGCCATTAGAATGGAATCTAGTGTGTTCGTCGGGATCACTAAGTGGTTGGCAGTCTTGTTTATCACTGATGAGGGACTGGGACCAGCAACTTGAAACATAAGCAGTAGATTAACCCCAACATAAAACCAATATTAGGTCTCAATACTCTTGCCCTACGAGACAGAAGTGAGGACGCAAAAGTAGATAACAACCGACTATTTCTAACAGACCGCGGTCTTGAGTTAGGGACAAGAAACACGTAAATGCCTTATTAGGCAATACGAGCCTCATTGAACATAAATATCCACTTCATGAAGTGAAGTCAACCGTCAAAAGCTGTACTTCCTCCATCTAGATCTCCTACGTTTGAGAGCACCCCAGCACCCTTCCCTCCACGGCCTCCCCCCATTCCACGATTCCTCCTTTTTTTACAAGCACAACCTCTTTCTCCTTCAGAACATCGGGAACCTTTACCAGCCCTGTCCTCCGTACTTCCTTCTTCTCTAAAACTTCGACAATTACTTCCCTCCTCTCTTCCCTCGCCCCTCCAACCTTCCCAGCTAGGAAATTGTTCATCCAGGAATTGCGGAAAGCCACATAGCCCGGTCCAAGACACAACGCAATATGCACGTCCACCCTGCCCTTGACTGTTGAAAAAGCCACCAACTCATCCGCCATCCTATTCACAATCCCAGGAATCTTGTGCTCGTACCTCGCATGCTCCCACGCACCGCCCTTGGGCTGCCATATGACCCTGACATCCCACTTCACGGCCTTCCCCACCCACGCATACTTCTTGACAAGCTTTCTCATATGCACCTGTAGTTTTCGCGCCCAGTGCTCGGCGATGAAGACCTGTGGAAGCGCTTTGAATTTCACGACCACGCGGAGCTCGATGCCGTGAGTGAAGAGGAAAGATTCGTATTCTCGGCCTTCCTGGAAGCGGTATGCGGCTAGAGCGAGCAGCGCAGCGCTACCGCGGTAGACAGGATGGATTTCCACGGTTGTAGCGCTAATTTCGTAGCTCTTGGAGGTGAAAGGTAGGCCTGCGTTTGTGGCCGGGTGGGTGGGAGAGACAGTGGCGGCATAGATATTGTTACGCAGTTCTGGTGGGAAGGCTGGGAGGAGGAGGCGCGGCTCCAACTTGCTATGGTCTTGTTTGATTGTGCTCATTTTTTGGGTTTTGGGTGTAGTTGGATTGAGGGTCATATTCGTGCTGCGGTGAATGGTGGATGGCTGAGAGAATTTGAGTTTTTGGGGAGGCTGGACGGGCGGTGATATTGATCACTGCTATTGTGCGGTACTCGGCACAATAATCAGTGGCTGAACAACGCCGAGCCGAGTCTAGGTGAATAGTGGAAATCACGTGCGCTGGGTATCGATGATGAAAATTCGGATAGGAGCACAATACTGGTTGTAAACGAGTCAAAACTAAGCTTCAGTTAATGAGGGACTGAAAATAAAGGCGAAGCTGAATTACTGGTGAATCTTTAAGGGTTAGATGTAGCGTATTCTTCTCGCAGCAGAAATTTTCGAGGCTGCACGGTTGTGGATCCTCGGTTCGGGTTCGGCGGTGCGCATTTTCGCCTCCAGTCTTTTCTACATCGTGAAATTGCACATAAAGTCTATTAGTGCTTCACAAGGAAAATCCCGAGATGTACTATTATATCTATATTATATAATTAGTTATTATAACTAAAATAGAGAATATTCTTTTCCTGTTTCAGAACCTAATTAGGGTACGATATAAAATTGCATGACCTACCATCCTAGTTATTGCGTATTCGGACAAATATTTTTTATTAGATTAGGGTTAGAATTGGTAAATTGGGCTCTGATGTATAAGAGCCTCAAGTGGCCATCCAAGGTTTATTCCACCATTTCGACCAATCTGCGGGAGAATGGGATAAACAAAACTCAAGTGTGTAGCACGATGTTTACGCCATTGTTCAAAATCATTCAAAATTTGGGAACATGGAAGAAAACGGACGGTTAGCAATGTTTAAATGTTTTTCAGACCATGGTTTGACTCATTAGGTGGAGTGGCGCGGGTGCTATGTCTGAGCCACTACGCGATGACCAAGTGGATCATGATTTGAACTCTGAGGGACAACTATTAAGAGATATCTATAGGTATAGTTTTTCTTAAAAACAGAATAAGCATCTCAGTGCACTATAGGCGTAATAATAAGAGTATGGGAGAGAAATCAAAGCGGTGAAATTCCGCAGTGCATTGTATGTACTTGTATATTACTGTCCCCTAAGCCATATGTTGACTCAAGCATCAGCAAAAGCAGCGAAGCAAACAACCACATTCCCGTCGACCCACTAAACGCCCCCCAAATCGTCAAAAATATTTCATCCCAAAATTATCACCTTACACAGCGACAAGAACAGGGCAATTTCGTAACATGACACGTACACACCCGACGCCCCCAAACTCTACTGTCCATGCGCGCTGCAAAACTTGTCTTTCGCAGGAATGCCATGCGCCTGAAATTCAGCATCGGCCACCTTTTCCCGGGCTGAAACACGCATGCAGAATGCGTAAGCTTCTTACATATGTACGAGTGCTGGATAGGTAGTAGATAACATAGGTTGCATTGGGATCGAGGGAGCACAAACCAGGGCCATATCCCAGCCACCAATGTCCATGTAGACAGAGCGGCGCAAGTTTACCAGGGAAAACTATGGTAGCATAGTTATGCTTTGGTTTACTGCGGTTCCTGGCTACCAATGGATTGCTACCTAATGCCGCTAAAAGATCGTAATCCACGAACGAGATGTAGGAGCCGCCGTATGTGGCTATTAGCAAAACACACGTGTCCACGACGCCTGCCCAGAGTTTCAAGGTTCAAAGAAACGCAAGTCAGCAATCGAAACCATCTATGTAGTGCCTTAGTCACCCCGGCGAGATAGCAGAGGACGCAGACGTCTACAAGAATAATAAAACGTAGCCATACTACTACGCAAACAATCCAACCCATCCCAGGGAAAAAAAGTTCAAAGTAAAGAAAAACGCCGTCTAACTATGCTTCCCGTCTCAAAATCCAACATGATTTCTCAAACTCTACCCAGTATGGTCAAACGCCACAACTCCCTCCCTTTCCTCGTATTTGATATTTTTGCCAATTGGTTCCGTTACAGGGTATTATTCACACGAAGCAAAAAAAAAATCCGGGATTACTAGTAGTATAGTGATAGGAAAACGATGCCGCCAAGTGTTAGAAATCAGTACGATTGTGATACCGGTTTTCGGGGCATTGGCCGAGGAAATAGAAGAGCAGTGCGAGGAATGACGGTTGATTGGCTATCTGCATCGTGCTGGGGCGGAATCCTAATATGATGGGGGTGGTTGCTGCCAGTGGCGATTGAGTTCCCCCTTGAACGGTTCGCCCTTGACGGGCTTCCAGACCTCCTTATGATCCCTCTTGGCCCAGTACTCGTCGAACCACATGGCGCACTTGCCGCCAGTCCAGCAGCCCGCGAAATGAACGAGGAGATCGCCGTCGCGGTAGCCCATCCAATCATCGCCGTTGGCGTAAGCGTCGAATTTACGCATTGGGTAGAGACCCACGTGATTTCGCACAAGCTGATGTTCCAACATTAGGTGTTTGAGAGCATCCTGCTCGGCACGGGCTATCGCCGGGTCCATCAACTTTGTATCCGTCATGATTTCGAGGAGGTATCTAGTGAAGGCGGTGCGGCGGAAGAATATACTGCCGGTGTTAACACTCTGGTGATCTTGTGTGACCAGAATATCAACGTCTTCGACGCGGTATTCGCTAGGTGTGGTAACGTTGGTCGGATTTTTCTCAATCACCCCGTCGAGGATGGGGAAATCGGTCAAGATGCCTTTCTTGACGGATTCAGGCGCGAGGATCTCCTGAACTAGATCGTATTCGGAATTCATAATGACGATGTCGGTGTCGATGAGCCACACCCATTCGGCGTTAGGGTACTGATAGAAGGCTTCAGCGACGGCAGGAATTTTGGACCAAGTCTGCGAGACATTGTTAATTACAGTTATCATACCAAGGTGAGTTGTACGGGATGTAGCGGGAAGCAAAGCGGAACGCACCCTATGCGACTTTCCAATATCGTAACGGCCGGTATTGATGTACATGTTTGTATAGCCATGCTTCTCGCAATAGGCCTTACGGTCTTCTAGCACGCGCTCCACGACGTTCGGGATGGCGCCATTGTGTCCTCCGCCATCGCTTGCGGTCAAGACGATGACATCTCGGTTTCGCGGGACCTTAGCGTAGCCCTTCCAGCCTTTTGCTGAGGGAGGGACGTCGAAATTCCACTCCGGCTGCGCTTTGAAGTATCCAGGTTGTGGGCGATCGTTGTTGTCCTCCTTAGGGGCTATCACCTCTGCCGGACCGTAATTTCGATAATATTCGTAGGGCACGTCGCCGAAGAACTTGAAAAGGATGACGAAAATAACGACGATACAGACGCCGAGTATAATAGACCTAGAGATGGTTGGTGAGCCTAGCGTTGCGCGAGAGAGAGCGGGTGTCGTGACGGACACATGCGGAACGTACCTGCGAGGTGCTACCTGGAATGCCTGCATTTTGTTGGACGAAGAAGTTGCGGCCCAAGACTCAGAAAGCCGGTAGACTGCCCAGCATGAAGGAACGCAGAGCGACACCTCAACTGCTTTTGAAGGGCGGGCAAAGGATTTCGCTGGAACTGGCAAGGGAACAAGGGGACAGCACAGGAGATGACAGAAATGCACCTTAAGTTCAAAGCCAAGGGTCCGCATGTCTCTGGCTGAGATGGATGTTTCCGCTCCCAATCACGTTTGCCGAACCGGCCTATTAGAGCCCATCCGCGCGTGTCATTTGGTTTCATTTCGGCGTGAGTTCCAATTACCTCGCAAAAATACAGCCTTTCATTAGTCGTATTCCTGCCTTCGGCCGTGCTTTGAACCACTCAGCGCGATCAGCGTCAGCCATGGGTACGTTGGGACGGCACCCCCCCCGAATCGAGTCTCAACGCAGCCACCCATCCCTTGCAAAGCCTCCCAGTAGTTATTTAAGGCCGTGGCCTCGATCCCTTTTGTCTGCGCGACACCGGTGCATGCCTTCAGGTGAGGACAGGATCCCTTTATTCCGCAACGCTTGGTGATCAGCAGCGAAGTCGAAATAGCGCCTTCGTGGAAATGGAGATTATCGCTTTGCCTGCCAGTTCAATCTCGTCTTCCCGCCGCTGCATCTGCACAGCTGAGGGAACGGTGAGTAACCAGCGCCAGAGTGGGACGTTAGCAGTGGCGCGTCGACGCAACGTCCGGTATTGCTACTCGGGCTGCTTCCGTCATTCGATGGCGTGAAATCGTCACTGGAGCACTCTATTGAACATAGGGCTGTCTATTTATAGATCAGGAGACTGTCAACCAAAATCGCATCTTTGCATTGATGGTTGGCAAGTCAGCACCACTCCGGTTCTTCAGGCAAAAGGCTTACCGTACCACACGTGTACCAATGGAGCAAACCGTGGAAGCTAGCGCGAGTGCCTTCGTGCGGCCATGTCTGGTTGCGAATCAAGCCTCGTGGATGAAGGATATTTCCTCGTCGTACGATTCGTCCTACGCTATACGTGATCGAGGCTCGCTACTCGCCATGCTTTGCCGCTGCCGCTCCTCCAAAGCTTGTCGAAGCTTGTCGCACAATAAGATGACCTCTTGTACAGTACCATCCTAGATGCTAGTGGGGGTGCGATGGAGGGGACAACAACAAGAAAGTCCAAGTGGTTGATTGGGATGGCCTGCGCCTTGTGCTCTCACGCACTTCCGATTTCGGCAGCCGCAACATCATGATTATTCATCGCCTCCAGCCCTCCAAGATTCTAACCAAATATGCTGAAAACGTAATCATCTGAATCGGCCTATTCAGTTAAGGCTCAGGCACGCTTTTGACCTAAAGACCAGTTCTAGATGGGTCTCATTCACGATGACACAGCATTGCACCCCGCTCAAGGAACAGTCTTAACAAATATACAGTTAGAAAAAAAGTAGCATGAATAAAACGTATACTATCGCTTCACCGGAATCGGTCACGGATATGCAAGAGATACGATCTATTGAAGCCCAGTATTTTTCAAATATGGAACCATTGCACGGTGTCTCGGGGCTAGAGCAACCACAGAAATAAACCAAATGAAGAAAGAAAGCGTTGAGATGCGCAATGGTCGACCTTTTCCATTCACGGCCCTTCTATTAGAACTCTTCTTTAAGATACAACATCCGTCACTCATTCGAGTGCTTTTCTCGTCGATCTAGCAGACCTTTATTCCCTTAGACCGCAGCCAAAATACCCCAGCCGCATGCCAAGTACTAATAAATCACCGGTACGACCCTGATGGCTACGTCATCCCCTAGCATCGGTCCTTAGGTTGAGTCAAAAGATATGTTTTTTTTTTTTTTTTGGAATGTATTCATATTACAGAATATGCAATGATAACCTGCCCAACCTATTTACAAATCTCCGACCGCAACTTCTTTTTATACCCCAGCGAATCCATGTTTGCGGCCCTTACGGCGCGTCGGGGAGTAAGCTAACAGTCCTAGTAATAGTCTCGGTTCTTGTAACCATTGGACCGGTGACCGTGACGGTGGTCGTCTTGGTTGCATCTGCGATGCCGGATGTGATGAGGCACGAGCACGCGGACGAAATATCGCCGGCTCCGCCGGGCATGTTGAGGGAGATGTTGACCTGGCGCTTCTTGACTGGGAGTTCTTCGGGGCAGGATGCGTCGTAGAAGGTATACGGGGACATTGGGTTGTAGTTGACGTTGTCAGACCTGAGCGCATGTTAAAAATGAAGTGCTAAGAGATGTAGATGGGACGCCACTTACGCGTAAACATCAAAGAGCATGCAATTGGCTTCTCCGTATCCGAAGCTCTTGCACTTGCTGTCGGCTCTGCAGGCTGCCGAGCAAGCGGTCCAGGTGTTCATTGTGCCGCTTGAATCGAAGTAGTAAGCTGCAGTGGTCTTTGTATATCCGACGAGTCCACAGCCGGCGGATGGGGTCGGTGTTCTGTATGTCTGTCAGGCTTTTCACTATACGAATAAAAATCGAAAAATTAACTCACGGCGAAGGAGACGAAGATGATGGGGTGGGAGTCTGCGTTGAAGATGGGGGTTTTGGGGTAGATGAAGGAGGTTTTGGTGTGGATGAAGGAGGTTTTGGTGTGGATGAAGGAGGTTTTGGTGTGGATGAAGGAGGTTTTGGTGTGGATGAAGGAGGTCGTGGAGTAGACGAAGGAGGTCGCGGAGTTGAGGATCCAGGCCGCGGGGTTGAAGACGGAGGATACAGCGTTACGATAATAGTTGTCCTAGTCGTAGTCGTTCCTCCAGCTGTAGAGGTTGCAGTTTTAGTTGCGGTGCCTCCTTTCAATATACTACTACAAAACAATAAAGCTTCCGGCGTGTGCCCGACAAAGGCGTCCAGTCCGCATTTCTCGACTGAAGAACAGTTAGTCTAGTATTCTTCTAGGTAGGAGCCTCACCCACGATCTATCGGATCAACGGGAAAGACAGTGATCGTCTGCCTGGGGGGACCAATTGAAAACCATGGAGGTTGGGGATCTCGAGGTTGAAGAGAAGGAACAGTACCATCCGGACCACCCCCCGACCACGGCGGTAGAGTCGTCGTAGGACGCGGCGGCCACCATTGTCTTTGCTCAATCACTGCTGCATTTGCGCTTGCAGCAATAGCAGCTGCAGCCAGTAGTGCACCTCTCATCTTGATGTCGCACAGAATCCTGGCAGCGAAATATTGATTCTTAGCCCGTAAAAAAGTACCAAGGACGAAGAGACCGATGGAAATGAAGGATATGATTCCTACTTATAAGCCTCTGATCGCATCATCCGGCAGTCGTTGCGAATGGCAGACGGAGCGTGGAACTACAGCTCGTGATGTAACATATTTCATTTCCATGTAAATGACTAGCAACAGTTTGGGCCACTCGATGCTTCGGTCGACTACGCCGGCTAGACTGACGCGTGCGCACAGAATCCTAAAACATATTAAAAAGAGTGCGAACTCGCTCTTCATCAATTTTGTCAATGTTTTTCGTGTCTTTTTTGAAAAAGTTTGTCTAAAGCGATCATGCCATGCGGCCACCCGGGGAGTTGGTGGCACCGACACCACGGAAGCGTGTCAAGGAAGATGTAATAACCGCTCAAGAGAGGGAGGGAAAAATATATCGAAAGGGTATGAGGAAGATATATCCAAAGTGAAAGTAATTAAAGATATTAGGCTGGATCCCCGCACGCCCTTGTCCTCGACCCTAACAAACCGGGTGTTGATCGATATTGCAATCTATAGATCTAAAAATACGGTAAACTTCTTCTTTACCCAGGGTTAAGTGTCCAAGAAAAAATAACACTAATTGAGATGGCCAGCGTGCCTGTGGCAATGTTATGATGTTTGTAGCGGCAAGTGGCTTTCCAAGTCCAGACCCAGCTCGGGAACTGAGAATATTTCAGCGTAATTTGAGCTGCGCAGGTACCGCTTAGACTTGTAGGTGGGGATCTTAGTACTCGCCAAACACTACCGGGTGTATAGAGCTTACGTCTGCATGCACTCCGCAATGTCTGCAGAACATATTGTTGTTGCTTTGAACATGGCAAGTGCAACATCCGCAGCTGATACATAACACAGAATGAAGGCCAAAGGTGCAACGTCATTTAATGTTCTACTCTCTTCTAATGACGAACCATATCCGTTTCGTGTCGCTCGTGTGGAACCTGAGATGGCCTTGCTGGAGCTCTAGAAGCCTAGCATCTACCACGAAAGATACTCCGAGGTCGTTACCAATGTCTTTCCACATTTCCTTAATGCTTTGAACATTATGTCGGAACATCCGTCCAGTGAGGTTTGTTGTATGATCTTGCTCGTCCGCGTTGACTGCGCCGACTTGTCGCCCAAAAATGGTGGAACCTTTTTCCGGCAGTAGCAGTGAAGCAACTATCTTCGATACCCTGACCTGGTCTTCGTAGCCGAATAAATGGAAAAATGACCCGGCATACACCATGTTCAATTGACCTTTAAGCTCTGTGAGAGCAGATGAGGCATCAAATATGTCTGCTGTGAAGAATTTCGTTTTAAGACTGTCACTATCCAAGAACAACTCATAGCCGAGATTAATGTATTCTTGCCGAAGGTCGCATCCGTATATGTTCTCTGAGGGAGCACCGTCGGCTACTAGCTGTCGGACCTCTTGCCCAAAGCAACAAGCCATATCCAACAATTTCTGGCCGGCTTGGAGCCGCTGCACAATATCTTTGTACTCCGCAAACTGATTTAGACTCATGTCAAGAAATCGGAACTGGCCAATGCATGGGTACGGAAAGATCTCCCAGGCTCTGTCGCGTATCTTTACCACGTGGTCTATAACCTTGTCGGAAGGGACGCTACTGTACGTCTCAAGCAACCTACGAGCGGCGGGCGAGATCTGCCCTTCCGCCGGCTGCTCATCAAACCAAGCGACGTTCTTGTCTTGTGTGAGCATCTTCACAAGATTTACCGGAATACGCAGAAGCGCCCCCGGAGAATTGTCAAGGTGGAGCTGACAAAGCGCGGGCTCTGAGTGAAACGTCGTACTCGGCGGTTGCAACACTGCGAAGAAGTCAAAAGCGAGCCTGGGGACTGGAATTGAATTTGAAGGAAACCTAGGCGCGAAACGTGGGAGTGCAACCTTTTAACGCAAGTCGTAATTGCTGGTCGGGGTCCAGTGGACAGAGCGCTGCGAAGCGATATAAACTGGAAGCGCCGAACCTTGGAATGAAGATAGCTTCAGCCCATTGAATATGGCGCGTTGAGTGGAATGCAGATGCTATGGAACCTGCATTCCCTTCGTTCAATATGTTGTTGGATAGAAGTAGTTTGGGGGCCGACAATCCGGGCATTTACTTCGGGTCGAATGTGATGGCGGGGTGTACGAGAGGTTACGTCACGCCGACATCGCTCCAGCCAAACCTTCTGCTTCACGGCTCTTCGCCGGCTTTGAAAAGTTGACCCTGGATTCTAAATAATGTACGTTTGAAGACCGCCACAGCAAATGCAAGGCGGGTCAAGCCCCCGCCCCCCTCAAACAAAAAAAAACACAGGGCCAACTCGACACCGACCTAGGAGGTACCCCTGGAGCCAGACTAGGTTAATTCCTTGAAAACCGCAAACTATTATCGGAGAAGGTAAACATAGTTCATGACTCCTAGACACTTGAAGGAGGGGTACCTTGCACAGGTACTTGTTCAGGTAGTAAGTAATGCAACATAGTTGTATTTATTAGTTGATTGGCTTTAATGGTACGTGATTCCACAGAAATAGGCATTCTATAATGACCCACTTCACTAATCCATCGATTTACTCCTTCAAGTAGCAGGATCCGTAGGGTGTAGTAAACACTAACTACAATTTATGGTGGTTAGTGAGAGAAGCTATATGAAATAGGAATATTAGTAATACTTCTTTATTTAGATAGCCTATTGGCATGTCCATATGAAGCTATACCTCAGTCCAAAGAAAGTTTTCCTCGTTCTAAATACAATGAAGGGAGCATCAAGTCTTGGTGGGATTCGAAACGCTTGACTTGAATCGATCCCTGATGACGTCCACCTCAACAACGCTATTTGCTCCCCATACTGATGCAAGTTTCCGGAACTACTAGAAAATTCGGGGTGACATCCGTTTTTTGCTTCGGGTTAAATTACCTCTTTAAGACAATTGGTTCCTACATACGTTAACCGCTGGCTCGGGCCTATTCTCCATTTGTAAGATCATTAAACTGTTCATCGGATCCATAATTAGAATTGTAAGAAGGGTGGGTATAAGAGGGCAAGTGTCACGAAAGTTTAGGAATCGGGTCCACGAAAACGGAGATGGACGGTTCCATCCTACCCGTCCGTTTGCCGCATCGGCTGGCAGGCAGAACAACGAATAGGCGGCACAGTGCGACAGTAGATCATGACATCCCCGCGTCGAAAGCATTAGTTGGATTCCAGAAAGAAACAAATAGGCGCGGACAATTGGATCCTTGTCTCAGATCGTGGGACAGACTACCTCAATATGGAATGATAGAGTGTGCTATATAGGTTTGACTTGAGGTCTTCTTACCATGTACCATCGCCTTTCGAATTCCTCCTTGTTCTTCAGTTACAATGCTATCACCCTCGATTGAGCCATCATGTCAACATCCCACATTATCATCCGACTTAGAAGCGTATCAACCCTCTCTATCAAAACCTGCCTATCCACTGTCTATTGAGCTCACAAGCCAGTCCTCTTCTTCATCGACTTGTCATGCCCAATCCTCTGGAACACATAATGAAGGTGGCATCCGAGCCTGGCTAACTGTAGCTGGTTCCTTCCTCGTCAACTATGCCTCATTTGGCCTCATCAATACCTTCGGTTTCTTCCAAGACTACTACCAGACACATCTCCTATCAAACACACCACCTTCTACCATAGCCCTTATTGGTACCATACAAATTGCACTTATGAATAGTCTGTCGACCGTCAGCGGCGCACTTTGTGATGCTTATGGGATTAAAGTATGTATTATCAACACCCAATCGCACTATCGTGAAACGAAATACCGGAATACGGTATAGACTAAAAGTGCCATCGAACGTTAACATTTTGAATTTGTCTAGTGGCTATACGTCTTCGCTGGCCTCGGAACAAGCACTTCCCTCATAGCCCTCTCTTTCATCCCCGGCGTCGTATGGCAGATTTTCCTCACCCAGGGTCTCGTGATGGGCATATCCATTGGGTTCGGCGCTCAACCTGCGCTGGCTGTTGTCGGACACCTTTTCAAAAAGCATCGTGGGCTTGCCATGGGGGTTGTGATGGCCGGGGCGGGCGCCGGTGGGGTGATTTTCCCGATTGTTTTCTCCAAATTGGTGCCGGTGATTGGATTTGCGTGGGCGTTGAGGGTTGCGGCACTTAAGACGGCGTAAGTATTCCATGAATTTTAATTTAGTGACCTGAGACTGATCATAGTTGTGAAAGTGCTTGCTACACAATTTCCCTGTCAATCTCGATCACCGAAAGACCAGAAAATTCCAAGGGATCCAAGTCAAGCTGGCTTCCGGATTTCAACGGGTTCCGAGACGTTCGATATTGCGTGGTCTGCGCCGGTGCCTGGGTTTCTCAACTTGGACTTTGGGTACCCACATATTTCATCGGTGAGTTAATGTTCTCCATCCTTTACGTAGTGCACAGTTCTGATCGAAACTCCATAGAATCATACTGTGCAAAGATTTATCCTACGATGAGGGTGAGTAGCTACCTGCTACCAATTTTCAATACTACTGGCCTCGTTGGAACAATCACGTAAGCACTCTACTTCATGCAGTCCACAAATCTCGCTAAGGTAGAGCAGCGGCGGGGTTCTCGGTGATAAAATCGGGTACCTCAACCTCTTCTGGCCCGTAGACATGTTCCTGGGCTTTCTCTGCCTTTCGCTATGGTTTCATACACGATCAATCGACATGCTGATCGCATTTGTCTGCATATATGGCTTCTGCTCCGGCATCTTTGCAACATTACTTCCTGCAGTGGTAAGCCAGATCTCACCTGATGAGAAGCTCGGCGCAAGGATCGGGGCATTTTATAGCATCATCGCCATTGCGAGTCTGATTGGAACGCCAATTGGCGGGGCGCTGATCAGACAGTCTACAACCGAAGAGTACCAAGGTTTGATTCTCTACGCCGTAAGTTGCTAGATTAGAATTATTGGATGCTCTGCTAATCTGAACAGGGCGTAGCTCTTGTAGTTGGTGCCCTGATACTGTTTGGTGCGCGATTGCTGCATGGAAGGAATCTACGAGCAAAATGGTGACGAGGACAAAACGTTGTAAAGAGATCTGGCACAGAATGGGACTTTTTTTCTCCTCTCTGAATTTCTGAAAAGCACTTACCTTGTTGTTTCATAAGATTTGGTGCTTATATTTATGGTTCTGGAGTTCAAGTGTATGGGAAAGATGCACTGAAATAGCCAACGATTGCACTTGATCTAAGAGTTACGTTGCAATTAGCTATCGATCATAACGCTTCGGATGGAAGAACTGGGTCGGCTCGGGAATTGGTCTTTCAACTTGGATAGAAGGTGCCATTTATACTGAACCTATTAGAATGCATACATCTTCTGGCGAAAAGCTCCAAAATATCTAGCGATGTTCGCTCTCGGTTTGAATAAGAGAAGCGAAAACACCCTAGTCGTGCTAATCAGGGTATCAGAGCATAATATACAAAATAATACAGTACGAAAGAAATGAGGCCCCTAGTCCACTCAAATATTTAATAGTATTCCTTCTTGTTCAGCCCGATCATTCCTTCTCTAAACCCATCTTTCTGCATCTCTTCGACCGCACTTTCCACTTCCTTCCTCCTCGCACTTCCTACGCCACCAGCCAACCTCGCATCAACATCTCCTTGCCCCATAGCTGTCAAGCCTGAAATGGTTTCATCCGTTTCATCGGCCCAGCATCGTAAACTCCCGAACTCTGGTACACCACTCGCTAATCCCGGGAATCTTAAAGTCTGAATTAGACTCTCAGAGCATTCCTGGCTTGAATAAAGCGCACAAAAGCCACCGGGGTCGGGTCCGATCGATTCAGGAGCGAGGTCGCCTGTACCAACAATTCGGCAATCGCTGGATGGTGGCTGCCAAGCACAGTTGCCGCTGAAGCGTTTGTCAGTGCATATGTAGACTGCGCCGGGGAGACCGCGCTTGTGGTGGTGATGTGTTGGAGGGCTTTGCTGATCGAAGCGATGGGGAGAAAGCTGATACAGGGAGGCTTGTCGGGGCGAAATTGGCCATGGAAGGGCAAGAGCGTTTGATGCCAAATTCTGGACAGCGAGAAAGACGGTTACCAGTAGGAGCAATGGGGATCGTAGTTGCATTGTAGTAGTCTCTGTAAAAACTCCTGTCTATGATTTGTGAATGGAAGTCTTGTCGAACAATTGGCAAATGAATTCATTAATTGATTGTATACGGCTTGCAGACAAAAACGTTTGCTTTAAGGTGACGAGAGAAGGTCGCAGCTTTGTTTATGTATCAGTTATTGTGAGCCGATTTGGAAGGAACAAAGGCTACACAAAGGAAATGATGATCACTCTTCTTACCTGGGTTGAAGGGAACTGCCGTGGCGTGCGGAGACAAAGACCTGCTTCGCCTTGCTCGTTCTTTTCATTGAACGTGGGCCCCTTCTGGATGTGACCCTTTGTGAGTGCCCAGCGCCATTCTGAGAACTGCGGTGGGGATGCTCAGATTTGCATGCAGAGCGCTGGAGGGACAAACATAGTGAGAGGGGAGAGCGGCGAATGCAAAAGAAGATATTGAAAGGACCGGACTAAACATGGCTGATATGGAAGAATACCAGTTGGCCCGTTCTGTAGCGGATGCAAAGGTGATACCCCAAGACCGGGAAACGAGTCTTGTATGAAACACCATTCCGCCCCGCACCTCGCATGATGCGACCCTGCAGGTCGCATCCATAAGCACCCGTGGGCGGCACCTTGTTCCTTTACGTTTCTGGTATGCCAGGAACGTACTCGTAGAGCCTAGTAGTGCCCGGGCTGAGTTCTTTATCGATAATCTCAACCCTTTTGGTGTTGATGGATAGGAATAGGAACCACCTGCAAGCGCACTAGCGAGTTGTGATAAGACGCGACCTACCTCGGCAAGAGCGCACGCACCGGCAGCAGTGGGTGAGACTGTCTCATCCTCCATGGCTATTGTTGTTCCTGACTTAGGCAAAAAGGACAGTATGCGAATGATGGGAGAAATATCCGTAAGATGATCCTGAATAGACCACGTCTTGAGCGGCTTAATGCATCGTCTCATCGAAGTCCAACAAAATTGGGCGACAGGTATCCCCATCTCGCTGAGAAGTGCAGCATGTCTTTCTGACCTGTGGCTAAAACCTACACTGGAACGGCTGAAGCACGCTTCAGGAGGATGAGCGTGATAGGCTTATCGCAGCCTTCGAGGACAGATGGAAACGGGAGTAGACAAGACAAGAGCAGCACATTTCCAGAAGATGCCAAGGGCCGGCTGTCGTTGAGTGAATTCTACGCTTTGTTTGTTTGGAAGATAGACTCAAACACGGGGCACGGCATCTCTGGATATCCTAAATATTTGTCATGGTCCTAGGGGAAGAGGCTGGAGAAGAGTGGATGGTCTGTGCTCGGTGCGTCATCGGCCTCTATCGGAGTTGGGCCTGAAAAACATCCACAGCAGTTCGCACATCCATCAAGCCAACATGCTCTCATGTTCGTAGCCCCTACTCGCCTCTTCAGGAGGCAATTAAAATATACCTGTCCTTCACATTGCAGCATTGCGACAATGGCGCCCAGAGACTACAGCGTAAGAGAGTCCAAGGCCACATTGGATTCGTCTGACTTCACTGCAGGCCGCTATCGCAGCGCTCAACACGTTGCAGTCCAATTTCTCTGTTGTCGATGCGATCCGTAAGTCGGGCAATGGCATGAACAAACAAGCAATACCCGAGATGCTCGAATGGTGTCGCAAAGTCGGATATGAGGTGTGCGGCTCCCGAAACCTCCGGCTCCTCATCGCACACTCTTGACATAGCAACAGCCCCCCGACTTCGATCGGCTAAACCCTATACACATCGCCGGAACCAAGGGGAAAGGCTCAACCAGTGCCTTTGTCTCTTCCATCCTTGCGCACTATCTCCCCTCGGCGTCCCCAACAAGGCCGAGCGCTAGGCCCAGCAAAACCGGCCTCTATATTTCCCCGCACCTCCGATTCGTGCGTGAGCGGATACAGATCGACAACGAGCCTATATCAGAGGAGAAGTTTGCAAAATATTTCTTTGAGATATGGGATCGGCTGGAAGCCGCGGCCAAGGCGTCGGATGCTTCCTCGGACGCACCGACGAAGCCCGTATACTTCCGCTACCTGACACTCATGGCTCTACACGCCTATTTGGAAGAAGGCGTGGACACGGCTATTATTGAGTGTGGCATCGGCGGCGAGTATGACAGTACCAACATTCTCGTACACCCCACCGTCAGCGCTATCACAAGTTTGGGCATTGATCATGTTGCAATGCTAGGGTCTACGCTACCTGAAATCGCATGGCACAAGGCTGGCATCTTCAAGCCTGGCAGCATTGCTTTCACAGCTCCTCAGGAAGAAGAGGCCTTGGAGGTCTTGCGCAACCGAGCTGAGGAAAAGGGCATGACTCTCCACGTTGTTGATATCCATCCTTCCCTAGCAAACGACGAGGTCAAGCTCGGCGTATCTGTTTCTTTCCAAAAGATCAATGCTTCAGTAGCTATTGCCGTTGCGGCAGCTCATCTGCGCGCTCTTGGACATTCATCCGTCCCCGACCCGACGACATCAAAACACATCACACTTCCTCCCGAGTTCATTCGCGGACTGGAACAGGTCCACTGGCCCGGCCGATGCGAGGTTCGCTGGGAGAAGAATATAGCATGGCATATTGACGGTGGTCACACCCTCGAGAGTATAAAATTAACCGGGAAATGGTTCGCTGAGCAAATCGCTATTGCAACTTATGCATCATCTGGAGCTAAGGCCGCGCCTCGTATTCTCATCTTCAATCAACAGACCCGCGATGCCAATGCCCTTGCCAGAGAGTTATATAATGCACTGCAAGCCGGCATCACTTTAGGCTCCGGATCGCCTTTCACTCATGTCATTTTCTCGGCCAATCAAACCTTCGCCACAGGCTACAAGCCAGATCTCGTTTCTATTAATACAAATCAGCATGATGTGGACACTCTGGCTGTGCAAAAAGCTCTTGCGACTACATGGGCCGAGATTGATGCTTCGGCTAAGGTAAGCATTGTTAGGACAATCGAGGAGGCGATTGATACTGCGAGGGGGGTAGCGAGGGAGTGGGTTGGGGACAAGGGAAAGGGGGAGGTCATGGTGCTGGTTACGGGAAGCTTACATCTTGTAGGCGGGGTAATCGAGGTTTTGGAAAGTAAGAGTATGTGAAGACAGGCATATGATACTCTGGCTACGCTATTGATGTTGAAATACGCGCTTCAACATGCGCACAGATGAATACTAGAGAAAATGTTTTATAATATAAGTGTGTGTTACATATGACCTCTTTTGCCCCCAGTTCGTTGACGCCGTGCCGTCTAATATCAGCCTCGAGAAAGCATCTGCGAGCATTAGCTTGACTCTGGATGAGGTCAATAGGGAGGGAAAGAGTATTGAGGCTTATTATAGGACTCAGCAGACAGACTATGTGCTGTAGCGTCGGGAGGGTAGCATGGTTGTAGAGATCTATGTTGGGATCTTGTGTTCGCCGTCGTGGTTTTATGATTGAAAAGGTTGGCAATGCGATGATTTATCCCAACCCCCTTCCATCGACGGCCGATTTCCATCTATTTATATACTTTTTGTCCTTTCCTATAAGCAACGATTGTAGCTGCAAGTGGCACTATTGTTCCGCGACCCCCTAGTAGAGTCTTCGATAGTATTCCTCCTATTTTGCTACAATACAGTTTATCATTGTTCAAGGCGACCTTCTCTTAGAAAAGGCCGGCCAAGGGAGCGAATCAAATCTCAACTTAACGGGCAAAGAGGCTGCACTCTATTATTTGTCTTAATTCGACACTTGATTTACATGGATGCCGCAAGTAACTGTAATTCCTGTGTGCTGCTAAGTAGTAGTGCAAACCAGAGTAGATCAGAATTATCCTAACGGTTGGGGCAGGGTTCCCTAATGAACAGATAGTATGCCTGCATCGGAGCAAGCTGCAGATTGCGTTTTACGGCACGAGACCTGTAGATGCACCACATCGCTTACGCAAGCAACTCAAGAACCATGAGCTAGATCAAAAATAACCAAATGTGAAGATTCTCTTTTTCCGGTGAACCATGAGATTGTCGTCCGGTCTTGGCGTAGTAGGGCTACTATTCTGAATAGAGTGGGCTCTAATTAGTGAATAGCAAACTACGATTATGGCAAAACGTGACTAGGTGTACTATCCGCGTCGGCTAGGCATGGAACCTTGCATTAGTTTCAAGTTCATCATCAAATGGTGTGTACTAACAGACTACGAAGGATGGATGGCAGACGAGCAGACCTGCAGGACGCGTGGCTGAGGGGCTGGGGCATTGGTATTCGTTACAGACGTTGGACACCCTAGCGAATGAATGGCGCCAATGCCGCGCCAGTGACGTCAGGCCGTAGTCAGGTGCACACGTGGCTCACAACATACCACCGCATCTTCGCCGCTCCCCTCCTTTCACCAGCATACCACAGTACAGTTATTCCACAATACACACAGATATCGAAAGATATCCCAAGATACCATCGGCTGAACCAACCACCGCAACAATGCTGCAACTCTTCCTCAGCCTCCTCCTGCAGTTCGTGCTCGCAGACGCAGCGCCTGTCTCCGCCCAGGGCCATGGCAACTCGTGGCAGTACGGCGCCGGCGGAGGCGTTGTTGGCTTCGTTGTCCTAATATTAGACATTATCGTCTTCAGTAGGCCTTTCCCCGTCCGTACTCCTTGCTGTCTATGCGGGATGCTGTATCGGTGAACTAGGCTAACCATTGCTGTAGTCGAGGTCCTGCAATCCAATCGCGACGTAATTCCCAAGGTCCTATGGTGTCTTCTCGTATTTCTGTTTCCCATTGGCGGAATGATCATCTACTGGCTCTTCTCGAACCGCGCCGAGCACAACCGCCGCAGTGGATATGAAACTATTACTGAAGGAGCTTGAAGGATGGATGAGGCACGTGGTATGGCCTATTCAACGGCAAGGCTATAGGGTAAACCGTGGTATGCACGAGGGAGAATGGGTATTCCATTTTGACGCATGACGAGAGCGCTTATGTATTTTCTTTTCTCCCTTCCCACAGATCCTGCACCAAACTAATTTAAAACATCTCTTATGACCCAGGTCCTGGCGGATACACTACAATCCGATCTAGATCCGCTCCCTTGACATCAAATCCATTCCACAATCCACCCACTGTAATTGTATTTTTACTTCCTTTGGTCAGCTTGAGTTGCAAGGGCGTCGACAGAATGATGCTTTTGTGCGTATCTCTCTGGAATAGTGTCTGAACATTCTGCGTGTCCCCATTCACGACTACACTGCTGATCCTCCTCAGCTGCCACGCTCCGCCTATTCGATCTGGCGTACCGCCCGGTTGATCTCCAAATCCCATGTCATCCGTGTTCTGGTAGTAGAAGGAGACCCACTGCTCTTCGCCAGCACCTTCGATACCGGAGAAGGTGACTGTACTATCATTGCCATATATCCCGGTTACAATCTGTCTGTTGGATGCAAAATTCGCTTCCTGTTTCCATGCCTCGCCTGCGACCTCAGCGTCTGAGGCAAAATATGTGGTTCCCTCAATCGGCGTAACCTCGCCAGTCTCGACATCAAGATCATATATATCATACCAGTCAACCGAGAGATCCTTCTTCTCATCGTCAATGCTCATGGGTAGCCATATATACCGCGATTCCCACAGCGAATTGCTGTCCCATTGATCACCGATGTATAAGTAGGTCGTCTTCTTTGTCCCATTAATTCGTATAGAGAACCCGCTCTGCGAGTTATACGTCCTTGTATTCAGCGGCGCGACGATCCAAGGCTGCGACCAAGGTCCTGCCAGCGAATCCGCTCGAAACGCAACGACGTTATTCGGCCGGTATCCCGTCTTATGGGACATCAGCGCGTAGTATGACTCCTCCGTTTGAATGATCGTGGGCGCTTCGAGATCGTATTTATCGAACCGATGCACCACTTCCGTCAGATTCGCAACGCTATCATCGTACGCCGTTAAATAGACATCTCGGCCTTCGCGGCGGTCGCCATTAGAATACATGGAGTAGGACTTCCCGTCTTTGTAATCGGTGAAGATGCCGAAATCTTGTGACCAGTTTCCCAATGGGGAGGTTGCTTGAACAAACTCGTAGGGCCCTTCGATATTATCGGCCGTCGCAAGGCCCTGAAGCAACAACCCGTAGCTCGAATTATCAGCATGCCAGTGCATGTGGAACTTCCCCGTCACCTCGCTATACAAAACCTTCGGGCGCTGGATAATCATCCGGGGATCTAGATATGGGTGGCCCGAGACGGGCGCCAGTGCGAGCCCGTGAGATGTCCACGTCGCAAGGTCGGGAGAACTGTAGACAGAGACACCCCCGCCTTCTGTCTGACCTTCGACCTTGTATTCGCCGAAGAGGTAGAATGTTCCGTTTGAGAGGCGTGTTATGCAGCCCGCGTGCGCATTTACCAATTCGCCAGTGGTGTCGTGCCACCGGCCGCCCGGAACGATCCATTTAGAGGACGTCGTGGTCGCGAAGAGGAAGAATACCCAAGAGAGTAGCATTGCGGAGATGGGCAGACTTTCATATGACCAGTCATGATGTACATGGTGGAACTTTTATATATAGTCTGTATAAACGACGGAAATGTACTATAAGGTAGCACGGAGATTTTCAGCGTTCCTGCATTCAGCCGAGGCGTCGTCGGCTCTCTTTGCCCCGAAAACCTGGTCTTGTTGATGAGGCCAAGAAAACTTACTTTGCGGGGGTGGATTCTGTGCCCATATTCTGGTGCGGAGTAGTGCGAGAGTCGTGCCGCTGATCACGGATTTTCTCCGGAAAAGCTGAGCTAGATCGCTGGAATGTACCCGAGCAGATTGCAAATCTTGCAATAACGTGCGCAGAATTTTAGTTTGAATTGTTGATTGACCGCTGGTGCTCACTTGTCCTTGGATATGCGCTTGAAGGGTGTTGATTCCATCTATCCATATTTTACTTTCTATAATTCCTCACCCCTTTCCTATCCCGCCCCCCATCCCGCGCCTTTTATATCCCCTCCTCCATCGTACAACCCTCCAACCCGCAGTCAGCCCTACCACAGCTAAAATCCCAAACAATAACCCCATAGCAACCGCCATCCTCAACAAGTCCGCATTCTCTAACCCTTGCGGCAATGGGATTACAGGCCCTGGAACAGCGGGCGTGGTGTTAATAGGTAGAACACTGGATAACTGGAGAGATTGATCAGCCCGGATCGTGCTATGCATAAGCTGCGGCCCATCCCCGCTAGTCCTGGTTTCCATTGTGGGCTGAGATCGCGGAACAGAGGTAGGACTCGGACTAGAAGTTGGAGCTGGTGGTGTGGGAGTTCGACGCGAGGAGGGCGCGTGCTTTGGACGCATGATAGCGAGGTCCTCGATAACATCATTTATCCTAAGCGTCAAGGATAACGACTCGCAGGCCGGCAGTTTCTAGGTTTTTCAAAAAAGTTAATGTTTGGGAAGGGAGCATGTTGGTGGTTCGAATTGCTGTCTTGTACTGGATGGAAACCCCGTCGATGAAAAATGGTATTTTCCTTTTTTTTTTTTCCAAAAAAAAAAAAAAAAAGACCAAGAGAAAACAATTGTTTTTCTTATGAAATGGAAGCTACAAAAGAAGTCCCAGAGTATATGTTCGAAGGACCGCAACTCACCTTCCCCACCTCCCCAGCACAAAACTCCCAAGCCTTCAACGCACCCTGCAAATCCATCCTCCGATCCAATTTCTCAACCTCCTCAGCCAGTCTATCGACCTTTTCAGTCAAGCGAGCCTGAGCCTCATCATTACTCCTGTTACCGCTCTCCTGCAACCGGTAGCTCAAAGGCGCCCAGACACCAAGCACGATGGCACTCGCGAAACCGAGGGCATTGAGCAGCCAATGGAAGAAGCGCGAAGAAGTGGACTCGATGCAGGACCGGCATGTGGAGCTTCGAGTTACGGAACCCGGGTAATGTCTAAGAGTCGAGTCATCGTCGTCAATCGAGACGGATATGGAATTTGAGCGAAAGTCCTTGACCGATTCTGGGGGAGTGGGAGGAGACGGAGATTCAGTCGGGTGGAAGATTGGTAAGTGAGAAGCGGGCGCGGGCCTCACCATTGTTGAATGGCGAAAGACGAACGCCGATCCTAAATGGTGAAAGGAGCTAGAGAAATGTATATGGAAAGGTTTGTGGATTGAGGCCCGCGAGGTGTGTTGTACAAGTTCGTGGCTGTGCATTAGGTATCAAGTCGCCAATGCCTAAGGTTGGGCGAAAGGGAGGGGGGCCACGCATAGCATAGCCTCTATCAGGATTTCGCTGAAACAACCACAATTAACGTTACTGCCCGTCGATCTTACATTGGAAAGAAGTTCGAGGGCTGGCTACTCGAACTAATCACGCATTGTTGCCCTTGGGCTGTGTCAAAACTTGTTTCTATAGGCTACACTTACAGCTACATATAAACACAAAAGAAAAGCACTCAAGTACCGCTCGCTCTATGAAAAGCTAGGATTTTAATCTACAAGCAAGCTCTGTAGGCGGGCTTCCGTGGCAATGACATCTAAAGCCTGCTTGACTTCCAAAACCCTCCTCGCCTCGCTCAACCAATCTCTGCTGAGAACCTTGGCCCATCCCTGCAGTCCGTTCATCTCTCGTGCGGCAGCGTCCAGATCGCCTTCCTCAAGCAGAACTTCGGTTCTCGCTAAAACAGCTTCGACGTCCTGGCCAATTGCTAACCCAGATTTCTTAAAGAGAACCTTGGACATAGCTAGCGAGGCAATATGGGATGCAACGCCGGCATCTTCAGGAAGAAGGGCAGCTTTCCTGACCTCTTGAGCCACGCGCCTGAAACGATCGATCAATTGCGAAGCGTTGGGGATTCCGCGCTGGTATGCTACGGGGTTGATACTAGCAATCGCGGCACTCACAACAGGGTCATCGGCAGCGATTTCCTTGAGGGCGGCAAGCTCAGTGATGAAAGGCTTAGGAGTGAGCTGGTTCTCGAGCGCGGACTTGACGGCTTCTACGGCAACGACAAGATGCTGTGTCTTGAGATTGCGTTCGATAACCGAGTTCCACTCGGCTGTTAGCTTTTCCAACTCTTGCACTGACGAAGAAAGCTCATTGAGCTTGCCAAGACGTCCCTCACGTTCGGCCTCCACGCGGTCACGGACGGAAGAAGCGAATTTCTGCTGCAGGGCAATGCTCTGTTCGAGGAGCTCGTTCTTCAGTCGCTGCTCATACACCTGATGTGCAGCATCGAGCTCGGCTTGAAGCTTGTCCCTATAGGTCTTGGACAATCGTTCTCGCTCGTTCTCGTACTCCTCCTTCCAATGCGCGTCCTGATCGTGCAACTGGACTTCCCAACGGCTGATCAACTCCTTTGCAGCAGAGTCAAATTGACTGTGAGCCTCCTTGATCTCCTTCTCTGCAGACTTCTGAAGACTTTCCTTCAACAAGTTGATATCTGAGACAACCTTGCCCAAATCCGACTTGGCCTTTTCCAGGGCAGAATCGTACTTGTTTCCATGGCTAGAATCGGCGTTGATAGCCGTAATAATGTCGTTAACGATCTTGACGACATCCTGTACAACAGGCTCACCAGCCTCGGGTACGTTGAGATGGTCAATCTGTGAGATGGGCTTAGCAGGAGTTGAGGCTGGGACCCCCGTCTCCAACTCAGAATTTGTGGTGCTCTTCGGGAGTAACTCGTGAGATGTAGACTCCGTGGGCTTTTCTTTCTGACCGTCCTCTGCCCTCTTCTCTTGGACTCCTTTGTCTGATCCGACCTTGGAAGACTCGGTCTCCTGCGCAGGCTGAAGAGAATGGGCATCGACGGCGCTGACGTGAGGGCCCTTGATAGCCAAATCGGTGTTGCCATCCTGCGCGATCTTCGAACTCAATCCACTTTTGCCCGGGATGGTGACCTTGTTTTCGCCTGTGATCTGGGGGTGTAACCGCGGCTGCCCAGCTCGGCCTGGGAACCGTTTCCTAAATTCGCGTTCCTCAAAATACCCTACCGCGTCCTCGCCGAAAGGAATATACTCGGTGAAGAAGTCGTGGAAGTTGTCCGAGACCAATGAGTACCAGACGCCACCCGCGTAGCCCAGCGAGGAGAGGATGACCAGGTACGTCAGGAATCGTCGGAATCGTCGTTTCTTCGGTTTTGGCTTTGCTAGCTGCGGGTCGGCGGCTACACTCGCGGTTCCAGGGCCTGTGGGCGGCGTTGTCGAGGGCTGCGCAGTGGATGCTGGGCGGGCTGTCTCTGGAGCGGGAGGCGGCTTGGGCAGGTCTGAGGCGGGAATGGTATCGCTAGCAGGGGTGATCGGGTTTGGGGGAGAGGTTGACGGCGCAGGATTGGGAATGGTGGTGTTGTCCACCTTTTTCTCGTCGGCATAGAAGCGCTGGGCGACGCGCCATTGCGGGCGGACCGCGGGTGCAATTGGCCTCAGAGCCGGACGGGCTCGTAGAATGGAGGCGCGCAGCATGATGGGCCGCCCTCGTTTGACGGAGGAGGGCGAGGAGGAGGGTGAGGAGAGGGGAAGAGGATGGATGGATGTCGTCCTGCAGCTCCGGCGAAGAGACTGCCCAGAGCTCCTCCAGCGTCACGGTGCGCTCGGGCCGCCGGCACCGTGGACGTTGCCGGGTAACTTTCGACATGCTAGGGAGAGGCTCAGACCAGCCTCGCCGCAGCGACTCCACACTACGACACCATCTACCCTTCTCGGTCATGATAAAAAACACGCCGTAGACTCGTTTCACCTCGCCGCTCTCGCAAAGCGGCTGCTTGCTCATCCCGATCAACTTCTGCCTCCATAAACGCACTCTCAGCCCAACGAGGCACCACGTCGTGGCCATGTCTCGGACCCCCCCAAACCCGCAACGGAACCCAATTACTACAGTACAAAGGCGAGCCCTCGACGCAAACCCCTCACTTTTCTTGCGCCCGTGTTTCCCATCCTCCCAGATTCCCTCTTCCTCCAGCCGGGCCATCCAAGACAGTCACGCGCACAGCCACCATCGCCGTCGCTCACGCTGCGTCATGGTGGAGCGATAAGTCTTCTACTACCAGGCAGCCATTTCAGCACCTGATTGACATCACATCCGCAGATACGACGCGGCGTTCATTTATTGCTTGCGTTTTACATCTGCACCTCGTGCATGCTGTGGCTCTCTCTATCCCCACTCCGCTCATCGGCTCTATCCATCCCAGACCATCTATTGACTCTCCCTATCCACTATTTTCTGATCCTGAGAAAGAGAACACTTGTTCATCTCTCAGTCTCACGACTTCCGGGTCAGCCCAGTGATGACTACGACCTACTCAGGCACAGGCTTCCCGCGTGACGCCGACTCTCGCAACCTAGCCGACACCATCTACGGCATCATGCCCTCAAGATCTCTCAATCTATCCTCAGCTGACATACGAGCCGCAAGTACACGCCCCGAAATGCCTCAACGCGGCGTCTCGTCGTCGCCATCGTCGAAGAGAAAGGGCACGTCGGACTCGGATGATTTGCGCACAGGCGCCTCCCCTCTCAGACGTCAGCACAGCGGGTACTGGACCGCAGCAACGCCGGGCAAACGTGGCCGGTTGCAGCACGGTGCCCATAAAAGCATCCAGGCAGAGCTCCACCAGAGCATATGTCTGAACTTCAGTTCTCTCGACAATGCCGAGTCCGATCTTTGGATCCTCCCCGACTTCGAGGAGTGGGAGCTCTCCTCCTCGCCCGTAGACGAAGCTCCCATGAAGCGCGATGGCAACTGGCCGACCTTGGTTGAGCGCGCCGCCAACTCGAACCGCGAGCGCCTCAGGCGCAGACTTGAGGGTGATGGTTGGGATTTTGTAGGTGGCAAGTATGGAGAGGATGGGAAGGTGTACGATGCAGGAAGTGGGAGTGAGGGTAGCGTGGATGAGGAGTTCGACGTCGTTGTTCTACCTATTATTCCGGTTTCTTAATGTCCTTGTTTTTCTTTTCGGTCACTTTCCTTAGGTCTGTCGTCTTCTACTTTCTAATTGCCCACTTCAACCCCTACCCACTATTCTACACAACCCTTTCCGGAACTCGGTTTTCCAAGAACAGTCACCTCACTCCGAGTCTCTATCATGCCACCGGCATATTGGTGTGGAAAAGTGAACCGGACAATCATGTCATGTCTTTCGTTCGCTGTACCCCAATCACGCTGCTATTTAGTTCCGGTTTCTTTCCTATATTCCTATCCTAGAATACACTGGACCCACGTCTCCTATCAATGATACCCCAAAGAAGCTGTACCATCATTCCATGTAGCAGCACTGTACGGCAAGCCTCGCTTTCAATCCCATGCTTGTTCTCTTAAGTTGTTTTTGTAATGATTTATGAAATTTGTAATGAGGATTTCGAATACCAAGAACTACAGAGGTGGTCAAGAGGCAGATTCTCTTAACGGTTTGAAGAAGATACCAATACCAAAACGCGTGCTATGAAGATGCAAATGTATGCCCTGGTGACTACTCGTACAACGACCTGACGCCTAGACTCCAAGACCCCCGCACTACTCTATTCCATATTCGCTCTACTCGATCCTCTTCTTACCCTCTTCAAGGTAGCCCAACCTAGCATCGCTCTTACCGCGCTCATGCCTAGTGCCCACCAGCGGGCCAACAACAGGGTTATGCTGGAACTTGGTCATAGCCTCTTGATAGCTCTCTAACGCCCAAGGAAGTTTGTTCAGTTTAGGCCAGTTGACCTACGCCTCAGTTAGCAAAACCTGAACGGACAGGAGAGGCAATAATTATTAACTTACAAAAAGTGTGCCGTTCATGGTAATGAAGTGAAGGCAAGCCGCTGCAATGCCAATGGAAACGAAAATGAGAAGTCTCAGTGGCCACACGGTAGCATCAGGCGCTCTTCTCGTTAAACTGCCTACAAAGATGAAGAAGATGCTCGCAGCAAGGATATACGGAATAGACTGGATGAACAGAGGCCGTCTATCGGCGAATAATAACTGACTTCCGATCCCAGAATCCGATGGCAAATATGTCCCGAGGAAGAGATCGAAAGCATCCTGCCTTGGACCATCGCCAAAGTTGTTCATGATATACCTAGTTACTGAATTGTTGAAGTCCTGGAATGCCCCAGCCTTGGTGCGGTTGCCAGTGCGCGTGAAATCTGTCTTCAAAGCGCCAGTCCCTGAGTACGAGCGGGACACCACGTCCGCGTTGTCGGCCCACATGTTGCGAAAAAGAAATTCGAATGCTACATCGTCTTCCGCATTTTCGCCCTCGCGCAGAATGCTCAGATCGATGAGCATGCGAGAAAGGATAAATCGACCAAGCATACTCTGGACAACATTTGTTCGGTCAAGACAGTCCATGCAGTTTGTCCGGACCACAGCGGTCTGGTGTCTCCTAACTTCAACACGGCCGGTATCTCCTGGCATGTCAACGCCACGGAAATATCCATGCTTCAGCAGTGGCTGCTCGAGCTGACTTAGAAGGAGCTTAGCTCTATCCCAGCGAAGTCCCTTCGTCTCATTATGGAAATCGAAGTAGATGTAGTGAATGCGGTCCCAAGCAGTCTGAGCCTTGCTCGGCTCAACAATGTGGAACTTCTCTTCCGTTATCCTATCGCCTTCCACGTTCTCAGTGGGCGATGACACAAGCATATCAACCATCTGCTCGTACGCATCCTTCACTCCTTTTTCACGACCTTTTTGATTGACGAGGTTGACCAGCCAATTGTCGCCGTAGAGTTGGATCTGCTCTGCAAAGTGCTTCTTCGCTGCAGGTAGCGCGCTTTCCACGCCCCGAATCTGCAACTTCGGTGTGTATTTGAGAGTGTTGATCTCAGCCCAGTACACTGGCACGCTTCCTCGCGTCTGTACGTACGCCAGAACCTGAACCTCTTTGCCAGCACTGCTGTTTGCGGATCCGTTCTGGTAGCCGTTGCCGGCAAAACCGCCCATGCCACCTGATGAATGGTCGTTCAGAATGATGATTTGCTCGGTCTCGTTGAAGTTGGACACGTTTCCGTTCTCGTCAACGCCTCGCGAGAAGTATCGCGTTCCAGCTCGCAGCCTCGATCTACGGGTGATCAAGATGAAAGTGAGGGGCGTTCCCTTGATTGACGTATTCTTGATCTCCATCATGCCAAACATGACAGGCAGAATGTACGGATCCACCTCGGGCTGCTGCCCAATGGAGTGCCGGTGGCCATAGCCGCTATTCAGCCCGCCGCGGAAGTCTATAAGGTCCGTCTGAACGAAGCGGTTCCAGAAGAAGCGATCGTCGGCGCGCTTCCACAGCGGAGTATTTGGGTCTAGGTGTGCTTGGCGCTGGAAGGTGTTTGTAATGTCGAAGGAGTATGAAAAGTATAGTGGTGAGGATTTGATAAGGCCCTTAAGCAGGGTGAGGTAGGTGTCTTCGTCGGGATCGTGTAGCGGGCGCTCGCGTATTGAGAGGAACTCGGTTGCAACGACCCTGTATATCATGTGCCCCTTGATGCGGCCCATAGGCTGCGCCTTGGTGATGACGATAATGTACTTGTCTTTTGGGCCATGGTCAGTGTCTACATGCATGGATGCAGCCGAGCTGTGCGTGCAAGTACCTACCTAGGCGGAGCTTGATGATGCCGAGAATGCCAGCGATGCTAGACACCCTCTTCGAGCCCAGGAGCTTCCCATCGTGGAGGCGGATGTCCCCTGACGGGCGGTCCACCACCAGGGTTGGCGCAGAAGGGGATGACGGGGACGAGAAAGCATAGTGGGAGGGCGACGAGTGCACATTGATGTCGCGATAGGGCAGGACGCCAGCCATTGCTGGGATGCGCGAGGCTCGCCCGCGGGCTGCTAGCGTATCGCAGGGTGCGGGTATGGCAGCAAGGGGGCTTGAGCAGCTGGATTGGGGGCGGTTTGGTGGCGGATGGTGAATGGGAGTGTTCTCTTGATGCGCCAGGTGTTTTCACACAAACGGCAGGCATGACGAAAGCCCACGGCTGGGGGCGCCAGGGTGCACCGCGCCAAGCACGCAGGCCAGTGTCACGCTCGACCTTCCGTTCATTCATTCATATTATTCACCACCTTTCCGCTCTCCATCCCCACCGCTCGCGCACATAGCTGCCTCCGCCGTCTCCCTCCGTATCTTGCAACCCCTCTGCCCTTACGTCAACCACTCCCGCGGCGCCTCCGTCGTTGGCCCCAATAGCCGCCGCGTCACCTCCCATCCGCAGATATGTCGGCACGAGTCCAGCAAGGCGGCCGGCCAGGAGGCTCGCGGTTCGCCCAGTTCAAGCTTGTTCTACTCGGTGCGTGTCAAAATTAGCCATCTTATGCATTTCAACGGTTGCTAACGTTCTCGCAGGTGAATCCGCTGTCGGAAAGGTGCGCCCGCTCGTCCCAGTATCAAGGCAGCCGTGATCTTGAAACTAACATTGTCGACAGTCATCACTGGTACTGCGCTTCGTTAAAGTAAGCTTGCTATCACGGCCGATTAAATGGACGTGAAACTAACCATGCGGGCAGGACCAATTCGACGACTACCGGGAATCCACCATTGGCGCCGCCTTCCTCACCCAGACTATCGCTCTCGATGAATCAACAACCGTCAAGTTTGAGATTTGGGATACTGCAGGCCAAGAGCGTTACAAGTCGCTCGCGCCCATGTATTATCGGAATGCCAACTGCGCAGTCGTGGTCTACGACATCACCCAAGCTGTATGCACATACTTGGTCATCATAGCATCGGCCTCACTAATCGTATTGATAGTCATCATTGGACAAGGCAAAGGCCTGGGTAAAGGAGCTTCAGCGCCAGGCCAACGAGAACATTATCATTGCCCTTGCTGGCAACAAGCTCGATCTCGTCACCGAATCTCCAGACAAGCGCGCCATACAAACTGCAGACGCCGAGCAATACGCCAGGGAGGCTGGCTTGCTCTTCTTTGAAACCTCCGCGAAGACAGCCGAGAACGTGCGGGAGCTCTTTACGGCGATTGCAAAGAAGCTACCTCTCGACCAAGCTGGTCCCAGGGGCTTGAGACCTGGCCAGCAACGACAGGGCGTGAATTTGAGGCCGGAAGCAAACCAGACACAACAACAAGGCGGCTGCAACTGCTAGTTTTTTTTGGCATGCGTTAGGTGTGTGAACTATAAGAGGAACCGAACATCTCAACACTGAGGCAGGAGCAATTGTGGCCCAGGGTGGTTCATCTTCGAGTTGCAGTTTAGGCAGGCCAGTGCCTTTGCGTTTCACGTCGAATTCTCGTTTCTTAGTGGGCATATCTGGGCCTTGGAGTATGGGTTTGTGCTTATCTGCTTTAAGAGATGAGATTCGAGGCTACTCGAGTATTAAATTTTAATGATTCCCTCAAACTATTTCCTTTCCTCTCCTTCCCTTCACATATACACGACCTAGTTGGTTGATTGGTGTGCAGTGCAGCATTTTGAGTATGTTCGTCTGCCAAGTCTATTTTCAATTCTACTATTTTATTTCTCATCGCTAATATGCAAATATCCGCCCCAAACCTCCAGTTATAACACGATGCTTTTGTTTGCAGCTTGTCTTTCTTCGAAACGCCATAGAGAAAGAAACCGGAAAGTCAGACCCATTTCATCCGCTCATACTTGTAACCGTAAATTTCCATGGCTCCTCCCTCACATATTCCACGCCCTCGTCCGTCTTTGTCATGTTGACGCCTTCTGCCCAATACGTCCCCTCGGGCGCAAATGCGGTTAGATAAATGGAATTCGAGCTGTTTTAGGCATGCTTAGCATTACGTCTCATAATATAAAGATGGAAGAAAAGACAGGGCGTGGAGAGGCAACTTACGATCCAGAGGTCCAACCTCTCTTCACCTCAAAGGTGCCCTCCTCCTTATACCGGAATGCTGCATCGGACATGCCGGATTTGCAGGCGTACCATTTGTCCGCGAACAGCGAAGGAGCGGTTTTGGGGAGCGAACATGTTGTGGTGAGGGGGTGGTTGGGGTTCGGGTCCTCGAGCGTGAAGGATAAGGATGGGGAGGCGGAGTCGAAGGCCGCAAATTTTGTGACGATGAAGGCTATTGGGGTTACGTCTTTGCGGATGCGGTGGGTTGGGATGGCAAGGGTGAGCGATGAGAAGAGGAGAGCGAGGAAGGGGGTTGTGAACATTTTGATAGGCTTGAAGGGGTGGATTGGACAGGAACGTGTAATTGGGAGGGGGGGGGGGCTATATGCGTGTGTAGTTGAGGTATCTCATGTGCGTATAGCCGATAGGATCGTTTAGGGTTGTGTGGGCTAGATATATATGATAGAAGCCTAGCCTAGGTTCCGGTGGGAATTTAGAGGAGTTTGGACGAGGTATGGAAGACTATTGATGAAGAAGACGCCCTTCTCGAGCTCTTGTATTCGAATGCGAAAGCGTGGGTCGATGATAATCAGAACTGCGACGCACGAACGAGGCTGGGAGAAATGTATCAAATGCGCTTCCCTGCAGAAGCTCGCATGACAGCGTAGCGGCGACTACTTAGGTATTCTAGAACCGAGAGGGTAGGCTGGATGCCGAAGTGCTCAATGCCACGAAGACCGTGTCTGCTGTGCTTCGTTCCTGAAGGATGATGAGGCTGGCTGTTCTTTTGCACCGTCTACTGTGACATGCGCTATCGTGGATCGTAGGAACGATGAATCAGAATGGGCCCACAAATCAAGGAATCGCCACTTGTCTGCTCTCGCACAATGTGTGAACGAACGATGGCAGGCTGTGCGACGAAATAATCAAGTACTTGGCGCAACTTATATCTAGTCAGCTATCGCCGCCTTCCTTTGCGCCGTGTTTAAAAATGTCACATGGCACGGTTGTTGGGGGCGAGGGATATGGCGGTTATTGAGGCGAATCGGCGCTAAATCACCCTAGGATCGTAGGATGGAGGGTAAGTAAATGGTGCAGCATTCACGCCTAACACGTGAGGAACAGGTGGGAAACACGCATAGTTGCATTGACTGTCTTTATTGGGGTGTCGCACGGATGGTGACGTGGTTGGGAATGGTTTGGAGAACGGAAGGACGTGCAAGGTCTAGGGAACGAAGTACTCGTATCAATCACCGCGCAGCATTTCTCCGGATGCAAGGAGAGCAGGAGCCGGATAAGGTTGTGCATCGCCTGAGTGTAATCGTGTTCTCAAATCTAGTAAGAATAGTATTACATTCTATTCAATTTGGAATATTCTACGATTACCTATTACCACGCTCCACTAGAATCAAGTGCCCCGCCTGGAAGCAAGGAGACCGAACCAGCCGATCAGCACTGCAGTTGCTATATCACACAAGAGCAAAGAGAATCGTTTCAAAAGTTAATGGTAGCGATAGGGAATACCCAATCCACGGTACGCGAAAAAAATGTTCCCACAGCAGTCTTCGTTGCATTGGTACCCTCACTCCAATAGGTCTTTTGCCATTCAGTGAGTCCAGTTGCCTTACCCCATTCTCTATTCTATATGTTAGCTCTACAAGATGATCCGTTTGGTGAGGGCTACTTACTTATCCGCTGGGTCCATATAGAATAATCTAGATAGCTTCATAGAATCTTGTCGAAGATAGAAGTCAAACTCGAGCCCAGGGTCGCAAGAGGAGATCATCCATCCGCTCCCAAAGAGCGAATGGCTATCCTGAGTGACAAACACGCAGTTGGTTTCACCGGGATGGTCTGGATGTGAATCCACCACGTGGAACGAAACATGACTCGGAATCCGTGAATCGTTGCTGAGGAATGCACCGAACTGTGAGACATGGAGTGCCAGCTCGTCGCGAGACAGAAGAGGAGGGCTCGGAATAGCGATGGCGAGACCGCTAACGAGAGCAAGAATAGTATCCGTGACGAAGTGCATGGCGACGGCGACTTGACGATAAACGTATTGAAATTCAAACGAGGGTGAGAGAGACTAGAATTTGGAAGATGTATTTACTAGATGTAAATGAGAGTTATGAGGAGAAGGAGAAAATCTGCTCGCACTTTATATCCGTCTCCTTACATGACGATACCCGCTACCGGAGATCAGATAGGGACCCTAATTTCCGTTTGAGAGCCAACTTAAAAAGCCTCTCCAGGATACACATATGCCGGCAACCAGGTTCGGCATCATCTCTTCCTATTCGTCTATTTGAGGCTATCCAAAGATCATCAATAGAAGAACAACTCCGGAGTTGGCACGCATTGGAACATTTCGTAAGTAACTCAAAGTGGGTAGCAGCATGCCACGCGTAAGTACACCTGTACAAGGTGTAACAGTGGACTTTAAAGTTAGAGTGCTATCGAAAAGTTCCACTCACTAGGAGCAGCCCCGACAGTGAGGCGGTGTGCATTAAAGAGTCTAGAAAAGGGGTCAGTGTCGCTAACTTGGTGTGATGGAAACGCGTAAGCGCAGACATTAACCTTAAGCCGATATTGATCTCCGCATGGTGGGGAGTGGGAGCTAGGTAGCCACAAGTTCTTATCGATTGTAAATGAGTTTGGTGACAAAAAATATTGGGGGATAACTATCTAGATCGATCTACTTACTCACAGCACATGAAAACTTACCGCCCGTCATTTATTTACCCGCGCTTCGTGTTACACCTTGCATTTGTGACCCTCAAAAGGAGTGGCTAAATTTGCCCCAGAAGATCTCTCCAATAACTTCTGTGTTCATGGGGTGCCGATGCGTGACCTTTTTTTCACCGCTGCTGAAAGGGTTGGATCAGCCGTTCACCACGTATTGATTGACTAGGTTGCCACTCAGAATATTTTTCCATCGGAATCCTACAGGTCTTAATATTCGATTGGATCTCACCGTTTTTTACAGAGTCTATCAACCAATACCTACTTATAGCCTAGTGCCGAGCCTACCAAAGGAGACTATTGACGCTCACTCCAATTAGGGGAGGATTGCCAGCATAGGGCGGCTTAGTTAGAGGTTGCCCTCGATCATGTGGATGCTCTAATTTTTGATCTAGACAACAAAGGCTTTGCGAGACTATAATCAAATATTCAATCCTCAGGGATTTCAAGGAAATTTACTGCAGACGCGTATATTGTTTAATCGTAGCCACATCTTGTTATCAGCTTTTTCAAATGTCAAATATAGTATCTGATTTCGCTTTAAATCGAGAGTTTATCGCATCAGAAGTTTATCACGGAAGATTTGCGATGTCGTCAGCAGTAATAGCCAGGGGAAATATATGTATTTACGAGCTGATATTCAACCCTCACTTCTCTGACAATAAAGTCAAAAAAGTTTCGTTAACACTAATTGGCTAATACGAAATCTCAAGGTTCCAGAACGACCTGGCTCGTTGCGTTGGTGATGAAACCCTAGAAAAGCAATCGGTCTTACATATAGCTTGAATGCCGAGATGTTAGGATATCACTACCCACAATGTAAGACTACTATTAGAGGATATATGGATCGCATACCAATCTATAGCTAAGATATCTAGCACTAATATATAACTACTTAAAGACATTAATTCGATATATATCTCCAAAAATATTGCTATGAAGGGATGGAACGTTGAACACTCCAGCTTCACTATCTAAGATAGTACATATCTAGCTCTAACGAGGTGACAGGATTCAATATCCAAGTAGTATATCTCATTTCTATCAATTAATACTCTTCATGTATGTAAAAGATAGATATTTAATCTTACGTTGTGAATCAATAGAAGTGAGAAGATTTTAATATGCAATCTCCCCTCCATTTAGTCTAATCGTGGTGTATAATCTGCACAAGAGAATTTACTTCCGCTTGATATGTCAAGCAGGCTCTAACGATTCGTCCGGTCTTTGAAGCTTTGAGACGGCTACAGCTTCCAGCAATGTGGGACAAGAAGTCTTGTCATCTATCAGTCGCCCTCAAGAGGCCGCACAAGTTAGTCATCCCTAGATGCAATATTCACCGAGTAAAAACTATTTCAAATATTAATTTGATGTCTTACATAATATTCATTTTGACCTCCGCTCGCTTTATTAAGCCAATTTTGTTTGTTCTAGGAACCCCTAGTATTCAGGGATTTAATTTAAAATGACACATCTCTATTCGAAAACTGATGCCTCTAATAAAGAACAGAGAGATAGTGGCCCCTTCAGTAGTATTCCGATAGTTATAACTGAGGTTATGAGAGGCTCTAAATTCTATCATTACAGGACCATGCACCTTCAATCGTACCTCGAGAGGACATGTTGGCATTTGCTAGGATTCAATACGCGATGCCAAAACTACGGGAGCCTTCTCACGCCCCAGAGCTGAAATCTGACCACTAGCCATTGATTCAACTTACATGGCCCCTGGGAAGAAAGAATGCATCGGGCCTGCCTCTGCCACATCGTCGAGGGGCCGAAGCGCATTATCACCGATCGATTTCTTCCTCATTTATCCATAAATCGATTTAGAACACTGCTCAAAAGCCTGAACATATCTTCTTCGAGGAGACAACATCGTAGAAAGTTTCCATAGCCTAAGGTCGTACATAAAATCTCGCAAGTTATCATTGGAGCACTGGCGCCGATAGTCTCTGAAAAATGAAGTCGTTCGAAGCGTTATGCGTTCTGACATCGTCCATAAGCCTGCAAAACCCTGTTCAATACCGCAAACGAGTGACCTGAACTGTCGAAGCCAACATATAGGTAAAAGAGGTTATGGTTCAGACAGTATGCCCGGAATTTCTGAACAAGCTTTCAGTACTATCCTCTCTGCCATCTATCGTTCCGTCCTTATCCTTAACCTTGACGTCTATGTTTGTAACTACGCGAATCTTGTCATCACCCTCACCCCAGTCGTCCAGCCTTTGAACACCCCGTTGGCTTGATGACAAGGAGTTCAGGGGCATGCCAATACCCAACACAGAAGATCTCTTTCGCGCTTGTGCGTATTGATTATTCTTGCTTCCACGACTGCCCGCTGTGGTTGAAAGACCTGAAATCCACTTAGCTAGGAGAGGGCGCAGTGTTGGAAGGCAGGCACCAATTATCGCAACGTTCACTTCAACTATGGAGAACGTAGCAACAGGCGCGTTGTCGTAAGATTGATCTTTTGAGGTCGTAATGACCAAGAGCGAATGAAGGCGGACTATAGAAATAATACAGACACTGAATATGCTGTAAGCTCTGCAACTTGGAAGAAAGTAGCAAGTATACTTACACTACACCAAATGCGAAAACACCCATAAGCAGCCGTTTTTGCTTCTTTGGGAGATTCAAATTCTTGATTACGGGGATCGGTAGAATGACGATCATTAAATCAGTTACGATATTGATGGCAGCGTTGGCGAACCAAGATGCGAGCTCATTGATACAATATCCTGGCTGGCCAGTCCAAAACCTGGGTATCGGGGTGCAGACGAAAATGCATGCAAGCACCGTTGCGATTGTATAGCCCACAATAATAGTGATGAATGACCAGCACCATATCTGGAATTTGCGGGTGGCAAAGACACGTTGATACTGCATCAAGATGGCGGTTTTGGTCAATCCAATTGAAGCGCAGTAAGTGCTGATGCTAATGTAGATATTCTTGATCATTCAATCAGATAATCACGAGTAAGAAACCCAGAGAAGGCAACATACGAGCAATAGATTATGGACATCAGACTGGGAAAGATTTGCGCCATGCTCGCCGAGCCCAAATTTGATTTCTGAGCATCTGCAGTTAGCGCCTTGCTCGAGAGAACAATAGAACGTTTGTGAAGGCATACGCAGGCCAATAGTTATAACAGTAGCTGTTGCGCATAACTACATAGAATGTCAGTGTATTCATTCTGTGTATGATCTCTCTAAAACCAAACGTACCCAAGAAGCAACGATGACCCAATCTTCCCAGCCTGGGGCGCGAATAATGACAAGACGAGTCCAGAGACGTAAGGCAACGAAGAAGGTGCCAAGTGCCGCAAAGATGCTAATGATAATAGCTGTTTGTACCGCTCTTTGTCCTGCCATGGTAGAATGATGGACTTGTAACGTTCGTGAACACTGAGTATGGAGGAAGGGCCTCAAAGGGGCGTCGGCATCGCGTGCTGAGTGAGTCTGCCGTATGGAGTCGGGAGATATATACTAGCCGTATGGAGTTGTGCGACCCCAACTGCAGCCTTACGAATATCCAAGAAAATGCTGCAAATATCCTACAAGAGAAAGGGGAGGGTGGCCCTAAGAGCACATTCCATGTTCCAGAAAATAGAGTTTGCGGGGAATCAGTACTTTGAATTCGATTTGCATGAGCCCATAGGCTGCAGCTGCCGGGTTTCCTTGGTTTCATGATTCAAGGTAGGGGTTAACGATGAACTTAGGCAGGGGCAAATGTTCGGACGAGACGAGTGAGGCCCGGGCAGTTGCAGGAGGACTTGAATCCAGACTAACAAGAAGTGTCAGGATGCATGATGGTTGCTAGACCGACAGAATCATGCAGCGGGAATGCCATCAGAACGTTACCGGAATGCTGGGTAGAGAACAGGATGGCTGCGTTGTGTGGCCTCGGCGTATGCTTCGATTGCGAAAGCAGAATGTTAGACGGCTGATCCATTATTGGGAATATTTGATCCATGTTCCCTACCATCAACAATTCGGACTGTTGACACCGCCAAAAACGTTGTACTGTCTATTCTCAACTATTGCGGCAACGAACGGATCTTCCAGTTGGCAACTTCTTTCGAGCCCGTATCTGAATCCTCACAAATGTCTCCAACTCGAGCCGTGACACTTTGCGACGACCGCTTCTTCAATCCCGAAGCGCATTATTCTTGTACAATGTCTGATTCGTCCAGAGAATATTCGTCAACTAAATCTCTACGAATCTCTGCGAAGCGCGTAACGATCAACTCCCTCACACATAGCCAGCAAGGCCAATTTGCTGATTGGGTGTAGTTAAAGTTCCATGGACCTTATCACAAGTAGATCATCTCCAAGAGTGAGAAATGAGCCTATGGATGCATAAAGTGGCGCCAAGGCCTTGCTTAGAGCGTGGATATCTCGGTTCAGTTACACGAGAACGTGCGTCTCACGTTTTCGGTCGTTGAGGATCTGCCACTACCTTTTCCCATTTGGGTAAGCGGCCGATCCTTATGTGAAAGATCCCAGGATTCCACCCCGCATCCTGCAACTAACGGTCGTTCAAACTTCCTGCTATAGTTCCTTACACCATCCTGGAGAAGCCGGGGCGCGAGTCGTATGCGGCGTACGCTGCGTATGCGGCACAGCGAAGTCCATGCTCTCGTCCAGATTACATCAAAGACCAGAAGTTTGGGGGTCATTCCATCGCTTGATAGCGTATCTGCATCTCCTGTGAGTGACCAAACGCCACGCACGCCGTCATCCGTCACTGCACGTCTCCGTGCTGACTGATTACGAGTGTCCACGGGTGGCTTTCGGGTCGGATCGAACACGTATTTCCTGGGCTTTGCTTACATTTAGCAAGGGGTATCGCTGTAGGTAGTGAACCATTGAGCGATGCACTGAGGGATAAAAAAGCTAAACTATTAGAAAAGGAGCAATTGCAAAGGCACCAACGCCTCGGAAGTGATTAGGAACATAGAAAACCTGTGCCGCCATTGTCATCACACGGGGGCAGCTAGGCCACATTCTCAATGAATGCCGGCATCCGGTTGAAGGTATCGAGTCATGTTTCTAGAATGCCCCCTTGCGCATATACTAGACTCGGTACACCCGAACTAAACCTTACGGCTCCTGCGCGCGAAACTTTAATTCAGAGATACCGTGCCTCGCAGCCTTCAATATTCGGCTTGGAGAGGCGTCCATCATCTGGACCTTTTTGAACACTGTTTTTCTCTTTTTCGGATTCATAATAACGATATTATTATGAGATTCTGTAGGACTTGGAGGCGTGCGGGAGCACCTCCTAGTGGCTACACTACATTCTGCTGCCTATTTTGGTAGGTATTAAGCTGCAGGTAAGCTTAATAGAAAGCATGACAATACGCCAGACTGTCATCTTTCCCCACGGCTGGAGGTAACCGCGGACGAACGACTGCGTCGATTCTGATTTCGCGAGTGACCTAGTGACCTTCTTGAAACGTCGGAAGCCAACGATAGACTTGGATTCCCAGTATTGTATCTGATCTAGCATTTCGCATTGCGGTTAGGCGTATGACTAGATGCATTCTCACATTGGCAGCTGACGGCGAAAAGCTGCGACAATTGGGTTTCGACCTCATCGTCATGAAATTGTGCCCTAGGCGCGGCGCCATTATCATTGGTTGCTGTAATAGAAGCCTATGCTGCAATGTGTTGGGAATCGCGCTTGCTGTAGGCGAGTGCTTGGATAGCCATAATGTTCACCCAGCCAGGTTCTCAGCCCAGCCATGCGCCGCTTTCGTCGCAATGTAGCGAGCTCGCGTCTAGGAGGATATAATTTTCCATGTGCGTGAGACTCGAAAATAGGACCACGGATATTGTGCAAGAGCTTATGACTTATCATCTTGTGGCGCCTACGTATGAAGCTCAAATTGATCTTCGTCCAGCTGAGTATGTCCTCGAAAAACTTTGATAGAGATGCCCACTCGATCTCACAGGTTGAACTCAAGCCAATAAATCCTTCAATACTACTTCGTATTCGGGTTGGCCTTCCTGACGGATTGCTCTCCGCTTCTTTTCGTTGCGAGCTGGGAACCGTTTCATACCAAGGCCTATGAGAGCTGAAATAGCCGTGACCTCATTGCGTGCAGATGTGGCTAATGTGTCTTGCAGCTGAACAGAGCTTCCAGGTTGTTGCCCTCCGTCATATGTATGCCTCGCAGGAACATCCAACTTCAAGAAAGCATTCTTGTTAGTTATTCCTTCGCTTAGATTTGTCATCTTTCATCCTCTCGATCTCTTGCAATTTTTATGGTCCGGTTTTTCATTTCCCAATGATTGCTCTGCAGAAGTTCGGGTTTTCACTTATCTATATCTCACCCTTGTCCACAAGCATCCCACGTATATCTATATCTCTTTGTTTGTTAGTCGACTTGCCGGACCAATGGGACCCAGTCTCCACAATCGCTATGCTCATTTGCCTTGTAAACACTCTAAGTAGATCTCGTCCATTCTTGCGCCATAATGTGTTCCGGCAAGCTCGGGATTCAAAATCCCTGTTAGAAGGGGCTAATTTATCGGTGGATTCTGCTTCAGGAGACCTTCCATGGTCAGCCTGCTTCGATTGCCCCTCCTTTTGCAGCGTCAAAAATCCTATTCAACAAATTCCTTCAGTCCCATAATTGGCGCGGATCGTCCCGTTCCCGAAGCCGCTGTACTCGCTGTACCGACTGTACCTTACTCTGATGCAGCCATCTCTTCTTCAGATACAGCGCCTGCGCCGGTCGTATTCATAATTCCGTAGCTATGGCGCTCACCGATCATAGACATCTCGGTTGCGGATATTCGTGTGGCCGGGATCAAGCCCGCCACGCAGCCTTTCCGATTTTTACTAGGCGTAGTCCGAGAAAATCCGCCCAATTAGCCCTGTCAGACCAATTCTTGTGCATCTCTTTTGAACAGCAAATGGTGGCGTGAACCTTACAGCTCCTTCAGGTATACCCCACCAACCCGATCTCCTCAACCATTTTTATCCTCTTTTCGCCCTGTTGCTATTCTTGCTGTGCTCCAATCTTACTACAAGGTTGACTCCTCCTCGTATACCTTGTGTGGCTTCCTTCAACTTATTCGTCGTTCCCAAAACATCATTTCTCAGCCGTCTTGGTCCATATAAGAAGGTATCGTGTCACCTTCCAAAAGTCCGCATTGCGCTCTCGTAAGCACAGGAGCGAAACCTCAGATACGGGGCATGGTTTCCATTTTCTGGTCCCGCAATCAATCTCCAACACTTCCCCGCTCTTACTCCCCCTCTGCCTATCCGATCACGCCAGCCTCCTCCTGCACTAGCTCAAACTCGCTGCGATCTTTTGAACCAGGCTGCAATCGAGTCGCATCAAATCTTCCGAAATGGAATCCGCTATGATACCTCGCGTAGTCTAATAGTTTCGAGGTATTGAACTCCGCGCCGGCATCTCTCTCGGCGCAAAGTGTGACAAATCCTGACGTTGCTTTTGGGGGCAGGTGAGAAGCAAGAATTTACTACGTTGGTATCTGATCCCTAATTTTGCTTACACTCAGCTGTCTCTAGCAAATACAGATGTGAATGAAGGACTTACCTATTGACGAATAGCAAAACCCTCGCCGCCGCGCCGTTCAGGACGCCCAATTCTACACCCACTGGCATGTCCAAATCCTCAACAAAATCTAGCTCGCAATTCGTCGTACAACACCTGATACTGGCCCCTTTCTTCATCAAATATTAGTGACGAATCCAGGGGCCAAGGGCACACCAGCCTTCGGCAACATAGATTACATTCGTTCGCCTGTGTTTCCCTGGATCTCTCTTTTATCGAATGCAATCATTGTCCGCTTTAGAGGATATCATCGTAGCACCTAGGACCCGCGAGGATTTCCTTGCACCAACAAGCCTTATACTTGTCGCGTCGGGGCTCTTTTTGATTCCACTGCAGCGGTAATCAAATTTCCTCCCCTTTTCCAACGTCATGCTTCTAAATTGCAAAAATTACGGTCTTAGGAGTCGGTTACGCATTTCCGGCATACCCTATAACCAATTTTTTTTTTTTTTTTGCCTCAGCTTCCAGCAAGCAACGAGACAGCCTTCTGGAACCGCCATATTCGTAGTTGCGGCAGTCGCTTCAGAAAAGTGTCCCCAACATGTCTTTGCACGGATGTCGAAGCCGTGGTTGTCTGGGCCTGCGGTCATCATTTTGTTTGAGATGAAGCACTTGCTGTTGTCGTAGGACTCGGTATCTAGGGAGCGAGTCTGCGGTTTTCAAGCCCGTTAAGGTTGGGAGCTAGACCTTGTCTTGGCGCTAGGTACCTGTGTTACTACGGTGCGGTGGGGTGTTTGTTCCATCAACGTTCGGCCTTGTTCTAGGCGTTCTAGTGGACTGGGGGTGTACCTTCTTGAGATGAAATACGACTGTTGGGCGATTCATCACTGTATGCGCATCGGAGGCATACGGGGTGCAGGCTTCGTTATCATTAATCTGACCCAGGCCGTGGATATCGACCGCCCCGCCTATGTTCTGGTAGATTGTTGGCTAATTCTTTGATCGAATCCCCTCTTGGTCGTGAGTTAGAGGAACGACAATTCCGGGAAAGCTGAAAAAGGGTTACTGGCTCACAATATAGCTGGTGACTGTGCCACGCCTGAAGTCCACTCCAAGAGCGGACAACTGGTATGCCGAGCCATAATTGCTACTGAGAACAAGGCGACAATTTCTCTAGATCATCATATGGACGGTTCTATCTGATATACGTACTCGATAGGCCAAACCCAACTGCCGATCGTAAATAGGCCCGGAAGAATGCAATCTGACCATGCAAGGTACCCGGCTTATAGGATGAATGGTGTCTGCGGGGTACGCTTGTCTGTCATATAACCCGAACCCCGAACCCTTAGACGTCTAGGTATTGCCATCAAAGTATCGTGACACCGCGTTGCCATCGCGAATGGAAACTGATGCTCCAGCAATGCACGATTTTTTTGAAGCGGGTGATCCCGTCTTGCGCGGCCATTTCCAAGGAAAAAGCATCACGAACCAGAAGGGCCGATGCCATTGCCCAGCCCTAGCCCCAGCCCCAGCCCCCGCATCTGCATTTTCCCCCCGACTTCGCTTCGTCACCATTGCTCCCCAACCCAACATACCATTGGACCCCTGACACTGTCTTCCCCCTGGTAGATCAATTAAGAGGGCTACAATGAGCCATAACCATACCTCCGAACGGCAGCCGCTGCTTCATAGCATCATTCCCACCGACATCCATCCCGATGGCGAGAGCGGCCGCAGCGGCTTTCAGCTAGGACACTTTCTGAACGTCGCCTGGCGTAGCGGAAGCAATGCCGCGAAATATGTCAACCTCCTCTGGCCATTCGTTCCCGTCGCGATTATTCTGCACTATGCCACTCCAGGGCTCCCGCTCGTCGTCTTTGCCTTCTCGTACATTGCCATGGTACCGGTAGCCAACCTGCTCGGCTTCGCTGGACAGGAATTCGCCCGCAAGATGCCAAAGGTGTCTGGAATCCTCATCGAAACGGCTTTTGGATCTATTGTCGAGATCATTCTTTTCATCATCTTGATTGCAAAACACAGGTCCGCTCAAGGAAGTTCCGAACACGGCAACCTGATCCCTGTCATCCAAGCCGCTATTCTTGGATCCATTCTCACAAATCTCCTGCTCTGTCTCGGCGGTTGCTTCTTCGTTGGTGGTCTTAGGCAGCAGGTACAGAAATTTCATGCAAGCATCAGCGAGGTGGGCACCGGTCTGCTTAGTGTTGCGGGTTTTGGCTTGCTTATTCCGAGCGCGTACTTTTCCGCATTGAAGGGCTCTGCTGTGCCGATTCCAATTGGCCATCATACATTCACAGAAAAGATACTGCAGCACAACACTCTCAAGATTAGCCAAGTCACTTCGATTTTGCTTATCATTGCGTTTGTCTTGTAAGTTACGGACCTGCTCCATCAGACCACGCTAACTTCGTCTAGCTTCATCTGGTACAATGCACGTAGTCAGCACTCAATCTTTGACGAGGTCCTTGAAGCCGATGAACACCGCGATCTTGACCGCCGTGAGGATCTCGCCAAGCCTAAGTTCACCTTCACGGAATGTATTATCGCGCTTGTCATCGCACTGGCACTAGTCACACTCCTTGCTGTCTTCCTTGTGGAACGCATCGAGGATGTGGTCGAGTCAGGTGTCCCGGACCAGTTCCTGGGTCTTATCCTCCTCCCACTAGTAGAGAAGGCTGCGGAGCATCTAACAGCTGTAGATGAGGCGTGGGATGGCCAGATGGTGAGCACTACCGTCCTCCGAGAAAGCTATACTCAACTAATAATCTTGATAGAACTTTGCGCTATTCCACTGCATTGGGCCCTCAATTCAAACTGCTCTCTTCAATGCTCCCCTAGTCGTCATCATCGGCTGGATCTTGGGAAAGGATATGGATCTCAATTTCGAGATATTCATGATTGTGCTTCTGGTCCTCTCGATCTTTGTTGTTGGCCAGTTCCTACGTGATGGCGAATCCAATTATCTTGAGGGTGCACTCTTGGTGGTATGTTCTCGTTGGCAAAATATCCTAAGTACATTACTGATTAGCTGTATAGATCATCTACGTCATCATTGCTGTCGCCTCCTGGTACTACCCGAACCCTGACGTCGCTACTTCTAACGGTATCGAAGGTGCTATGTAGACCCAAGATACCCTAAGGGAAACTGTGATGGCACTGGCAATCGCATGAGTCCTACTTGGCACCTATCACTCTTGCGGGCTGAGCTTAAACGAGATATTCAGAATCCGGGTACGCGCAGAAGAGAATGGAGCCGATGACTAGTAGGCACAGAGGAAATAATGTACTGTAATACGCGACTCTTGTGAAATATCCATGATAGATTAGAGCTAAAGACCCTCAGGTGTCAAAAATATATATATAATCAGCTACATTCTAGCCTACGCGAAGGCGAGATCTTTTCAGCTTCGGGTATAGTCCTCTCGTACAAAGTCGCACAAAGGGGAGGGGACGTGACTGTTCGATCGTACATTCAAATGGACAATATGTACAATTATGTACAAACAGTGCTATACCAATCTCACTTGTTCTGTCATTGGGTCATATAGGGAAAGCTAGATTGTGTTCTGCCTCATACGTCAAAGAATTTGCGGGTTTGGCAACATATCTTGAACCACAACAAGGGCCCACCCAAATTCATTACCCCGCATCCACAAAGCTATAGGCGGGGAAGCTAATAGGCCCCAGAGATACTGAACCAACGAATGCTCCCCAGAGTATCCCGGGGCAAAACTGTATTTCTAAGCGTCGCTCGCATTCGCTGTTTCTTAAGACCGATTATCTAAATCACATCTATTGGACATTTATTCTTTTGTACTTCGTTTGCAAGGCGCAAAGGGTAAGGTGCCAGGCGCCTAGCCATCTGCGGGCTCTTGTGCCACGTGACCTGAACAGCCAACAGATTGCCAAGGTAGCGTCATACCCATATGTGTATATAAGCCCCCTACCTCCAAAATTTGCTCCTTGTTGGAATCAATCCGCTCTCGATCAGCTTCTTTCCATTCGGCTGGCTAACCTTGTACGTCAATTTTCCCGCTGCAGACTACCTCCAGAAACTCCATCCTCAAGCCACCATTTTCAGGAACGTCTCGTGCGATACAATCGATCAGTATGAGCAACCGTGCGGCGTTCTTAGAGACTTCAATGGGTCCAATCGTGGTCAGAGATGCCGAGATTGGGGAGCCTGGCGAAGGTGAAATTCTCATCAAGGTAAACAAAAGCCCTCCAATCCACAATCTTCCTAAGCACGCCATATAAACTTTGGCTTATTCAAAAATAATAATAATAATAATAATATAAGGTCTATGCATCAGCTATCCAACCTGCCGATGCCAAAATTGCGAAACAGGCAATGATGCCCATGGAATATCCCGCCATCTTGGGTAGCCCAGTGGCCGGAACTGTAGAAGCTCTCGGCCCAGGCGTCAAGGGTAAGGCCGCGGTGGGCGACCGTGTGGTATGCGGTACCAAGGTCTTTATGCATAAAAAGGCCAAGTATGGCGGGCTCCAACGGTACACAGTTGTTGACGAATCCGAAGTGGTCGAGGTAAGATCAAGCACTTGCGCCATTTAACTCATAAGGAAATGCTTATACAACTCAATGATAGATTGGCGAAGTCGATTTTACCAAAGCGGTTGCACTGGCCTCATACACCCCTCCCGGTGCCCTCTTTGGAAAATCAACATTGAACATGCATTGGCCGAGCATCCCCGCAACTCCTCTCCCCGCTAGCGAACAGGGCAAGAAGATACTTATCTGGGGCGGATCATCTGCTATGGGTGCTCTTGCCATCTCTTACGCGAAGCAAGCTGGATACACAGTCATTAGCACGAGCTCGCCTCACAACTTCGAGCTTCTAAAGTCCCTGGGCGCCGATCACATCTTCTATCACAGTGATCCAGCGACCGTTGGTCAGATCCGGAATCTGTTCCCTATCGACTATTGGTTCGATACCATCTCTCTCCCCGCGTCCCTCACGACCATATTCAAGATCCTGTCGCCAGACGGAGAGGCGATCACCAAGGCACATATCCTTGTCCTCCTACCTCCCTCTATGCCAGGGATGCCACAACCGCCAGAGGGAATAACTTTGCAATTCCATAGATTCTCGACGCAGGCGCCCGAGAATGCGGAGTGGCAGACGCACTTCCTCGCAAGGGACGGATTCCTTGAGAAGGGTATCAAGAGTGGCGTTTTGAAGGGCGTGCCCTCTGAATTGATTGGTGGGCTAGATAAGGCTTCCGAAGGTATCGAAGCGGTCTTTAAAGGTGTGAGTGCGAAGAAGGTGGTTATCAATCCCTGGGCTTGAGGGAAGAATGTGGACGCTGTCGACGCAGATCTGCAGCAGGTATTTCCACCAAGTTACAAATGCATAATGAAATCCTCATAACCATCTTGCCTAGAGATATGACAAACTTTCAATGTTGTTGCCGCACGGGGAATTAACTCCATCCCTCATATGACATCATGGCTCCTCCGCGCTCGCCCCTCCCTTTCACTCCTTCGTCTCAAACTCCATACCACGCCCAAAAAAAAAAAAAAAAAAAATTCAACTACACCCACATTAGCAAAAGGCACTAAAGAAACCTCAGAACAGCTCCTAAAGAAACATGGACTATACTACCTACATTGAACCCTCTAGCTTGACTATAATTATTATGTAAATATAGAGTTTGGTCGCAGCAGCGTCATCCGGGCAAAAAATTAAAAGAGCATGAGAACAAAGATTCCAATTTCGTGCGTCGTGTCGCCAGGTATTATGTATCTACATAAAGAGGTTGAAGTAAAAGAAGGACTGGCGGAGAGGTTGCACACTACGCACTAGCAGAAAAAAAAAAAAAAAAGAAAAAAGAAGGAGGAAAAAGAGGGGAAAAAAAAGGAAAAGAAAACCCGCGTCCTGGAACGTGACGAGTTGCATATGCCAACGACAGCAGACTCCTTGCCGCGCTTTTTTGATGATGGGGGCTGAGATTGTCTCTAAAAGTATTCGATATCGAGGAGAAAGCTAGCTCGCTCGCGATAGATTACTTTGCTGATATTAGTGGGCTGGGTTTCCCATTCAATGCTATGAATGAGTTATGTTCCGTCACACGCGCCGAACCGTATATGAATACATGATCAACCTCCAACATTGAAGGGTCACAATTGCGAAATATAGGGTCCCCTTACGATCATAGCACCGTCAAATATCATTAGTAGGAGGATTGAACCTGTATATTTATTCATTTCATATTGTCTCCTATTCAAGAATGAATTCATCTACATAATACTCTCACCAGTCGCACTTGGCACCACTGAGCTTCACTAGCTCAGGGAAATTCGGTGTGCCGAAGCCCGTCACTGGGTCCCACCCCTCCGTGACCGGGAAACCCTGCGTATTACAGCCGTAGCTGAATCCCTTCGTTATGTCTGTGAAGCCCTTGTATCCCTTCTTGTAGAGCCAGGGGTTCAAGAACCCTAGAGCGGGCTTACCAGAAGCAATTAGGGCATCATTGACGAGCGAGATGATGCCAGAGCTAAGAGGGCACGAGGCCGAGGTTCCGGAGATGGTGCCCTCAGTGCCATTCCAAAAATAGGCGAAATAGAGGCCTTGAGCGCTGATGTCGGGATAGCCACGGCCGTCTGGAAGCTATATTAGCGTTGTACCCCGATTTGAGATAGGACATTAGAAACATACCCTTAGCATACAGACCGTCGTATAAGCCGTTCAAGCTTCTTACGTAAGCTGAGACGACTTTGTCTTGGTATTTAGGCCTCTTCCAGTACGTACTGAAACCACTGCCACTCGAGTACAAATCGCGAAACACGCCAGAGACATTTCGCGCAGGCCTATATGCAGATTCCTCGGGTTGGAAGTTCATGGTGGCTCCAACCCCGGTCACGTAGGGGCAAGAGACGGGGAAATCAGCCAAGAATTTGTAGGTATTCTTGCCATCGTTGGAGTAGCACTTATCAGTGCCTCCAACGCCGCGATCTCCACTAGAAAAGAGCAGCGATGTTCCGCGGGCACCAACTTGGGCGAATTGCTGACAGACACGAATGGCATAAGATTTAGGAACGGATTGCTCAGGCTCACCATATGAAGTACTGATAACTTGTGGAAACGATCTCTGTGAGAGGAGCCAGTTGACCCAAACAAGGTAAGGCTCATTCGTGTTAGTGGGAGTGCTCAGGTCGGGAATGAAAGGAGGCGAGCCTCCTGTTGAGTAACTAGTGATTGGAACGGGGTAACTGATGCCAGCGATTGCCTGGATATCGAGATTCGCCTCGTGACTAATGCCCTCTTCACTTTGGTTTGCAGTCAAGGGGCCGTCTTGCACAGGGCCATTATCAATTGAGTATTGTTTGAATTGGGCAGAGGAGACAGCTTCTGGCCGGTACTTCTCGAGGAAGAGCTCGGCATCAGGACGGATTGGAATTTCGCCCAAATAGTTGGTGAAGCCAACCTGGTTTTTCTTTCCGGCCTTTGGCTTATACCATTTCGTCGAGTAAAGAGTGGCGAAGCACTCGGGTGTCACAGACGTAACGTTGCACACCTGGGCAATCGAGGCATTAGACGGCTTTTGGAAGCTCGCTGGCACCTCGGGAGGAGTCAAAACCCAGTCAGCTTTATTCGGTACTGCGCGAAAGAAAGAGGTCGTGGGCTGGATGGTGTCGATATGACTATGGAGGTGCCTGGGCAATGACCATCGTGTTGTGCGGGCCACAACATGACCGTCCTCATGCTTGTAGTTGTGGTATTCTGTGTCTAAGAGGCTTTCCACCATGGAGACTGGGAGGTGCACAATGATCCAGTCACGGGCGTCGCTATAAGCCATATCTTTGATGCCATTCTCATGTAGCCATTCATGGACGAAATCGAGAGTTTCCTTTTTGGGCTTGACGCACTCGTTGACCTCCTCTGCAGTGAGGTGCTTGCCGTAGCGGTGGTGATCGGGGTCCGATACTACGCTAATCAGCATTTGAACCAATGCGCGAAAGAAGAAGGCTCAAATCGTCCTGCTATCAAGGCCACTCGGTCTGAAATTGTTTACAGGGGTGGGTGCATGGGCTGGGACAATGCCCTAAATCCAACAGGCGATTGATGAAGAAACGAGATCAAGCATATTACAGTCACCATTTCTGGATAAGCGGGGTAATGTTTGACGAGGAGGAACAGAATTCTGCCGAGATACGAGTACGGGACCGTCTCACCTTCGTAAAGATGCTTCTCCAGGTCCTCAAAATTGCCTTGCTTCAAGCCAATCTGCAATTGAATGACATTGTCGCCATTGGCGCGTCCCAACTTGGTCCACTCACGTGGCGCGAAGTGGGTTTCCTTGACTGCGTACGGTGAGCGAGCTCGAATTGGAGTGGCGAGCACGGCGTGGGCAGCAATTGCCGCGGAGAGCAACACGGAGGCGAGGCTCCACATTGTTCCAAGGGTGCTTGGGGGAGCGATCGGTAAGAATAGGGAAGACGGTGGAGGGAAAAGGAGGGAGAGGCGCCGCCCACCATATATTTAGCCCGCTCCGAAGCCGTTACCCTGTATCCCGGGAGCACGGCATATAGTGATGAGGGAAATCTAGCAGCGAGCGGCTCACTTGATGGGCTTCATCGGTTTAGCGGCGAGAATGCCGGGATGAGATAGGCCGTGAGAGGAAGGTCTGCAATTAGCGGGGCTGAAGGCGGGCATGGTGATCCTCGTCGTGCTGATTGTTCCTGCAGATCCAAGCCATTTAGGAAGCTTGATGACTGTGATAAGGATTGGCCTGCGGTCTTAGTACAACGGCTGACCAGGCGACCGGATATTTGCACTCTAGCTGGTCCATGCGATGTGCCTGGACGATGGCGAGATCCGATAGACATCAAAAAAAGGAGTTGGGGACGGAGAGTGGTGGGATTGAGAGAGAAGGATGGCGAGTTGCGAGATGCTAATAGATTTAGCCTCGCGAGTTGCGGCGCCACACCCGGTTTAGGGAGGTCGCAACACCCACCCCGCGGTATGAATGATAACAAGCATCGCGAAGGCGTCGCGGCAGAAATCCTAAGCTTGGACTAGGCATGCTTGAGGATATCTTGTCGGAATGCTGAGAGAGTCCGCTGGGGCTCCAAATTAAGCTCGGCTATATAGTTTCTGCGCACATAGGGTTCCTGCGCAGTCGCCCAAAGCTAGCCACCCTACCAAAACACCATATAATGAAGTAATTTACATAGATAATTGCCACTGATTACACATAGATTCGAGAGTTGCGGCTGTAGTAGCCGCTGCCGCCTCGGCAGCGGCCTCCTGTGGAGAAATCGCCCCTTCTACTGGCCTGCTCAGCATCTGATTGGTCCTGAGCCTTCTTTATATTCTCGATATTCGTAAACCTTTCCTGTAGGTCTATTTAAACCTTTTTACGCGGCTTTAAAGGGCTAGCAGCCTCTAGTAGGCGCTTAAGGCGTACGTTTTCTGCTTCTATTAATACCGCCCTGGTGTCACGGTAACACCGCGACACCTCTGCACCTATACTACCCCTACCACAATACCCGAACCAGCTGCCAGCGACAGCTGTCGGCTGCTAGCTGGAACATGACCGACTTGTCATGACCACGATGGAGGAAGGTTTCGCCGACCCGGCTAGCCCGTGCAGCAGCACAGACGTAGCCCCTATAAAAACCTGTATAATGTAGATATCTCTGTTCTTCACGCAACGTCTTGATATTCACACGTAGTACGTAGCAATAGAGTTGACTGCCTGAAGTGCGATTGACCAACTGCACGTGAGCGTCCGTGACACCTGGCCAGCTTTATAGAAGACTAGCCGAGTCGTGTGAGTAATATTTTCAGATTCCTGAAGCTGCTGCCGTATATAGTAGAGGTCCTGAGCGCTCTGAGGCGTATTATAAAGGGTATTAATAGCTGATATAGGCCGTAGGGGTGTCATAGGCCGGCTAGGCTGGCTGGGCCGGCCTTAAACCTGTAAGGATTAGATCACCAGGTTGACATTTAATGGGCAGAGGCCTATCACTCGCCAGCTAGCCTGAATAGTACGTTTAATAAGGCCTTTATCTCTAGTATAGTTATAGTACTATATAAAGTGTTCTTTCTTTATAGGTGCTGTATCGTTAAGTACTACTAAGGCCTAAATCTACTGTCGATAATTTAACTTAATAACCGAGAAAGGTGCTAAATCTAGAGGTTATAGAATATATAAGGAATGTGTAGGTAGATATAATAGCTCGATTCGATTCTGTTTATAAAGCTATTAAAACTTGATATTAATATAGTTGCCGTAGCCGTCTACTAGTAATAGGCGGTACTGCGAGCAAGCGATAGTAGTTTAAGGTATAAAAATACGCTGTAGCTACTCAGTACTAATCGCGTACAACGTCTAGCCATTCTCTAAAGTAGTATATAGCTAATCTAGTACTAAGTTAGCTGTAAACTAGGTAGATTGTAGGCTCTTGCCTTTAAAGATAACCAGGTACTATAATTACTTACCTATAGCAGATACACACTTAATTATTAATACCTACTCATGATCCTCTGGAGAATTAATATAAGTCTTCTTTTTCGATAAGTTAGTAAGAACTAGGGTATTCGTACATACGCCGAGTGCGATACTAGTCTTATCCATATTATAGATATCTTCTAGCTGTACGCCTAGTCTCTGTCACGTATGCTTATAGAGCTCTATGAAGGCGCGCAGCTGCTCAGGCGTAGCTGCAGCAGCTCTAGAAGCTTTAATCTTCTTACCTACTAGAGAGGCTATACGCGAATTCTGCTTGATAAAGTATAATAACTAGAGCTTGCCGATCGGTTTTTGATCGCTATTCATTCGTAAGATTCGATTAGCTATTTTGCGGGCTCGAGCGTGTGAAGGGGGGCAGGTACGGGCGTCTTCTTCTAGTATCCATTCAACCAAGAATTCTTCTTGCTTAGAGGTAAGCCGCTGCTGGTGTTGATGGCTGGTTGCGCTATTTGCCGCGCCATTCACGCGATTTCGTAGGGTCGATTCTGGGATATTATAGGCCTTCGCCGCAGCTCGTTTACTAGGATAGAGACCTGCGTAATAATCGCTGATAGCTAGCTGAATCGCCTGTTCGCGAGTATCCATAGTAAATAGCTGGTGTGGAGAGAAATCACGTTTATTTGGCGGATACGCGTGTTGGTGCGGGTGAGCAAGAACCCTATGTGCGCAGGAACTATATAGCCGAGCTTACCATGGAACTTTGTCGCTACCCCTACCCTTTAAGAAAGGATTGAGGTCCATATATGCCCACATGCCCTTTTGGGCTTAGATTTGTAGCGACTTATGGCCAGCACCAGTACAATATCAGACATGCAGAACTGGGCCTGTCATCCGAAAACGTAGGAGGAACACTTCCATTTCATGTATATATCTCTTCTACTACCACGTACCAGACATTAAATCCCTACGAAAGCTACAGCCCAACTGAGAATATGAGCAATAGGGAATCATGAGCTTAAGATAAATTCGGAACCAAGAGAACCAATATCAATGCAACGCCACCCTCGCACAGCAAAAGATCTTCATCTGTGCATCTCACCCTTGGAACACTTGAACATTTACTGCTGTAACGGCTTCCTCAACACATTCCTCCCCGAATGCTGCGGGCTGACCAACTCCGGCAAGTCGCCGCCGTTCTGCTGCTGCACAGGACTCACATTATAGGCCCCGCGATTAATCTCCTCAGCATGTTGTTGCCTATCTGTTCCAGCAGTCGGCGGTGGTTGGGGGAACTGCTGGATGATTCTGGGCTGTTGGGGTACTTGGGCAGGAACGGCGTAATGTTGGACGGGAGAGACGCCGCTTGGCGGTACCGAGCTTGGCACATTTTGTCGAGTAGAATACGCCTGAATAGGTGCTCCGTACTGGGCTTGTGGAATGTAGTATTGCTGTGGGGCTCCACTGTTATTATATTGATACTGCACAGACTGCGAGGATTGATAGTCCGAGGATGTGACTGCTGTACCAACTCCATATTGTGATTGCGAGTAGAATTGTTGTTGCTGTGCGTACTGATGGGGAGCTGCGTATTGGTCTGTATGAGTGACGTATGAAGGCTGCTGATATTGCTGCTGAGTTTGGACACCGGCAGGTATACCGTAGGCAGGCTGGGCATAGGTGGAGCCAGAGTACTGTTGAGGAGACGCGACACCTGGAGGTGCACTTTGGTTTGTTGTCTGGTTTTGGTTTTGATTCTGCTGGCTCTGCTCCTCATCCTTGGATTTGCGGCGCCTCCCGAAAACGCGGGGGAAATATCGTGGCGTGGGAAGGCGTTTTGGTAAGGGATCCTGGGGGTTGTTTGGATTTGTCGGCTGGTTTGGACCTGGATCTGTCCCGGGGGGCTGAGTTGGAGGGTGATTCTCCGTCGGTGGAGGCTGATTATGAGGATTATCACCCGCTTGAGGAGGGCTATTTGGGTCGGCTTGAGTTGGATGTGACGGGTCGGCTTGTGTAGGATGCGAAGGATCGGCCTGAGTTGGATGGGAGGGGTCCGCCTGCGTGGGATGGGAAGGGTCGGCTTGAGTTGGATGGCAGGGGTCGGCCTGTGTGGGATGAGAAGGGTCGGCTTGAGTTGGATGGGACGGATCAGTCTGGGTAGGATGTGAAGGGTCTGCTTGTGTCGGATGAGATGGATCTGCTTGATACGGGTGATTTGTGTCAGGCTGGTACGGGTGGTTAGGGTCAGGCTGGAAAGGATGGTGGGGATCAGCTTGATTAGGATAAGACGGGTTTTGAGGTACATCTGATGGATTTTGAGGATTAAAAGGCTGTTGGTTAGGACCTGGCTGATTGGGGTAGGGTTGATGAGGCTGGTTGTAATTATGATGATCCGGTTTATTGTTGTCATTCTGGGGTTCGTCTGGGTTCCCATTTGGTTTATTAGGATTGCTGGGAAGCTTTGGCGGGACAGGAGGTATTGAAAATGCCGGTGGTGCATTTGTAATGTGGGGAGATGGCCCCGGCGGACCATTCAATGGTTGTGACGTCGGCCATTGAGGTGGCACATTGTTGGGTTGTGGACTCGGCGTTTGGAATGGATCTGACTGAACAAATGGCTGTTTGTAATCGGTCATAGGAGGCTGGGTTGTTGGAGGTGCTCCTGGAGGTGCCCCCGGAGCTCCGCCTGGAGGAGCAACTGGAGGTGCTGCTGGAGGCGCCCCCAATGATGCTGGGAGCGATTGGAAATACTTCCATAGGAAGAACAAACCCGTGGCGAGGAGGCCAACTGCTAGTGGTACGCCGACCCCAATTCCCGCCTTTGCTCCTGTAGATAAGCCCGAGTTCTTGACGTCTCCTAATGTGCAATTAGTGAGTGGGATTGAGGAGTTCACTCCAACAATGAAGATGGCATTTTCTTGGTCCGGTTCTCCTTCAACCTTTAGCTGCAGAACACCGTTGGACGACGCCTGAACCTTGAACTCTTCTGGTGAATACGAGAAAGAGTCTACAGACGTTGTCCCGAGCTCTTTTCCGTTCGCATCCATCGCGGTCACGTTCAGATCGCCAGCACTAACACTTGTGATTGTAAAGGTCAGGCCTTCTCCACCTTCGGCATTGTAGGTCAATGTGTTGATTCCGGATTGGTCGATTATGAAAGCGATTGACAAGCCGTTAAGGACTAAAGACTGGTTTTGAATAGAGGAGCTGTCGCTAGCCGTCAAACCATTGGCAATCATATAGTTGACAAAAGCGTTTTGTGCATTATATGAATCAATGTTCGCGTACTTCCCACCGGTATTGATAATGGCGACCAAGACTTCAGGGTCCTGATAGCTGAAACTACTGTAGAAACCTGATTGAAGGAAGCCGAAAGACACTCGAATGCCTTGCGAGCCGGCATTGTTGATGGCATCCACTAGACCTTCAGTATCGAAATCTTCTCCATCAGTAAGGACAACGATTCCAGAGCGGTCTGCGGTTGGGTCATTTCCAGACTTATTGAGTTCTGCTGTGGCAGCATCAACGCCGCGGGAGATCCATGTCCCTCCAACAATTGTAATTTCATCCAAGGCATCGTCGGCGCCGCTAGGGTCACCGAGGCTGTAATATGTCCTGGTTGTATCGTCGAAACCTATAACGGTAACCAAATCTGCCGACTTCCCATCTCCAGCTTCGCTAGACGAAATAAGCCAATCATTCAAAGCTCTTCCTGCGTCTACACGCAGATCATACGGATCAGCCGAATACATAGAACCCGACTCATCGATGACGATTCCAATTTTGCGGCCGCCCTTGTTGTCTCCGGCCGTGAGCGTCTTGCATTTTTCAATGTCACGCTTCTGGATACCGCGGGATACGAGAGATACGAGAGGGTTGCAGGTAGTAAGGGCGACCAAGGACAGAACAACAGACGATACGGCCTTCATGGCGAAAAATTGACAATAAGGGAAAAGCGCTCAGACTACATCGGGGGCGAGGAGTAAATATCATTTAACCATCTTCCAGAGCCTTGTGGCTCGCCTCAGTCGGGTCATTGTCGGGCTCCCTTCTAGTGGGAGGCTGCATCGAGGGCCTTCAGCTCATCTCGTGATGGAGTACGAACAAGCTCAATGCCGCCAATGAGAGGATGAGAATTCGGGGTCAAACAGACCTCCTGCATGGTGAAGCGAATGTGGCTGCAGATGCGCGTGTTGGAATGGTTCAGCGAGGGCCTTGTGGCGTCATGCCAAGTTCAGACTACAGGCAAGAAAGCGAGAACACTAGTCAAAGCACGCAGCCTTCTGCGAATGCAATTGTCTCTCTGCTAGGCCAAGCCCGTCCACTTCTATTTTAGCTACAAGGCTGAGGTATGGAAAATGCCGGAATACGAACCATCAGGCGTCAAGGTCTGTGGATGGCGGAGGCTAGATTAACGGTTCTTGTAGAGAGTAACAGTAGAGATTGAGATGCAGTAAAGAATACATTTTTGCGCTAAGGATGACGGAAAGCTCCGCCTTCTAGTAGCAACAGCTATTTTGCGAACAAATGTGGATTGAAGAGTTGCGGCGCAACGTGCTCGAGCTGAAAGGGGGCGAGGGCTGGGCGCCAAGCGATTTTAGGATGGACGCCAGAGGTATCCCGCTTCTCCCAATTCTCTAATTGCCGGAGTTTGTCGACTGGCTCCATATAAATTTCGTCGTTAGTTTACCAGTACGATGATTCTGTTGTTGCCCTCCAGCCTTCTTCTCCTCGTCCCTCAAATACATAGCTTTTACAGCTCGCATGTGGAAGCGAGCTGACAATCAAATACAGAAGCTGTGGCCGAAGCCACGACATTTGATGTCCATGCCTCGAGTTGTGGTAGAGTCTAGATCGATATTGAAAGCCCAAAACTGCGTGGTCGAATAGCCAGTTGGGCTGAAAACTTGCAGAATGTGGCGAAATGTCGAGTTTAGACGTCCACCGGAGTCATTTGAGAGGGGCAGTGGTTGATTGCTGTAGGCTTTGCAAAAGGTGTCTAAAAAAAAATTTTTTTCTTTCATGAAACTTATGTTGAGGTGGACCTGTTCCACGGACCAGGCAGGACGCAAGAACCTCGACATGGCCAATCATATTGTCAACTAGGATTTGCCTAGCAGTTGAGTCCCCGCGAGACTCTTACTATTTGGAAATGACTTCTACGAGTACCAAAATTACTACACAAAGTGGCATAATTTGGGGAGTGCTTGATGCATCAACGTTGTGGTATATTGCATTAACTGTCTCAGTCGGTCGCTTGAGAGGTTTCGCAAAGTCCCGAACTAATAGCCCGCTCCAATCATATGGACATCAGATCATGGCGAGCATATTACTAGCCTCAGTGCTGTCTCATTCGGCGAAATGTAGCCTCGTGGTGCTGTTGATGCCCAGCACGCGTTGGAAGCAAAGAAAAACCCCATCCCGGAAGGCTTGGCATGTCTGTCTACCTCCTGGTTAGGTTGCACAGCGGCAGTCCCGGTCATAGAGTCAAGATCTTCGATGCTTGTCTAAGTCGAATGCACGTGTTTGCAGCCCGCAGGGCCCTTATGTACGTATGTACATAAACTAATGGTTCGGAATCCAGGATGCAGGAAATATGGCTCCCGTCAGACGCGTGGGAGCTCATAGCAATCGCGATTTGATCTGTCCGAAACGGTCGACGTGCAGTTCATCAATCCAAAGCTTTGACAGATATCGTCAAGACAAGCAAGAATTATTCCACCTGTGAGAAAATTGATTAGCCTCTTTCAGCCGGAGCGGAGATTCGTTGGTCCCCGGGGCAGGACTGTCCCAATCGAGCGCTGTTCACAGACTGCCTCAAGTGGTGGCTTTACCGGACCGCGAAGCCGACATATCGCTCTAGGGACTGCTTTATCGCCGGTCATCAATGTTTGCTTCCAACACTATATACACCACTATACTGTATCTATACTACCTCCTGCGCGGCTGTGCCTGGCACGCTCAGCGATGGAGCTGGGCGACGGCTGGATCCGCGGTTCATTAACGCGACTCGCCTACTGACCGAAGGACAGCACGACCGTTCGACGCTCGCAAAATGGGCGATATGTACCCGGATGAGCCTCTGCGTCGTGCCTCAAGACGCGGAGCTATATTTTGCACGTCTTTTGGCCCTCTTCATCTCCCAGCAAGCACCCCTAGGCCAGTGTGTATATCTTGTGCGCGATTGCGATCAACCCTCACCGACAGTTGTGGTGTTGAGACAGGGGCTTTGGATCAAGAGCTATCAGAGACTAGGAGGTACTAAAACAAGATATCGAAATCGGGTTGTCACACAAAATGGGCGTCGTGCTGTCAAAACTGTGGGGCGCGTTGAAGGTCGCCTGGATAGGCGGTGGGAGCAGAAACGGCAACTCTGACGCCAGCAGAACCAAAAAGGACATCGACGTCGAGAACGGGCCCCTTACAAAGAACACAGCTGCAAAACTGCCACCGCCGATGCTAAATATGGGGATCAAACAGTATGGAACTGCTGAAGTAAGTCCAATTTGTTCACTCCACTTGCGAGATGTCCGATTGAGGGGTAGCTCGGTGGCTCTGCCCCGCTTCCGTTATGGAAGCTTTACTGTATAGCTTCACACAACGTCCCCAATTGGCTTCTAGATATTCAACTGTTGGATATGAAAACGAATGATGCTGACCACCAATGCACCGGTAGCCATGGCTCAAGCTCAAGTGCGGTCTCGGAGAAGCACCTTTCTGGGAAGAGAGCACGAACACCCTCCGCTTCGTCGACATCGAGAGATTGGAACTACATTCCGTCGACCTTATCGCTGGACCGTCGAGCCACAGAGTAATCAAGATGGACATTTCGATAGGGTGAGTCGACGAACAATCTCTTGAGTAGTGGGGAATAGTAGACATCAACGATAAACCCTACTTCGGAATACATCAACAGAAGCACAAAGCCTAGCTCTGGGATACTAGCACTCATGTACCAGGGTCCACTCCTCATGGCTAGGAATACCTACAGAAGTGCAATGACTGACAGACCATTCAGGTGCACTGCTGACATCGAAGGCAACGACAAGGAATTCATCTTCGGCGGCAAATACGGCTACGGCATCTGCAACCGCGAGACGGGAGAATACCGCTGGGTTAAGAAGGTCTGGAATGAAGAGGAGATCAAGGACGGCAAGCCCGATCGCATGCGTAGCAACGACGGCGCCGTCGATTCTCAGGGTCGTTTCTGGGTGGGCTTCATGGACGACCCCTTAGTCGCCGAGGTCGTAGATGAAGGTACGGCTGCCTCCTTACCTTCCAGTAGCCCTTGAGACGCTAATATGCATATACAGGCGCCGTATTCCGCCTCGACCCCGATATGACCCTCCACCGTCCCCTCGAGAAAATCACAATCCCCAACGGCGCATCGTGGAACAAGCTGGACAATACCATGTATTTTGCCGACAGCCCATCCGGCACAATCTCTCAATTCGACTATGATCCCGTGACTGGCAAGCTCTCGAACCGTCGCCCCTATTTCAGCATCCCCAAGGAGAGATATGACAGCAACGCTGTGCCAGATGGGCACTGCATTGATGAGGAGGGATACATGTGGACGGCCGTTCACGGCGGTGGAGTCGTGCTTCGAGTTTCTCCCAATGGTGAGCTTGTGGGCGAGATCAAGGTCCCGACGCAGCAACCTACTTGCCCGTGTTTCTGCGGGGAAGAGTTGGTGATAACGAGTGCGGGCGGCACGGCCGCGAATGGAAAAGGCGCCGATGAAAACGCTGGCAGCGTGTTCAAAATCAACGTTGGTGTGAGGGGCTTGAAGAGGTTCAAGTTCAAGGGTGGCGAGAATGTTGAGGGAGGGAAGGTGGATGGCATGGTCGCTACGGAATAGGCCATGGGATGAAAAGAAAGCAGCTTCGGGCGTTTGAAACTAAAAGAGGACTTAATGAGGTGGTTACTAGAAGGGCTAATTCGGAGTAATACCGTTATCCATCTCGCTCTATTTGGATTGCTAAAGCAATTCCTGATAGCCTATTAAAACCTTACTATTATTCATCATATAGAGGTTATAAGCGCTGTATCTCTGCTTTCCCTAACCTTAAGTATTATTCTTGACCCTTCTTTTGCTAACTATGAATCATCAATTTTAGTTTTCCCACGCAGGCCTTGCTCAGGCACTAAGGCGCCGGTAAGAACGGTATAGTGATAAGACTGAAGATAGCGTTAATACTAAGGTTCGAGCTTAAGGTCTTTTTCATATTGGTTATGGTAACAGCGCTCTATATCTATCTAATGTCCCTAAGCGGGATAACATATATATACCTGTCTCTAACAAGCTACTATTATATCATCTTCAGCAATATAGTACTCGCCTACTTAGGAACTTCTCTCCACCCAATCAATCATCAACTAGCAGAGTTTTAGAGTCTAAGCAAGGATTTGCTAGCCGTGCAACTACTTCAGTCTAAAGTATTACCTACAGAACGTTTGACATCAATATATAATTATCAACTAAAGCCGTCTTCCTCTCTCCAGCCCCACTACATTCCCTCGCCGAAACGTTATAGATGCCTTGTCCTCACCCGCCGTAGCTCTTATTCTTTAACACCATCTATCTATATATTACATACATGTATACTGCCTCTACTTTAAATCTAGCATTTATATCACATAATCCCAGAAATATCGGCCAATGAAACTAAGACTATAATTCTACCTCAACTCTTCCCATCCTTAGAAAATAAAAATAATAGCATCTCATAGTATTCCTATCTACCAAGCATCTATATCCTTAACTCCCAGGAGGAAAAGCTTCTCGTAGTTTAGCTACTCTTTAAAGCGGCAATGTAAGAGAAAATTATAGACCAACAGGACAACCTAAGACATCTAATACTTAGGGCAACGGTCCCTTACTGTAAAAACACACTAGTAGACTCCTAGCTTAGCTGCTTGCCGTACCAACAAACTATACACTAATCGCCGAGAGCATATCTCGTGCCTAAACGATTTCAAGTTTGCAAAGAAGATAAACACGTTGGTCGGGCGGGCGAAATTCTTCCAGGTTGATCTAGTAGATATCAATCAAATCAGTAGTAGCTCTTTAGATCGCACAATCCCTCAATCAATCAACCCGTCACTTTATATCTACTATACCACAAACAAATAAGCCTTTCCGTACCTTTATCAGCATCCTCTTCATCCCGCTCGAAGAGTCTCGAGGGGGTATGTGTAAGTAGACCTAGGAGCAATTAAATATCCATCTTAGGTTCTAATATATGACTTCCAGCATTGCAGGCCTACCTAACTACCCCTCGCCGTGAACTAGATCTGAGAAAAGCTTACGCGCTATATAGAATCCAATATCCCCCGCGAACGAGCGATGGCAAGCCTACTACGACCGCAATGTCCCTTTCGTGCATCACGAAGACAAAGGAAAGACAAGTAATCACCTGAGAAAAAAAAAATAAAAATAAAAATAAAATAAAAATTGTCCATAGGCTCTAGCCGTCTTTAGGTATTTTAGGACTTTGGGCATGACGGAGCTATTCATTTTGTACGGACGTAATTCCGCACTCGGCAATGTACGTACATAGTCTGACACCACGTGCCCGGTCCCTGCTGCCCGTCATGCGCATCGCGTGCGTCGGCCCATTCATGGATAAGCCTGACAACACAATTCAAGCATGATGAGGGGTAGGGCATGCGAAGTTCCGAAAGAACGGATGGATACATCGAGTCGGCAACTCCGAGACATGATTGGGAGGTTCTCGAAAGATTATAGGTCAAGGACTAGGCCGGCCTTGTTGAGTGCGGGCTACATATGAGCGTTGGGCCTCCGCACTGGATTTTCAGCCGAATTAGGAAGGAGGCAGATCAAGTTGAATCCTAAGTGCTGAGGGTGGAGATCGCGGAAGATGCGATCCCAATTGGTCATAGGCGTAGAGATCAACTATTGAATTTGACTCGTGTAGGACTCCAGAGAGAGCTAGAAGACTTGGAAGTGCTTGTGCGGAGACGTGGCCAACAATAGAGTTATTGCACCTCGCTTGCATGTCTGAAGGATATGTTTTCATCCGCAGGATCTGTCACGTCCGTGACAAAGAATGACTGGATTCAATACTTTTCCGTGAGTTGCAGCATTCATATGAGCCTATTATGCTCGGCAATATAGTTCCTTGCCGCGTTGCTTCGGGAAGGGCCTGGCGATCCTATATGCTGGCAGTACGTCTACTGAGGAATAGCAAGAATGACGATGCAGCAGACATGTTTAAGGTCCGATTCCGGAACCGATACGGAGCTCGTCTTGTTATGCGATAGTCTTCGAACTCCCAGTTCGTGCAACATTATTTGAGTATTATCGAGCGTATTATAGCCCTGCAGATTAATGTATGCACGAGGCGAGCCGAGCCTGTCGTTGAAACTTGATGAAATAGCAAAGGAGACATTGTCACGAGAAAATCGAACTGCGTCGCCTTGCGCAGGTCAAACTAAGGCAGTGCTTTCCATGTCAGAGCATTCTCAAATCCTCCAGCTCCAAAGTTTTTGTAGTTTTGCGACCAAGGTGACTCCTTATTGCCGCAATTGGAAGATGAGATTCAGAAGTGTTTGACGACGACGGCGCGTGTCCCAAAAAAGCGTCGGAGGTCTTAGCAGCCATATTAATATTTGATGGCGTGAGTGTTGATTGTTTGCTCTTGTGCAACAATGACTGATCGTGAAACTGTTCAATCACAACAAATGTTCTTCGGAGGGCTACAATTCCCATCCTTTCGCATGTCTGTTTCATGCAGCCCTGCTTAGCTCAACGACCTTCCGCCCCTACTTAGTGGAGATCAAACTGGCATCTGAAGAGAGGGAGCATAAGCTGTAAGCGTACTGAAGGATGCAGGATTTTGACTAAAGCCTAGATGTCAACCTCCTACAGCTGATGAGACTGGAGCGATAATAATAACTGAACTATTAAAGCCGATTTGTACACTAGCCGCGACCCGGGCTCCGTAAATAGAACTAAGACGTTAGATGGAGTGGCACATGTAACGTGCAAGTCCTGATAATCTGATTAAGACACGAAAGCGACGTGCATAACTAGTATTCATGGTCTGCTGGCTACATGATGGATGCACTTGCTATAACTTGGTCCAAGACAGTGACGTTTCCTATGCGGTAGTTGGCGGGAGATAGCAAAGAGTCCGCAGAGGGAATGAATTAGGGTCGTGACAAACGTAGCCTCAACCGAAAGATACACTAAGAGGTATTTGTGCGAAGCAGAGGGTGTTTTTGCAAGCTGAATTTGGAAGTTAATAAAGGCAAGAGGGGAGCTCGTTTGGTAGGCTTTCTAGTCGCTGATATCGGAGTCTATTACGGCGACATTTTTGCTGGGGAGAAGTTGATGCATGCCCCAACACGTATAGGAAGACGTGCACGAATCTACTGTGCGTAGGCGTGACGTGTTTAAAGGGGTTGGCGACAACTTTATGGCTGTGATTCATAGGATACATACAAGACCCAGGTAGATCGCGACGTCTAACCGGAATCTCGGGTAAATGCGGCGGCCTTCTGCATTTCTTCTCGATGCCCACGCGAGCGGCTCTTTCTCCTGAACAGTGTTTTGCAATTGCTGGGCATGTCGCCACGGCAAACGAGCCGAGCCTTACCGTTGCCGTCGGTGGCTATGTTGAACGGTTAAATCGTAATCTAGCACTTGAGGTGGCGACGCTCACGCATCCGATACAATTAATCTTAGTATGTAAAAATACGGCCAATCATGGGGTAGGAGTTTTCAAAATTGTCTCATGCAGCATTTTTAATAATTGATAAATGCCGGCCTGTAATCTTCGCGTAGAACCTCCGTAGGACGAGATCGGAAGGGCACGGGTATACAGTGGAGAGCTATATCCTATGCGCATTATCGACCAGGACCAGCATTTAATGCTAGATTGAGTCGCTGTCGTGCATCAGGGCCTTGTCCATGGCCCGCACTACTGACATAGCTGGACCTTGTTGAGAAGGTTCCGATACAGCCTTGAGAAGATTTCTGCAGCCTGACCTGATTTTCGCCCTTTGTTGAGTATGCATATATCGAGGGCTGCAGGGGAAATTGTCCAAGATAAGCCGTACTCCAATACGGTCCTAGAGAATTTTGGAAAAAAACGTAAAACGATTTCGTTGCTGTTTAAGAGTTCCGTGGAAATGCCTGGTGATTGATACACATTTGGCTTGCCTGAGTAACGTTGACGAGATTACTCTCAGCTCAAGAGCCAAGATGACGGTATGTTGGACTTGAAGCGAGTAGTTCATTTTATAGGGCTTGTTGAATGTTGATTGCCAAAGCCCATTCACTCTTTTTGAGGATTGGCCGAACCATAGATGTTCCTGATCTGCAGCATGGCTGCGTGATGCAGATTGGACCAAATGGGAACGTTTGGAGCCATTTGCGAAAGGTTGGCGTTGAGAGTAGAGCCGTCCATTGCAGTTACGAAGCATAACCTACAGTAGTGGATGTTTCAACGATCCTTCCAAAGGAAGAGTTGGCGAAATCTAATCTCCATGTTCGAGACATCTCAGCCTGGACCTCTGGATTCTGGTCACACCAAACCCGACCTTGTTGGACGAAAAGCCGCATAGACCACAGGACGTGTGCCGGTGTGCATCCCAAGACCCGAGTTGGCCTGGTCGCCGACGCAACGGAATAATGGCTATGTTTAGCGGATCGTCAGTGCTCAAGCGCGATAGGAGGACAATGATGCTTGCTTGCCAGGGTAGTGCAGGGTCGGTGGTTCCAAGTGAACGGGGCTCAGGGGCACTGAACGGTCAAAACGAGATTACCGACCAATGAGGCATGCACCTTGAGGGGAAGTGCCGGACGCGGTAGTCCGTGCATGCGCCCACCAGTTCAGGAAATGCCGTCGCGTGAAAAGACGACATTGTCGAGAAGAAAGCCCCGAGCAACAGGCGGCTTAAGGAACGAATTGGAAGCGCATTGGGCATCCGTCTCATCTCACGTGGAGGGGTGGTTTGAGTCGATGGCGGTGTGCCTAGCTAGGTAATAAAACACGCTTCTCGCGGCTAGTTCGAGAAACCATTCTGTAATGTGGCAGATACGCGTGATGCACCCGCAGGAAAAAGGGTGGGCAGGGAAAAATGCTGTGCGGCTGGCTTCCCCTGATTTTCTGGGCGCGAACCGACAGGGCGGAGCCGGAAACGGGTGGAGGGCAGTTCTGCTTCTCCAGAAGGTTTGGCGCCAAATCTTGGATCATGGGTTGAAACGGCCACCCGATCAGCCCCAAATCCAGTAGCCGGTATGTATGTACATGGCAGGGACCATGGCGCTGGATGCGAGCTGAGACTCATTAAGCGGCTGGCCTAGAGACGCGTTGCGGGCTGGACGGTGTCTGTCCAAGTGCAGTCTGTTGACTGAGAAGCTACCCGGCGGTGGGGGATGGAAATAGTGGCCGGTCGTCGGCGTGGATGTCAAGCTGGACAAGAGCGAGGGACTTAGAGTCCAAGTGGGGGAAAAGGGGAAAGAGGGAAGTGAGCAGAGGAGAAGAACAGGGAGGAATGGAGAGGAGAGGAGGTGAAAGGCGGGCGGCAGCGGCAGCGTTGTCCGTGCGCTGGTAATCATACGTACAGTAGCATGTATGTGCTATGCAATGGGACATGGTTTGGATAGATGGATGGGTGGGTGTGTGTATATTTGTACAGGTCGTGGTGCATACCTAGGTGGTGGTAGCCATGAACAGAGGGACCGTCAACACCAAAAGGTTCTGCTCGTGGCCGTCCCCTCGCGCCCTGCCCCGCACCTGGCCAGATGGCCCCTCCGGGGCCGGCCATCGACCGCCCGTCTAGAGGTCAAACATGCTCTGGGCCCTCATCCTCAGTACGCATGTACACAAAGGTACACGCCACAGACGACGCACCAAGATGAAATCAACATGAGCTGCGTCAGTAGCACGAAGCCGTCCAGAGGACGGCCGACGGTGGCGCCAGGAAGAGACTCAGCGTGCGGCGGGGCCATGGCAGCGCCCGACGACGAGGGACGCGTCCCATGGCCAGCCACGGCGCTGCGACGGTATGTATCTACAACCTTGTCCTTCGAGATCGATGGAAAAGCGAAAAGCATCGTCATGACTGCATGCAGGACGGATTGATATGGATTCTGTAGGTACGGTATCTATGTCCTGTACATACATACCTACATACATACATGCAGCAAACGTGATGTGCAGCAGCGGGCCAAACGGTCGCACGCACTACTAGCGGCCAATTCGATAGGCTGAGTCTTCTCGCGCGATGGGGGAGCCAGGCCATGCCTGTGAATGCGCAGCACATGATTCAATATGCGATATGCGATGCACCCAGCAGCCAGCTAGCCAGCTAGCCAGCCGGCCCTCTCCCCGTCCCTCGCTGCTTGCGCCCAGCTGAGCCGAGACGAGCAGGAGCAGAGGCAGAAGCAGGCCCGCAATTGCAGAAGGCGACGCGAACGGTTGGCATATGGTTCAGTAGTACGATGCTGGAGTGGTTAGGCGGCGACGGCGACGACGACTTGGGAACATAGCAGCGTCCCAGCGAGCCGTCGCGGGCGGCGGGTAGCGCCATGGGGGAGAGGGAAAGGCGAGCCCCATCCCGTCCTCTGGGAGTGGAGATGCGCATCATTATTCACCGCGTTACCCAGAATGTACAGTAATACCTAGCGATTTGCCTGGGTAGGCCCAAGCTCCCCAAGCTCCCAAGCTCCCCGACATAGCTCCAGTTAGAACCACCCCAACGGTGCAGGCTCACGCGCGGACTGGAGCTGGAGCTGCGCCCGCAACACACCAAGGCATCCTCAAGTAGTCTTGTATATACTATAACGTCTAGCGTCGAAGCTGTTTGGTCTCTGGCCTCCTCAGAGCACGTGCGCACAGCCCACAAGCTGACCAGTAGCGAGCCAGCCACTCACTACACCCCACCATCATCATGTACAGTATACGGTACGGTATGATGTATGTATGTACTCTATCCTCCGAGGTTCCCCGCCGGGATTCCAAAGCCCCATGCCTCTAAGGCTCCATAGCTCCATCTGTGCCGGCGATCACCCTCTAGGCTCTTTGGGGCGTGGCGCGCGTAATTTCTCGACCATCCTCCTCCAGCACCACGCCGGCCGCACGCGGGCCCGAGAGTCGATGCTGATGCCCGATGTGACTGACGTCTTGCAGCCACCCTCGCCCGTCGTCTAAAAATTCAGTATCAGGCCACTCGTGCAGGATGCAAATTCGATCGCATCTGGCATTCTAGCGGGGATGAGGCCGATTTGCCCTTGCCCATGTCCATGCACATCGACCGCGCTGGCGTCGGAGCTCTCGCCAGACAGGGCACCAAGGTGCATGCCGCTATTCAGACCTTCCAGCACATCTAGTAGTACAATATGTACTGTATGTATATACATACGTACATACCGTGCTTACATGCTCTCCAGGCCCCATATCCCCCCCTCCCGGGAGGACCAGCTCGTGGGAACTGCACTGATAGTCCGGCCCCCAATTTCACTGGATCCATATGCCGTGCAGGTGCAGCATCCGGAGTCCTGCACCAAGATGCTTTTTTCAGCGCCCGTTGTTGCGGCGTCCCGTAAGTGTGTGTGCTCTGCCGCGCTACAGATGGGCGCGTCCCGGCTCGACGCATGAGCGGTCTCGAGCTTCCGTGTCGGACATTTGTTCGCGAGCGAGGGCTGCCATTGGCACACCACGGCCCAAAAAAAAAGAAAGAGAAAAGGAAATTCATTTTCGAGCACAAACGGCAGGGCGTTCCCGACAGACAGGAAGCGTGAACAGTCGTGGCGTCTACTAGCAGGCTTCGCCCTGGCACCTGATGAGACTTGCACATCACGCCCACCCCCCTTCTCGCCCTGCCCCGCTTGTGCGGTCTCGATACAGAATGGAGTCGCTGGGGGCCAGTATGCTAACTGTAATAGAGTCTCTGCTGCAGAGCTACTGTAGGCCGAGTGGTAGCCATGGCACTCGGAACTCCTCTAGAGGCGAAGCCGGGGTATTTCCGCTGAGCTCCCTGTTGGCTCCCTGCCGGCGTAAAGGGCGTGAGAGAGTTGACCTACGAGAATGCGGCCAGCGTTGAGGCTGCACTCGCCGCGCCGAGATGCAGCACAAGATGCAGACCATGACAGCAGGGCCCCGGGCAGTACTGACAGTATAGCCATTCATACTCCCTCGGGCATAGCAGCACAAGGCCGCCAATGGCCGTTCGTGGTCATCGCTGTATTCACAAGTCGCATCTTCGACCACCTCGCCCAGGCTTCTGGCAGCTCGAGCCGTCGCACCATGCGGCTGTCTCGCTTTGCCCAAAATACGCACACACGACCGTGCCCGTGCCCGTGCCCGTGCCCGTGCCTGTGACGGCGGTAGGCGGGGCGTGCTGCTGTGCGGCGTGCCTCGACGGCTGCTGGCGGGTGTAGAGCGTGCGGTCGCTGCGGTGGGAGCCACCTCCCTCCCGTCTTCCGCGCATGGCTGTTGTCCACCGTGCAGTAGCGCAGGCCGGCGTCGACTTCTTGCATCTGTTCGATTGCCAGTGAGGCCTGGCTGACCAGGGCTACGCCTAGCTCCTTCAAAAAGCCGCTGACAAGGAGCATGATGTACGTTGATGGCCCTTCCCTCTCCAGCGGGAACATGGAGCAGACAGGGGGGGGGGGGGGGGGTCTAGCAGCATGCATCATTAAATGATTAGCTGTGCGTTAAGCCAGAGGTTGATCCCTCTCACCCCAACCTCACCGCATATTCTTACCGCGAGTCTTCTTATATCAGTGGCGGCCCTTGCGCATTGTCGTCTGGTCACGGGCCCAATATACCCTCCTCCACCGCCTATACTGCAGCTTCGTTTTACTACGCTTCACTCCCCTCCACCCCACCATACCATTGTATCTATTAATGCTCTCATCTTAGCTCCATTCTATCCATCTTTTCCACGGGGACGGAATGGATACTTGTCTTTACTCCTACTGAATTGCCCTGGCTATCTCCCCTGGACGTCCCGCCGTGGATTGTGCTTTGACGGCATTGTATCCTCGAGTCTCATTTCTCTTCTTGTGCTTCTTTTATTTCTTGAACTAGCGCTACTTCTTTCCTCAGACGATTTTCTGAACTTTAGTTGGACTCTGGGTCGTTGACGCAACGACGACCCTACCAAGCAATTCACCCTGGCTACTCAAACATTCCCAACTATCCAACACCCTCACGCTCATTTTCCGCATCCATTTCAGCAGTCCTTGACGCCACCATATTCAAACGACACCAAATTGTGCTTAGAAGAATCCCCAATCTCTCGCAAGCCACGGTCACCCGAGGTAGACCGCTCATGGTTCGGGCCTCGAAGTCAGAGGACTGACGAGCAGATCCTGATGTCGCGGCCGTCTGTGCCAGGATCTCAGTCAAGTCCTGTGGACGATGTCTCTAGGAGGGCTCAGCACTTAACTCCCCAGATTTCACCCACACATCCACGACCTGGTATGCACCCGTTCCAAAGAGATGGCTCCCACGATGGAACGAATCTACCTCCCGTTTCTCTTCCCCCCTTGCGGCAACTCTCCAGTACTCCGCCGACTCCATCCTCAGATAGGAGAACTGGGAATCCCCTTGGTGTCCACTCTATTCTAAACCCGCAAGCTGAAATGATGGAGCAGAGAGGTCGGCGGCGGAGTGCATCACAGATGGAATCCCCTTCGCCGATTGAATCACAACCTACGCAGAGTCTTCCACCACTGAGCCGGCCAATGAGCGTGGACTCTACACAAGGCGATCCTCTCCCGAGCAGGCCATTTCAACCACCGAGTAGGATTCCAGGCCGACATATTTTGAGCCCGAGATCGCCCACCTTACATCGAACGCAGAGCCTCGGAGTTTTAAATCCTCCAACAGGCACGATAGATGCCCACACATCGCCTTTCCTTACACCCAGTAGCCGGCCTTACATGCCAGACACAGCCACGTCACAACCCGCACTTACAACGCCACCAGTTAGTGCACGCCCCGCTTATTTTCCAACCGTACCGTCAACCGTACCGACCCCCCCACCAAATTTAATTCGTACTGAAGTTCGGCGGCCGAGTACAAATTTTCCTCAATCAGGCGGCGCGAGTCCTATAGCCTCTTATTCGCCATATAGTCAAGCAGCATCTGTAGCGTCGAGCCAGTTTGAGAGCTCTAGCCAACCAGGGTCATATATCACCATCCCTAACAGTGCTCAAGGGCAAGATTTCATCAACCCACCTATCGCAATGGAAACGGAGCGGAATATGATCCCGATGCAGCCTTCTGGCCAAAGCAGCATCCAGATTCTGACAATTAAGAGCCAGCAAGGCCACCAGGTTCAAATACCCGTCGATGTGCAAGCAGCATCGAAGTTGGCCGATGAAAAGAGGAAGCGAAATGCTGGCGCCTCAGCGAGGTTCCGGGCAAGGCGAAAAGAGAAAGAACGCGAGGCATCTCAGAGTATCGCTAGGCTTGAACAGCAAATCCGCGACGCGGCCGAAGACGTTGAATACTATCGGAAGGAAAGAGACTATTTCAAATCCATCGTGTTTCAGCAGCCTGGCGCGGAACGACACTATGCTCGTCCTCCATCTCCGCGGCTACGACGAATGTCGGCTCCTTCTAATGCACCTTCATCCGTGGTTGGAGGTTCGGGATCATCCTATGGGCGTTACTCTGAGTCCCCAGAGGCTACTGAACGGAATGTCCGCAGGAGAACGAGCAGTTATCATCCAGCCTCCGGACCAGCTCCTGCCCAAGTTAATGGCTCTACCTCACAACCACAAATACTGTCCACTGCGAGCTATCCTCAGTCCATAAACCCCCCACCAACAGCTCAGTCTTCACTTCGACCGCCTCCCCCTCCAGGTCCACCGCAATCATTCGATCCACGTGATCAACGATCTCCCCCCGAGTCACAACAGTCATCATCTCAAAGACCTATTCTTCGGGACCCTTTCGCATCGGACTCGGGCCGATACGATAATCGAACTTGGACTTCAGGGCCAGGAAGAGACAGAGGCTGAGATCTCTGAATGTGATTGCGCAGGCGACTCGAAGCTGACCCACGAACGAACTGGAGTGGTGAGAAATTCGTGATTTTATTTTATTTTCAAATTTTTTTTTGTAGTTTGATACCCAGCTTAAGTGGCAGCGGCAGTTTGTCCTTTTTTTTTTTTGGCATTTGTGCGTTCCATATTGCGATCCGTCCTTTGAACACTCTGGAATTGTCACTGTAGGAAGAGGCTGAGCAAAGGCGCTTGCCGGCGATTCCCTTTTACACCGATCTTAAGACGTCGCCCAGTCGATACTTCCCCGAAGTTCATAATTTGATTCCCAAATATACCCAGGCATGGGCATTGACACTGATCTTTTATTTTCTAGCTTTAGTCTCATTTTAGATGGGTCCCTTGCATTTAGAGCTCTAAGACATAGAGTATCATTGTCCCCACGGATACTTTTACGAACATATATCACTATTCAGGAGTACTTGAGTGGCCGCCCACGAAATAAACCTTATTTTCTATTTGTACTATATCAGCTACAGGATCAGATATTGGAATCCCATTGATGGGAGGGAAGATGTATCTATTGGAGTAACACATCGCCCAGACATAAACAGCGAGTCCAATCCCCTAAGCAACTATGTTGGAATCCTTCAAAATCTCTTCGCGAATTAAATTTTGGGAAGACGCTTAGCCGTTATGGGACTGTCATTTCACAGCTATTGCCCCGTAGCTCTTGCATCAGGCCATTTGACTATGTCAAGTTTGGAGGTTATTATCAGTCTCCAGCCGCACAAGCCTCATAGGCCGTCCGTGCTCGCTCTATTCGCTGACCTTGCACTTCTGCTTGACCAACCGAAGCACTTCCCGCCTCTATTAGAGGTGCGCCATCCCGGATACGCTCCATCCCAGGAAGCTGTCCATGTTATCAGGCTTAGAAATTGTCGAGATGGCCCCACAATCCTACAGCTGTGGGCCCGGTCGCGATCCGACGAACTTAAAATCCGAGTACTAGTTAGCCTTAAAACACTCCTGAGGAATCCGCCAAGTCCCCGTGACTCTCCTTTTCCTTTTAATTGCTTCCTTGGTAGGAATCTCAGGACTCAGAAGTACGCCGTAGCTCGCTATGAGTTCGTACATTTTGGCGCCATATCTCTTCCTAGGGTGGAGATCGCCGTCCGCCCACTTTGTAGTACGGGGTACCAAGGGCAATTGTCCGAAAGCAGTCTAGGTGTACGAATCCATCCACAAAATACGGTCGACACGGCAATGACAGCTTGGATAATCATGATTAGGATTTCCATGCTCGACCATCTAGATTCAGGCGCCGCTACGATTTTAATGAGAGGCGTTGTTGGGTACATATGTTTTGAGTGCCTGAGCTAGATATAACATTGTCATGTCAAACGGTCCGAAACGTGCAGCAACGACACGATAGATCCCGACGTCTAAAATACTACGCGACGCACCGGCCGGACTAGAGGCGACTACAAGCAGTGATTTCCATGATGGAACAGCTGCTGTCTCCCCGTTCAGGGAAGCTGGTGTAGTCTTCCACATCAAGGCAGGTTAAACGTCTGTGTTGGCGTGGCTCGCTGATGATGCCCAGACTCGATGCATTTTCAACCCTGGCTGGGGACTTTAACACCATCTATATGTAGACCGAACGGCATGGTGAGCATTCACTCTATAGGGAGGTGGTGCTGCAGCAGCAAGCAAGCTACCTAGGTAAGGTGTCGTGAGTTGCGCTTTTCCTCTCGTGCGCTGATAGCAACATCACTTATTGTCGTAACATGCTCAACACCAACCTCATTGCTCACACCCACCCCAGATCTTACTTGCATTGATGTTCAACCAGCGCGAACCGGTGACTCTTCACTACATAGGCCTGCTGCCAGCGCATCCCTACGCCCTGCTATCGCGACCAACCCCGGCATCCTTCTTCCGCTTCCCCGCCCTGGTGTATCCACACCGCTCCTTCGAACTTCTAAGCTTCTCGTGGCCTGCCGAATGCAGCACTGCAACCATCTTCAATTGCCATGATTCATACTGACCGCTCACAGAAATGGGCTCTCTAAGTGTACCCACACTGCCCCCTCTCTTCTCCACTTAGACTGAACCGCGACTCCGGATTCGGCCGCACATGTGAGGCACAACGCTACATAGAATCCATCTTGTACCTTGTCCACCCATATCAATCCTAATCGCATGATAGCGCTGACACAGGTGCCTTCTTCGTGCCTCGCGTGTGCCATACAACCGGATCTCGGAGATGATGGCTGCCCTTTGCTCACCGATTTCCCTGTTGTCGGGTTACCTCGTCCTTCATGAACGTCATATTTAGTACATCGGATCAGACACTGCATTACCCAGCGAAGCGAGAATAACTCCCGACTTCTGCCCGGCCCGAAACGACCTGAACAGTGAGATGAGTCTTCGGCTGTCAGCACGCTGGCCCATTCTCTGGCCCACTCTCTGGCCTACTCTCCTGCATCTCCTGCTGTAGTCCCTATCGTCAATCAATTACCCTCAGAAGGTGGAGTGCCGTGTGTTTCTTCTCCTGTGCGCATGTGTCGAGTACATCATCTATTGTTTGCTTGTTGCCCGGCATTCGGTACAAGCAGCACATAAAAGCCGACGCTAGAATCGGACACCTGCAAATCTGTTGCTGACGGCGGATTACATCTGTTCCACACCTCCCTTAAATCAAGCAGCGCCCTTATCCGAACGCAAGCAAGCAACCAGTTCATATCTCCATTGATGTCACCCTTCTCCATACTCAACGCCACCAGCGTCCAAGCAGGTGAATCGATCGACTCGTCACGAGCATGTTCGGCAGGTTCGCTAAACTACTTCGATTCACCCCAGCGTCCGCCACAAAAAGGGTCATGTTCCACCGCATATTCCGTATTGCAAATATATGCACGGCCAGCGCAACTAGTTGTCAAGTCCTCGAGTCCTCCTCAAGTAGGAGAGGGATCGCGTGGGCGCTTATGCATGTGATGGAGCGTGCGGCTTGCGCAAGATGGGCTTGCTTATGCGAGAGAGAACGCAATGCCGTACCGAGGGTTACACAGCATCTCAAGGCGGCTTCTGGGGGACAACTACCCAGGCGGCGAGTTCGCCCGCAAAGAGCAATCAAAACGGCCGTCCTAGCCCGAACACAAAAATCCTCGGGGCAAGGCGGAACACGCGAGCGAGCCCAACGCGGATTGGACGTTATTACCATGGGAAAATATGTAGGTACTATTGATTTTTACCTGGGTATGCATGCGGTGGCAAAGGCCGCCTAAAAAAGTGCTGGATATGTATGGACACGTACGCTCGGCATGCAGGCTGTGTGCAGCATGCAAGGACAGGGGTTTTCTTCTCTCCAGCGGCCCAAGCTTCCTTTTAGGCCTCCTCCCATCACCCCTTGCCCCTCCATCGTCAGCATGAACGGGGTGTGATGAGCTGCAGCTCATGGCAGTCATGTGAGCGGGACGGGTGGGACGGTGGAGTGACGAACGAAATGCCCAATCATAAAATTCTATGCTCCGTCCCGTATGCCCTGAGGCTCTTGCGCGTCTGGTTGGCCATATTGGAGTGGCTTTTTTCCTTATTCTCAACTGCCTGCTCGCACCACCTCCTTAACACAGTTAGAAACGAAGGGTCATTGCACCGAGTTTTCCGTCGTCGGGCGTTCATTTGACCGCCATAGGTTTGTACCCGAGGTCGGTTAGGAAAGCAATTCGATTATGGCTCGAGATTCGGCCGATGGCTGATTGTTAGGAGGCGGTACGGTAAGCCTTCCTTTTCAACTTGCTTGTTGCATCCATCATGTTAGAGTGTCTCATTTCATCCCGAAGTGTGCATGTGGGGCGCGTTCTCTGTTGTGCAGCAACGAAAACGCCCTCGCGGCTCATGAGGATCGTGTGGAGATTATGTCTCTTAGCTACGTCAAACAGGTGGTGTAGGAAACAGATCGTCGTCACATCTCACCACCAACAGAACATGCATATACCTGTCCGCTCTCAGAACTCGGCATGGTTAAATTAGTTTGTCACTTCACGCCTCACTTGGGAGATCCCTTTCTATCTACATGGTATGTATCCCTTGCGCATGGCATATATGCTCCGACTTAGTAAGCGAACATTCGCGCCCCCACGCCAATCCTCCTCATGCACAACCATGGCGTAACCCTGACTAATTTGACCTGAGCGCGCCTAGAAACCTTCCAATGTAGATTTCCGAGCAACGGGCCGTTAGCGTCCCACGAGAAAAGAAAAGAAATCCAGCGCGCTGATCGGTGAGGGACGGCTCGAGGCTCGGGACGTTTACCTAGCTTCCCTTCTGTCATTTCGCCTGGCCGCATGAGTACGGCGAGTGCTAGCATCTAGAAGAGACTCCGCGGAGCGGCGACGGACGGGTGGGTTGCGGCACGGTGTAGTAACCGGTGTGCCATCTATCAGAGCTGCGTAAAGGATTCAGGATGGGGAATTTGGGTGGTTCGGGCTGTTACGGGTCACCCGCGTGTTCACTCGGTCACGGGATACTAAGTCGGGGCGAGAGTCAGGACACCCCCGGCAAACAGAGGTTGGGCTTCGAGGGTGATACGACATGAGGCGAATAGACCTGCTCTGACCGCAGTACGCAGGGGCTGATTCACGTCGTGGAACACGTGCCCATGTTCGAGGTCGGATTGAGCGTTTGTCGGGCCGATGCCTAGCTTCATCGCTTGCGGCGGCGGAGAGGATATTCGAATATGGAAGGGGGATTTTAGCAGGAATTACACGATCGAATAAAATGAGAGAATGGCCCTATCCAACTCTCATCCACCCACGCCAAATCTCACTCGAATTGTGTGCAACTGGCGCAAAGCAGCGGGCGAGAAAGTTCTCCCCGCCCTTGACTCTGAACGCGTGTTATAATTCTCATGCTCTTGTAGGAGGGTATCGATGACATGGAAATCGCCGATTAGACATTGGCCGGATGCAAGCACATCAAGGGCATCTGCATGACCTACTCCAGAGGGCAAAGGGAGGAGCAAGTCTTCCTCATCAGCCTCTGCGCCAATATCAGAGAGGGTATCGGCTCGAAGAACGCCGCGCTCTTCTGAATCAGCATCTTGGTCGCGGTCCGCATTTGTCGCTCCATTGGCAGTCTCCCCTTCAGTGTCCGATGGCCGACTCTCTGTTGACCCTGTTGCTGACACGCCGCCCGCGACTTTGGCTAATTTCTTCTTCATATCCCTCCTCTTAACGTAGACGGAGACCATGACCAACTGCAGCACCAAGACGCATACGTCCAACGCCGCGAGCTTCCATTTACTTGTCGGCCCCTGTTGCCCAATGAAATCAATCATCAATCCACCGTGCAGATAGCCCCGCGTGTCCTCCCCTGCGGATGGCGCCGAACGTATGAGATGTAAGAAGAAGTTGAGGGCAAATGAGCAAACAATAGTGGGTAGGAACGCCTTGTGCTCGTCATGCTGGCGGGAAATAGCGAAATCGGGAAGGGGGGTCAAGAGCGTGACGTGGAGTATGGTACGGATAATAAACCAGAAGAATGAACAACTACCCCCAGTAATACATCAGCATGTGCTAGATCAAGTTATATAGGCTAGGGCGGCCGGTGTAGACATACTCCAGATGATAGACAGTGATGAGCTCGACATGAACTAGGGTGTCGAGGTGGCGGAGTAACGAGTCTAGATGCGAGAGTCGCTTCTTCTTTGCTTCCAACCGTCTTTCTTTAACCGTTTGCGCCCGCCTCGCGGCAGTTTCTTCATCATCTGCTACCGTGTCGCGCTCAGGGTCGGTATCTGTGCCGGAGTTGTCCCCGTTGTAGCGGAATGCTGCCCTCGACGACTCGGCCTCATCATTCATGGCGCAGCAAAAGAATGAAGCGCGCGCCTTTGCCGCTCATCAAGCCTAAGGCCTAGAAAGAGCAGCAGATGTGTAGTTGCGGGACGAGGTGAGGCAGGCTGGTGTGACGCCGAACCTTGGTTAGCGGAGGACGCACGGAGATCGGCAGCCGGAAAAACCCCAAACTCCGTCAGGTGGTGAGATCAAGATATTGAGCTCTGCATCTTGGAACTACCCGCCCCCCACCCACCATTTCACCATTACATCCTCTCTGGGACCTTTGTTAGCGGGCGAGTGCTACAATTGCGTCCCTCCGTTCATGAGCTAGACCGCCTGCATTGATTGCCCCCTGCAAACTTACACGACACCAACCACGAACGACCCCCGCAACCTCCATATCGCCGCCATGACATCCCCGAGCAGCGCTCCCCTCCCCTCGTCCTTTGACGAGAATCCGTACGCATAACTCGCTCGTAGCATTCACGTATTCTTCACTAACTGCACCAAGTGACTTCTACAATGAAAATTGGATGCAAAAGATCGGCCGGCGCTTCCGCGAGGAGCCGCTCGTGCCCCTCGGATGCGGCCTCACCGTCTGGGCTATCGTCGGCGCCACGCGCTCGATGCGCAAGGGTGACCACAAAATGACGAACCTGTACTTCCGCCGAAGACTGTATGCTCAAGCCTTTACTATCGCCGTGCTGGTGGCCGGAAACATGTACTGGCAGAAGGACCGATTGAAGAGGAAGGAATACGAGAAGCTAGTCAAGGAGAAGGAGGCGCTCGAGAAGAGGGACAGGTGGCTAAAGGAGCTAGAAGCAAGAGATGAGGAGGAGAAGGCGTTTAAGGCAAGGTTGGCTAAGAGGATGGAAAAGGGTGACCAGATGGGCAGTGTGACAGAGGCAGTTAAGGAGAAGGTTGTCGAGAGCAAGGATAAGGCTAGTGGTGGGAAGTAGAGTGTTGAAGATAGGGAAATACGCATTGGAGAGAGTCGGCGCAAGTGTATCATGCCACTCTAGGGAATAGGTTCACTTGTATATATTGCCACAGCATCTATATCTGTACACAGAAAAAATTGGGTTTAAGGAATTGGGCCGGGCGGAAAACAGCATACCACTATACTCTATCATATTGCTTTCTTTTCGTTGTTCCAAAATCTGAGGGTTATTCTCTTCTCCTGCTACTATGCCATGTCTCCGTTATGTCAGTTTTCTACACTTTCTGTTCATCTTATTGGGATTTCTGGCTTGCGGCGCGAGGCTTAGAGGGACTGGACTTGAGAATTTGGGTGTACATGCTGAACAGGGGAGTGTACTTGGCAGGTCTGATTCGTAGTACGAAGGAGTCTTCTACCAGAACGATGAGTCTTGGGAACTACCTGGGTACCTTGACTTCAACTTAAGATTGGTGGGCGCGGCTTCTTCGACAATGTACTCTGGGAAAGACTTCCTACGTTCAGTGGACCACGGATAGAGTATTTCACGGGATAACCAAGTTGACCGAGTTGGGAACGACCAACAATGTGGTTACGAGTAGATGCTTCGGCAGCAAGACCGGCATTAGCCACGCAGTCAAAAGAATCGCGTCTAATCAAGGTACTTTGTGTAGCGGGCGGGTCATTCGAAAGTCGGCCAGACCAGCGCGACGTTAGCCTGAAGGTATTTTTCACGGTCAAGCTTCCCGATCATAGGCATCTGCGTTGGAGAACACTCGTTCGCTGTAGGCGGCTGTGTAGCTTAGCTGGTAATTCGTTAACACATGGTTGCTGACAGTCGCCTAATATGAACACGAGATGCACGATCCTTATAGGAAAAAAAAAAACAACTTTTACAGCCCGACAGATATCAGGACGCACATTGGTGCTGCTATTGCCGCTCAAACGTAGGTCTAGACACAGGCGTGAACTCGGAAGTCGACAGTCGAGTTGCGATTACAAAGTATAATGATTCCAAGATCGACGATGCTAAAATATCCGTATACAAGTCATAATCACGGAGTCTAGATCACTTCAAGACACCGAAGACAAACCTAGCAGTATGTTCGCCATATCCAACCAAATAAGCGGCTATTGTAAATCGTTCTACATATGTTCGGCTGATGTTCCCACATCTTGAGCCACGTCGATCATAGTTCCTGAACCTTCCCTTCTCACGTATGACATGGGGGTACCACGATGCCGTCCTGCCGTTTTTGAAGCACCAATAATCGCTGCCCATGTGTTGGGGATTATGGTTTCTCTGAAACATAGCCTTCAGCCTCATTCGAATCCTCCTTGTAGGCATCCGCGCCTTAAGAGGCTCCCAGTGGCGCCGGGTCTAGAGGTCCGTGAATTGGCCCCGCGGCCGGGTTCTATTGATGAGCTTCACACCATTGCGTTGTAGGTGCATATTTTCATAGCAGTGACGTTGCATGTGCTTAACTAGTTGTCTCACAGCGTGTCTACAAGTCTGTGGTGATATGCGCTGGAAGTGCCAGCGTGTATACCTCGGTATGAACGAAAACCTTGTATAAGGTGTCTGTGGGCATGTTGAGAAAGCGTTAATTCATTTTGAAGATACACTCAATCGATCTATCATGCTCTTCTCGAAAAGCCTCCTGAAGTCTTACATTTTGACCGGCCCGCTGGTTGCCTACAGGCAACTGGAACTAGAAGGCGGTAATCCGCGCATCTCGGAGGATCGTCAGGCAACAGATTTTTATCCGGATACGTACGTAAGCTCATGTGACTTTGATCTGGATCGCAGCTGAGATTGTCTGTTCACAACATCGCTAGTCTACAAACTCTTCCTCTGTCAGAAGCCAACCTTGCCCGACATAACGCCTTGCCGTACGTAGATGACAATGCGGAAAAAGCTGCAAGGGTGCAGGAGGCAGGGCGGAGCCTAGGGTTTGACCTCTCTTTGCTCCACTCTGTGGGGATTATGTGGGATCTGGATGAATGGCTTGAAGGATGAAATCACTCCTATGAGAAGGTAATGAGAATGGAGCTTAGTGATTAGTGAATTATTGAATTGGGGGGGAGGGGGGTAACCGTGTTTGATTTTTGGTTGATTACAGTCATCTGAACATTGCATGGCAAACTGAAAAGAATTCCTCTATGATCGATTTAGTCTCAGAACGTGTGCATTAAAAGAGGTTATAAGAGCCAGAAAATTTCAGCCTTCGCTATGGCAGTTTCTAGAGTAGATAAAAAAAATTCTAGAGGGTCCTAGAATGAACTCAGCCTCAATGCTTCCCTGGAATCTGGATACTTTCTATTAGATATCATGAAAATAGAGCTATACGAGCTGCACAAATGATGCGATGGTGATGGGAACCTTAGTACTACACAAATAGCGGGTCCTAGTTGTCGCCCAAACTCAAGTGAGAGAACCAGCCGGATATTCCTGGAGTTTACCGACTCGAATATGTTTCTGTCTAGGCGTGATCTCATAGCATGCAGAACTTATCATATCATATTAGATCCAGATAATAGCAATTTACATCGAGGTTAATGGCCTATATACATGCAACAACTCAGGTAAACTTCTAAAGATCTGGCATACTGAGGGGTCTTAAGTTTTCTAATTCATTTCCCATGCTGATCAACGCTCAATCATTTCGTTTGCCGGTTCGCAGATCTTCTCCACAACACGTATACATTCCCGAACTTTCACTTCTAGTTTGATAGTAGTAATGATTAAATACCATTAGTGGGAAATGGGATTGTAACAGATACTGGTTTCAGGACATACTGTACGTCTTGTCTTTCGGGTGCTTAGGTACCCGACATTGGGGGCAAGGTTAGGAGCGATTCTAGGGTTTACTTATCGTTTTATATCAGCATCTATATCGCACTTAGCTTTTTGCCTTTTCCGATTATCTTAATCCACTCCAAGTAGAATGGGCTAAGGCATAGCCTGATATAGTAAGACCAAAATCGATTTTAGTAAAATTATAGCTTCCTAGTAATCTTGCGTAGAAGTAACTGTGTTAATTGCCCTAACTCAGTAGTCAGGTGTTTGGGGTTGGACGTTAAAGAAGGAAAAGATGTCAGTTGGTGGTGCTAAAACTTCCTTATGTCCAAAGCTCCAGGGTTTCTGCGGACATAGATTCCATAAATCGGGTTATTTTCATTGTACGAAAGCCATGTCTATGCCTGTAGAAGAGGAGCTCGGACTCTAAGTCCCTTACGTTAATTTTAGTTTCTCGATGGCCCGTCCCGGCTAAATCCACTACCTCCCCGCACGATGTGGCGAAGTGCGTAATCTACAGATCAAATCCCGGCTTACGGAACAAAGACCGGAATCATTACCGCTATTTCTCGCAAAGGGATGCCGACAAGATTGGCGTCTAGGTCGACCGCTGCTATGGATGCTATGGCCTCGCTTCGCCCCTACCAGTATCGGCCACTCGATAGCCCCCCTACGATCCGTATCCTTGTGCTTCAACCAGCAGATGATCTTTCTAGCTCATTGAAAGCACAATTAGTGCACGTACAGGGCAAGCATCTTCTCCTTGGCCATGGCCGCCCAGGTTTTTACGAAGCAGTCTCCTACTATTGGGGAGAGCCAACATTATCTCATGTCCTTTGCATGAACGAGGACTCGAAGCTTGGCATCACTAGAAACGCTGATATAGTGCTCCGTCATCTGAGAAGTCCGAGGAAACCTCGATATTTATGGATCGATGCCATATGCCTGAATTAAGAAGACGCATGAGAAGTAGATCTAGGTGCAGCTCATGAGCAGAATATATTCCCAAGCAGCTAAGGTCCATGTTTGGTTTGGCACAGCGACAGAGGATCAACACATACCTCAGCTCTATAATGCGTTGAAATGGCTGGCTACACATCTCAAGAATAAGGACACACCCGCCTCTGTCGAGATAGAAGTATCCCTAGAGACTATATGTGGGATCGACTGGAGACATGTAGTGGGTGAATTCTTCGCTCGGCCTTATTTTCAAAGACGGTGGATTGTACAAGAAGTCGCTCTCGGACACCACATAACGGTCCACTGTGGTCAATGGAAGCTGTGATGGTTAATGGTGAAGGAGCTATGGTTATATTATGTCATCATGGCTTATGTGGCAGTCACCACCTGTAGAGACTAGAGAGAGCTGCCTGCGGCAGCGGGGGAACAGAGAAGATAGACACAACTAAATAGACAATCAACCATTTTATGCTCCATTCCCTCACAGAAGCTATCGTGGCAGTGGTTCATTCAGGGTGTTCAAGGTCTACAAAGTGCATTCGCTGAAGGCATGCGCATCGAATCAGAAGTGGTTGCTGCTTTGAAAACGATCCTGACGATCCGAGATTCTAATAATTATAAATTATTAGCTCTTTTATGGAGGTTTCACCAGTCGCAATGTTCAATGCCGCAAGACAAGATCTACGCCCTCTATGGATCCGAACAGCGGCTAGAGACAATTTGGGATGACAAGAAAAAACCTGCTCTCTCAGAAGTTCTTCTAGCTTTCTTTCAGAAGCCAAATAGCTCTCGTACCAACCAGCTCAAGGAAGCTATGCGAATACAAGAAGTGCCATTCGACAATGCAAGCGGATCTTTGAGAGAGGCACTGCTACTAATGATCCAAGACGAGGGCCCATGGAGCAGTAATGCCGCTACTTGTTCGCGTATATCTCTGCAGGCTGTTGTTTCCTCAATCTTGGAGGCCATATGGCAGGATTATAATATCCTATGCATTCATGGCAAAAGAGATGCTATCGGCGTTGGCCCTCGAGGAACACTATCTGGAGATATCTTGGTGGTACCTCCTTAGGGTTTCACGAAAGTCAACACGTACTCTGTATACTGGCCCTACACAGGACACCCGTTGTTTGGAATTGTACTAAGGCCAGGATCAGAGCTTTCTCATACTACTTTAAATTGGCGAGAGCAAATTTGGCCAAGCCAGACGCTTCAAGGTTGCCGGTATATGGGGATGTGCTCATTTGCTCTTTGGAAGCAGGGCTGCAAAGAAGTGCTGGACAAAGTTAGAGTCTAGCTAGTTTGAACCCCATGATCCTCTAGCTCATGGCTCTATTGAATATGTGATAGGGATTTGGCGAGTCTACTGAGTACGATTTCCTACTACCGTACGGGAGCAAGTTATCCGGTTGCAGGTTGTATCATATACCGTCGCACGATATCAAATCACGCTGGATATCAGCTGATATAACCCTCCTTATATACATAAATAGGGCCTGCTGGCCATCCTCAATCAACCAGTTCAGCTCCTCATCTCCCTCCCTGAGACAAGATTCGCCTCTCACCACAGAATAAGAGCCAGTCAGCAATGTTTCAATACTTGTTTATTCATATTAAGAAACTATTTCCTTATCCGATCTTCTTGTATACACTACGGTTCTAGTAGCTGCAAAGGACTACCTAGGGTATGCGTTTGACTAGCTATTTAGTTAGTTAATGGTTGGTCCCACTATAAAAGGCTAGCTATTGGGACGCCTTAGACTGTGATAAGCTAGCGAAGCAGGAATGATCTTGGCATAGTTGACCAGTCGAGAAAACTGTCGTGCAACGAAGAATTTCTGCCTCATTTTACACCTCGCTTTTTTTTTTTTTGAAAATCTCTATCGAGTAGCATTAGATCCTTATTGCTTCATATGCCAAAATTCTGGATCGATATATGTTATTAGAGCTTCAATAATCGGCGGGATTAACACCTAGGCGGCCGGCAAGGTCAAGTAATGCGAAGTATCCGTTCTAAGGTTTTCGTCTCAAAATTCAAGGTCTCAGAGAAGCATCAGGTAAAAACTTCTACACGGGCGTCCAAGTACTGAAAAGAGTAAACTTTACGTATAGCGACCTGAGAATTCGACCTTATATCTTGTATGGATGCTGTAGACTAATATTGAGACCTCCTGGATCCTGTTATACTTTCGGTTCAATTCTATAGACTACTGCGCTTGAATAATAGGTACCTATCCAAACGGATTTGAGAATATTTCCTCTATGTAGACGATATTGCCGGGCTAGTAAGTTTGAAAAGACAACTATAAGTGCTGCATAGTGGTGGTATGAAGGGTAATCTTTGGTGACGGCATCGCCTTTCATTACTTAGTTTCTGTACGATACCGCTGGTGCATATTGAGCAAGTAGTGGAGTTAGTACTGTCTGATTGGTCATCTCACTATGCAAGACGGACATTGAAAACGTCATGTCTGGTGGGGTAATTAGTGTCGCGTTTTATGCAGCATCAATTGCTGAGGCAAATATTGATGTATTGAAGGAGGATAAGTGGCCTGCCTGGCCAGAGGCTGGCAGTGGCGAGACTGTGTAGGCCTGAAAAAATAGACCAACTATAATAGGATAGTAGAAACACGTGACAATTAACCTTATGTAGTGTCTGGTCGGCGACCTTTTTTTGGAGCATCTGCTTGTGGCGTCTGTTGCGTTCCCATGAAATTCACACATTGACTTGGAATCTCTTGACTAGGAGCAACATTGCAATGACTAGATTGCTCCGCTTTTATTTCTATCCTAGCCAACGCGGAAGCAGGCGGCCCTCAAGAAATTCCTATAACCAAACCGGGTTAGCAATCGTGTTGCCTCATCGCTAGGTTCGGAACCGTAATATTTTTGACTAACGGCTTAACCTGCTGACGTAGAGATATAGTCGATGAAACAAGTAGATAACTACCAATAATGGGCGGACTAGGTTATATCTTCTGTCGTATATTCAGAAGGATCGCTAACCTCATTCGCCGTCTTCCAGTGAATAATTGTCTATGGAGTAGTCGCGTAAAGTTAACATAGAAGAAGCTTTAACATATACGTGAGGCTGGTATATAAATGACACTTGTTGTGACTCACGATTTATTGAATTCTACATTAAGAGCTAGCGATATTTAAGCAAAAAAGTGATCCTACTGTTCAACTGTTGGGACATCCTGTAGGTCTAAAACTTAGGGACCGAAAATGGCTTCATCAGGATTTAGACCTAATCCGTAAGGAATACTTACTCATCAAACTAGACACTTGTTGGCTTAAATAATTTTGTGGGAATTCCAACCTTTTCACAGTAGCTGCGAACTCCTTACTACTGTCCAAATTTATGCCGATGAAGCTCGTAAATGGAATACTCGGTATATGGATGCTGTACACTCTTGCACTCATGTGCGCAGAGATAAGTTCCCCTAATCTGGTACTCCAGTGTTTGCTACAGTGACAATCCTTTTTCCCGCCTCCACGGGCGACCCCCTCCTAAGCTAGGATTCGTATAGATATCCGTCAATATTTAATGCTTGACTCCAATGAGAAGAATGCTCTCATCATGAGCGTCAAGTATATTGCCCCAGATAATGTCTACGACTCTTTCCTAGAGGAAGAAAGGAAGGTCTAGCATTTCCATAATTCTGAAATTCTGAAATGCTCATTCTGCCGAAGCCACAGACTACGAAGATGCAGATTGGGAGAAGGCTGAGCTAGAGGCGATGAAGAGATTGCTGGTTCGTATGGAAAGACCTGGCATTTTTGGGATGTTGATGTAGGCCACAATTGCCCGCTAGTAACGTCTCCGTCAATTTTGGGTAGGGGTGTTTGTGTAGCAAGTACTGATTATGTCTGCTAGGCCATGCCGCTTTAGTAGGATCCGTGATTAGCGAGGGCTAAGTGGATCTCGATAAAGCTATAGCAAAGCGGAATGAAATTTTTGGAGTCCATCATGTGGACGAAGCGAAGGCAAGAAGCATTATTGAGGTACTAGATACTTCTGAGTATGAGTATCGATCACACAAGCCCTAGTTTGTATATATTCTAATGCCCCTTACAGATGTAAGTTCTTAGCGAAAAGCTATTATTATATCGATTAACCCAACTTCCTTACTCGTATACGCCAATAACTCTTAGACGACTTAGATACTGACTACAAGCCTGTAAGTCTGCCTTGCGCTTGCGGCGTCTTATTCCGAGTTCGGCTCAAATTACGCGGATACGCGGTATTAGCTAAATGTACTTTTATTAACTTCGTCTATCGTCTTAAACATAAGGCCACTGTCTATGGCCTCCTCCGTCCGATCTAGGGCATTTATATGCTAGTCTATCTGGGCAACATAGACCTGGAAACCCCTTATTACTATGAGGGTATTTGCGAGCTTATTTACATAATGTTTCTTAGCTTCAGAGGGAGGCCGATCTCTAAGCACCTCACTACTGAGAATAGGTTACATATTACTTAACGGGTTAGCTGCTCAACCCGAGTAATCTATAACCCTAGGGTCTTGTATAAAGACCTCATGCCTCGCAACATGCTAAGGAATAAGGAGACAGGTCAAGTGATTGTAATTAATTTCGAGCGGGCAGAGATGATTGAGTCACGTACTATATTAAGCCCGACCCGTGCAAATCGAAAAAGGGAGAGGAGATTACAAGATGATTTGGTTAAGCGGGAAAGGAACTAATCTTCTGTTTTCGCGTAGGGAAGACAGCGGATAGCTATTAAATTACGGGAGTTACTCTAGTTCGCATTAGTTTAAGGTAGGCAATAGAATTATGTTATAGTGACGTAGCCGTAAATGCCGAAGTCTGGGAAGATAACCTAGGAGACGCGTGGGGAATTTTACAATTGGAAAGTGACTTACACTGAAGAAAGTACATAATTTAGTAGTCATGCGATATAACGGTAGTGTGCTTTAGGTTTAAGGCGGGCCGAATAACTTGAGGTTAATGTGGATAATTTGCTGGCCTTTGGTAGGAAGCTAACAATAGGCCGGGACGCATTCAAAAAATAAATAGTCCAAAATTGGCATATAGTTTATCTGGGTATTTTCTGACGGTTGCACGAATATATAAAAGCGAATTGCTAGCGGGAGGGGAAGCTGGATCGCTAGTGATTGTGTGGAGTGGCCGGTGCGAAACGGTCGTTGACGACCTAACGTTAGCTTGTCCTTCTTTTATGAGAATCTTTACAGATCTCTGGGAATCTATTTCTAGCGATGAATCATCTCTAACGCTCGAATTCTGGATACGCTGGCCACCTATTTCTGGGAATTCTAGCGACCTACTGTCACGGGTCCAGGGGCTTAGACAGCAAACGTGTCATGTATTGATGAGGAGGTTGCTCAGAGAGCCGAGAATCGGCTGCTGAGTAGAACATATTGTGAGATCTGACTAATCGTACACATGACTGGAGGTCAAACCTTGACGCGGTCTCTCTAGGGTCATCACGTGACATGACGTCCACCTTTGCCCTGCCCCAAGCTCAATCCTGTTCCATCTGCGTTTCGTAGTGTAATTGATGCACTATTCAAGGCTTGATATCTCAGTTGATGCAAAACGAAGTACGAGCAACTCACTCCACTAAATTTGCTTAGATGTCAACATGTTCGAATGTAACGGTTGTACACGTACTTTCCACATCAGAACAGCTCGCAATTAGCATAGGAGGGACACCGGCCATGGCGCCAGCTTCAAATGTAGATGTCTTGCCACTATTGAAGCAAGACAATCTCACACAAAAGCAGTGCATGAGCGTCCGCGCAATGCAGCCACCATGTTCACTTCGATAGTACCGGAAACCGTCAACCCGGCCACGTCCTCAGGGCCGGGCTTGATCGATTCAGACATCGCGTCCACGAACTTTCAAAAGTTCCGATCATGATTCCTATATAGTGCGGCTAGACATGCATAAGCGCTTAGGTGGCTAATCATCGTCTCTAATTCAATTGTAGTATTTTCAAGCAAGAGACATGGCCTGACGCTACCGTCCTGGTTCAGAATATCCCCTTCCCTGTCCATTAGCTGGTCGTCTGGTTGCAAAGTCCATATCTTGATGATGCATTCCGACGATCATTTGAGTCTACCGGAAAACGAAGCTTAGCATTTCACGACGGTAGTGCTGTTGCGTATTGGAGAGCTTTAAGTATTTGTCACTGGTAACTACTCGGATGACCTGCTTGTTGAAGTCGAAGACGGTGTGTGGAGTGCATAATGCCTACACGTAGGCTAATGAAGCGTGAAAGATCAAGCAATGCTGAAAAACGTCTGAGTTTACGCTATAGGGGGGATTATTTTATTGGATAAACTGAAATTGCTCGCTCAGAATAAATTTTAGTAACAATTGAAGTATGGTTGGGATAGCGAGTTCTTTTCACGAATGCGTCGAAGAAGTACACTCCAAGACCGATTGCGAAGCTTTGAGAAGTGCGGTAGTTGAGGCGGCGGCTACCTATTGCCACGAGTTGAGCATGGAAGCTTCTTTTATAATCCTTGTCCGGGAAGAGGGTGACTTCGCATGCGACTATCTGTTGCGTGTCAGGGAGCATCAATTGCTGAGGCAAATATTGATGTATTGAAGGAGGGTAAGTGGCCTACCTCGCTAGAAGCTGGCAATGGCGAGACTATAGGCCTGAAAACAGACCAACTATAATAGGATAATAGAAACATGTGACACTATCTGGTCAAGTTTCACCAAAAATACTCAATAACCGCCTCGAAGTTCATGTAGCAAAGAGCAGAGCAATGTGCGGAATCACTGCGCAGTATCTGTAATGGGGATTTTGGCAAATCTGCAGAGTACGATTGCCTACTACTGTACGGCAGGAAGTTATCCGGTTGCAGGTTGTATCGGATACCGTCACACGATATAAAATCACGCCAGATATTAGCTAATATATCCCTTTTCTGTGTATATAAATATAGCCCGTTGGCTATCCTCAATCAAAGTAATTCAGTTCCTCATATCCCTCCCTGAGACAAGATTCCATTCTCACCACAGTATCAATTCGTATATCGTGTAAGTGTCTCCACATAACCAGAGCCAATCTCCCAGATACAGTAGCCTGAACTACCGCAGTTCGCAGCTTCTGATCGCTTCCGCGCGTCGATGCATATATCTCTCGCACACATTTAAGGAAATCGCTACTGATCTCGATGTTCCTCAACTTTGCCTCAATTTCTCTTCAGAAAGCACTTTGAGATCATCCAAAAGGAACATGTCTGCTAGAAAGTATACACGTGGATCTCTGAGTAGTTCAGGGTCATCTAATGATATTAAGCTTGCGCTAAGCACGGACAAGGAAATAGCATGCCTTCTGTATCTATGTTAAGCACTTTATCTGGGTAATTTCCAGTGTACATGTACTCATAAATTCTCCAATAAACAGCCTGTGTTGCGTCCTCGAGACTCATCGTTTTGATGCTACCCTCGGCGAAATTACGAAAGGAATTGTCGAACTATTTGCTTTGATTGCAAACAACAAATTGATGAGCCGGAAAAGCCTTGCCATGGATGTAGAATGTGATGTCGGAAAATTCTGGTCGGTTGAACATATTGCATCAAATCAGCATGAAGTAAGCGGGCATCTGTGATAATCCAGCCCAGTGATAGCTTCCATAAAAGCTTTTCTACGAAGTTGTCTCTCAGGAGCTGAAAAAAAAACAAAAATTTTTTTGAGCTTCTTGCAGGGTTGTTTGGAATTCCATATTCATTTTTAACTTTGATCCCCTTATCACCAGTGCTCCACTCAAAGTAATGAGTATGAAGGTTCTTCGACCAGGCCTGGAGTAAGTATAGTTTTGAAAGAAGTGTAGGTATATCCGGGCTTAAGGATATGAGTTCCTAGATTTAATTATTAGAAGCTAGAGAAAAATCAATATAAAATCCATAATTTGCTCCGCAAACGATTGTAAATGATAGTAGTACTATTACACCATCCTTCAAATCAGACAGAAAGCCTGCGCTCTTTAATACTTTCTTTACGCAAGCAACCTAAGAGTACGCCTTAAATTAGGCATAGCTTCCTCCACTTAGAGAGAGGCCCTCCTTACTAGAGAAGTACCTAATCACCGCTTTAGCTAATCTTAGCTTTATAACAATGTAATACTTTAAATTCTAACTATTAATGTCATATAGTGAGACGTTAGCGTTCTTAAGATTTATATTATTCATAATCATAGTAAAAATTATCTATTATCCGCCACCTATTCCGTAAAATAGAGATAGATACTAGCTTTACTAACAGCTGGCAGTCAGAAGCTATTTTGGGCAATATCGTTCGCACTAGACCACTCTAAAGGCTCCACACCCTTTAAATAGGTTAGTACCAGTCTCTAACTAGGTACAAGGCTATTAAAACGTTTTCCGACCTCGTCCGTATCAAAAATGTCTATATGATCATTAACAGTTGGGCCTATTGTTTAAGATCCCAAGAATACATTGTCTATGGAATGGAACATCCGCGGATGATAGACAATTTTTCACGGATCTGCCTGCGGTATAGATGCACAGACGTTTCCTGGTGCAGCCCTTTTTCGCTATGCATGCCCGAAGAGCTACGTGATACCATGGCCACCCCTAAATTGTGGAAGCAGCTTGGAAATTGACCGCACCTTCCGAGTTTCGTTTGCGCGACCCTGTCCGTTCGGTCACCCAGCCCTGAATGCTCGTCGTGCGTCGAACATGACTTCCCCCTCATACGATTCTGTAGAATGCACATAGGAATGCGCTAACTGATCATAAACGACCATGTCCCCATGTATATTGCAACTATGTATAGTTCTGTTTGGCCGCTGAGATTCCTGGGCATTGTTGAGCGGAGACCTTGATGCAGGCAGTGTGAAGCATATGCTGCACCGCATTGATGTCGAGTCATCCTGTCGCTACAGAGTGAGCGTGTTCCGGATAGCTATGCTGGCCGCGGTTTCTTACTAGCATCAGTATAATGATCTTTCATAATGCATCGCACTGACCTGATTGAAGGACCGGCGGGCAATTGCATAGGCTTCGGCGTTTTTGGAGATGAGACAACCGCTTCCACTCGCGATTTTCAATTATTGCTTTGATTAAAAGAATCCAATGCCTAATTGAAACAATAGCCGTGAGGATCAAAGTGATCGATGCATGGCGGTCGAACGGAATCTGCACCGAGAGGCTCACTAACGGGCTTCCGATTTGTCTGCTCGGGAGGACAATGTTCGGAAAGGTTGGTGTTGACCCGTTACAGGTCTCGGTGAGTGAGTCGGGGTATGGCTGGGTTTTAATCTATCTTAGGGGATGACGCCTTTATATCAGCCTCAGGATTGTGCAAGGCTCTTCTAATGATCGGCCTCCAATCGCATGATCAGCCTCCACCAAATGAACACATGCCCGGACGGGCTCGCAGATGACCCGCCCTGAAAACGCCTGCAGTGTCCCGTCGCGAATGGCTATGATAGCAAAACGAGTTGTGCTCGCCGTTACGAACATCTCTCGATCGGCTGAGACGCCGTGGATGTCTCCCGGCAGACTTTAATTTTGTCTTTGTCTTGGCTACTTGACGTGTGCTCGCCTGAATATGCCTCGACTAGACCTTCACCGAGCACTCACTGTGCCTTTCAAGCGTACTACATTTTAGAACAATGTCAACTCGACGGTGCAAGCGCCAAACTATCTACACGTTCCTGAGGACTTTCCTACCGCAGATGAATCATATATTGGCGGACATGGAGGAGGTGGCGTAGATTAGCATTGCTGCGTTCTATTCTGAATTTCGAGGTTAATATGCATCTTGTCTGTCTGTCTCTTTTGTAGGTATGCGCCTGCCCTAGGCAGCTCGTCGATCATGCCATGGATGAATTCGTGATAGTCATCTATTGGATGTCTTTGTTCGTCGTCCGATATCACCCCTTGCACTTCGTTGTTGTTCGCACGCAACCTGTTCCCAAATGCCTGTAGACTAGCCACAAGCGCGACATGTAGGTATTCACATGTATAATATAGCTGGTGAAAGTAAATGATGATAGATTGCCTTCAGCTTTTTGTGGTCACTAATTATATTTTTGGCCGTGTATTAGGATGGCATCAACTCACTACGAATTATCAAGACTCTATGCATGCAACGTGAAAATAGCGCAATCAAATCTTATATGTAAAAAGGTTGTTCAATCCCCATGTGCGCATTGAAATTAGTGCACTTCTCATATCCTTAGCGCAATCATAAATTAAATAGCAAGAATGCTGATAGATGATTGACTACTGAACGGTCTGCGACCAGCCCAAGTGAACCTTCGAGGAGTTGGCATCCATCTTCAAACCATGAATCAATCAAAAAAGGCCAGAAGATCTAACTGTCAACTTCCTCTGCAACCTGCTCGACCGACCTCTCCCTACGCGTCCACTGAAATCATACTACCACTCCGAAGACTCCTTCGGGACGAAGTGATCCCTATGTCAAGGACTAATCACATTCCGTGAATTAATATTCACACTGGCCATTCAAGGACTCGAAAATGCTGGGTTTTCATTGAATCGACCGTCAAATACGATCTCTGTATCTGATGTAGAAGTCTGTGCTATTGAGTCGACAGCAGACCTTCGAGCAGCCCTCAAGCCCGTTAGCATCGACGATCCAGCTAAGGCGGACGACGGAATTCTGGTTCATCGGCTGAGGCTCACATACCAACCGGATGTACTGATCCAACTCGTCAAGTTGATCAGAACACTCCAAGAATGCCTGCAAGAACCTCCCTTAGGCTTATAACTCTTACGTATAGATAGAAGATGGGCATAAGCGACCGAGTTTATTATATAGCTATGAAAGAGGGGAGCTACATATATATATGTGAAATAAGAGAGTATAGAGATAACTCTAATAGCTCGCAGCACTGGGTGAGCGCCATACGCATGTCTCTCTACTTCCATCTTACGTTCCCTAACTCCTTCGCATCGCTTGGCTCCCACGGATAAATATCCTCACTCTTCCTGATAAGGGCTTCGTATTTTTCGGTTCTCGGCTTGATTTGCGCCTTGTAAGGTACTGGACGACTGACTGTTCCCGGCTCAAACTCCAGCTTGGGTTCTATCACTTTCCCAGTCTCGTCTGCCGGCTTTGATATGTTGAATACGGCCAGAGTCTGCGCAATCGTGATGAACACCGCATTATCGGCCACGTACCGTCCAGGGCAAACGCGTCTCCCATATCCAAAGATCAAATTGCGCGGATCGGGCTCGGGTTTGTGTGTGGGTGTCTCGATGAAACGCTCTGGACGGAAGGTCATGGGATCAGGATAAACAGAAGGGTCGTGAGTGAACCGCCAAGTATTGGCCAGGAGTATAGAGCCCTTGGGAATCCGGTACCCGTTGCATATGTCCTCGGCGGCACTTGCGTGCGCTATACCCATGGGACCGACAGGATGCCAGCGGTGTGTCTCTTTCATTGCGGCCCAGAGGTAAGGGAGATTGTGACGGTCTACAGTGATGGGAAGACGGTCGCCTCCGATGACGCGGTCGATTTCCTCCTGCGCCTTCTCCTGGACGTCTGGGAAGAGCATCATGGCGAGAAAGAATGACTGTAACGAGGACACAGTCTAAGATAATAAGTAACTTAATTTCAAGAGGTCAACGAGGGGAGAGGAATTACTGTATTAGCTCCGCCAGTGAATAGTGATAGAGCAGATTACTTGTGAATGTGACCCATCTCTGTATCAGTGCCAACGCTCTCGATAGCCTGGGAGAGAAACGATGTTTTGTGTCGCTTCTCCCGCATTTGCTGCTTTACCCAGGCGTATGGCTGCTCAACGCACTGAGTTAGAGTATCCCTCATGGCGCTACCAGGTCTCTTGAATGATGTACCTGGGAAGCCATCGGGGAAGTATCTTACTGGTTGCTGTCAGCTGTGAAGAGTAAGTCTTCTCCATGACACTTACAGAAAGACAAGATATCCACCATCCACTTCCCGGGCACTGTAGCTTCTTGGAGCGTGTGCCCAGCTTGTCCCGCCAGGTCTACCAAAGGATCTGCATCGTGGGCCTCGGGCGTGTATCCATATGTGATTCTCGATATGACGCTTCCAGCTTCTCTGTGGTTCAATTATTAGCAGAGATAGTAGACAGGATGGGGAATTGATCCCACTTTCGGATATGATCAAACAGATTATCTGGGGAGTCCAGGAGGTTGAGCAAAAAATGTGCAGACTCAACCTCCTGCATCTTGTCGAACATAGTGACGGATTTATTGCTGCTGACAACCTGTGAGATAATTTTGCGAAGTTTCCTCCACTTATCGTTGTTTGGGGTCAGAGCCGTGGAATTGATCCAGCCGACAATTTCACCAGCAAGGACTTGTCTTGGTCGAGATGAGTGTATAGCGGCCCGGTTTGTCAGGAGCTCTGTGGCCAATTCAGAGTCGTTAATAATAATGATAGTCTGGCCCATGGTGGTCACGGAGCTAATTAGGCCTACGATTGCACGACGTCTTGTAAGTCATTGTCGTATTTGAATAGTTCGACTACACGCACCATATAAGTCCTTGTGCTTCAGCCAGTGAAAAGCTTCAAGGACATCAGATTTGGGCATATCATTGATGTTGCCCAGTAAGAACACGCCCTTGGGCCCTGGAGGCAGTGGTAGGCCATTTCGCTTTGATCGTACCAGTCGTCTGATGACGTACAGTCCGACGATGCCAAAGAAAATGGCTAGCGTGATATGGGAAGCAATTCCCATAGTGATGGTGCTACGAGTTCGAGTTCAGAGCTAGATTATATGCGGGTATTCAGCGCAGCGGGAAGAATATCATGAATTGTCAATCTATCCTTAGGTAGTAAAGACTATAGTTTCGTATTTTCCCGACATGTGCAGCGTTCCCTAGCTGTATCAGCTGTACCCGCGCAACATTGCTTAGTAGATAACTACTTACTACTTACTACTCCAACCTTCATAGAGTAAGCAGACACTAAGCAATGCAGCTCCGAAACAGGACTATCTAGGCAAGAAGGAGGATAGTTTCTTTTTTTCAATGAATAACAGTAGACACATTTATAGATAAGGCGGCTAAGACAACTCAGTCTACGCATTACCGGCCCGATAGTTATCCAAGCAGCCTATGCGCTCGGCGTGATTCTCGCTTGGACGGTCGAAGGGGCTCATGGAGACCTCCAAATATGATTCTAGAGGGTGCAAATACTCTTTTTATCGTAAGTGCCTCTCTTCAACCATGCAAGCATCATCGCACGTTCCAGGCCATCTCAACTTGGTACGGATTCCACGATCTTGCGTTAGACATCTACGTCCTTGTCGCAACCAAAATGAGAACGCCATGATTTTGGGTGCGGCTACCATCACAACGTGATAACGATATAGGGCTACCGAATGGCCAAAGATATCCATGCATTGGGGAAGGAGCGTTACTTGAAGGCTCGGCATATTCAATCGGCCTTTTGATTCCAAGAGACAGCTGCACTCAAATGTTCATAGCAGGTCCGACACTTATGAATACATACAGTCAAGGTAGCACTATATCTGCTCGCTTGAATGCACATTTTACAGAGCTACAGGCGACGAGCCGTGGCATGCACGCTCCACACTCTTTACATGACGCTCTCAACCACATGATGTAAACCCGCAAAATAATTGATATAGAACGAGTTGGAAATCATTGGTCCAAGTTCAGATCAGGCAACTTGGCATTCATCTGGGCATTTGCCAGCCCCTCAAGCATCCGCACAGCAACTGTGCCCACTTCCTTGGCCCATTCAATGTCCACCACTCTCTGGTCAATCTCTAGCTCGGCTTTAACGGCCCCATTAACTGTTGGCTGAACTCTCCAGACCATCCCTACCGACTGTGCCTATCCACAATAGTTTAGCATCGGCTTATCATCCTGGTACTGCTGCCTACCGTTGCTTACGCTGGTGCACTGTAGCCTGCTACTGGCTAGTATCCTCTTTGTAGCTTATAGCTACCGTTCTCTCACAATTCAGTATATCTATGTAGCTAAATACACTCATTTACAATCAACAAAGTCTTCACTACTGGATTCCCGTCACGAAATGTTTACTAAATTCGAATCTACCTAAAGCGGTTAGTAGTGGCTAGAGGGTGAGCTTTCCCCTTTTTTTCACCCTTCTGCTAAGGGCTAAGGCTAACGTTAGCCAATAAGAGCACTATATTAATACCTCATATAAACAATTTATATAGAAGAGCCCTAGTAAACTTGCTTATATAATGTTCCTTACTTATTGTATAGCAAAACTAGTAATTTCCCCCCAAGTTTGTTTATGCTAATATGCTTGCTAATACCACATGCTTGCTTATCGCGGGGTCTTACTGTAAAACGTTCGCAATAGGATTAGAGTGAAGTTTGGGCCAATAAAAGCACTAAAAAATTTGCGGGGGATTGTGAAGAAGGATTGCTAAGGATTTCGAAGGGGTGTATGCAGGGGCTCGAAGCATAGTTAATAGTTATTAAGGCTTGCTAAGGAGCGTTGTGTCCAGTAACTACTATCAGCATAATCTACGTATGCTTGGAAAAGAAGCATTCCTACCAAAATGAGTTAGACTCCGCCTTGTGACAGGGTGCAGCATTGATCGGTGGCCGCTAGTGCTACCATAATTACAATTTACCTTTTTCTCTCCACCTACCCCGGCCCCCACTCAATCTAGTGCCTAATCACGCATTGTGAGGGGTATTCGGTGGGATCTAATTTCCCGTCTACAATTTGTACTAGAACAGCGATCGCATTAAGATTTTAATGCAACGACTCATGCATATGTTGTGATACGATATAGTTTCGTGATGAGGCGTAAGACCGAGGTAGCACCCTGCCAAAAACTCTACATATAGTAACATCAGGTAAAGTTCATTAAGGTAAGAGCCTTGGAATAGCTAGAGGAAGGCAGTCTACTCCTACTTCGTCAAGTACAAACTGGATTTATGGAGTTATAGAATATGCCAAGTGCTATATATACAGCCGCCGATTGGCTGATGCTGCATCCACGAAAAGCATATGAACGCGTGTTCATCACGAGGGTCCGTGTACAGGGTCACAATTTCCCGATTGCACTTAATCATTCACCGCCAGTTTCGAACCGTGATACTGCAAGTAGCTCTCTTTCTGTAGTAGTGTAGTTTCATTCCGTGTTCCGCAGGTGAGACTGCTTTGGAAATAACACTTATTGGTTTGCCACCTAGAATGCGATGTCTCCTGTGCTGTAAAGGGATGCTTCCGAGATTGTGCATATTTTACCCTTGTAAAACTAGGGCACTTAGGGGCCGGCCGATCCCGCTTGTACAAGTAGTTCGTCATAACTCCATACTCTAGTTTGAATCTAGTTTGAACGTATGTATCCTGTTACGGCCAGGGCACATTCGTGAGACAGGATGGCTTACTTTTGCTGATCTACTCTATGTCTTTCTTCATCTCGTGGAACCCGGCGTTCGCAGCCGCGTATCGGCCACAATCGTTCGCCTCTACCATTGTTACAATTTGTGCGTAACGCCAAATACTTCACCTAAACAAACCCTAAGTGTACTGAGCCTATAGTAGAGAAACGGCAGACGTCCAATCTAGGTGCATCTTAGACTATGCAGTACGCAGACCTCATGAGGCCCGACGAAGATTGGGTAAACTCCACCGATGAACTGCTATGACTTTGGATAGCACTAACACGATATGAGAGGGGACTAGGAGACCCTTCGGAGCGAAGGAAGATTCAAAATCGCATCGCGCAGCGCGCCTATAGTACGTCTTCCATGGTCGCGCAACATAGCTTGATCATCACAACGATGGATACCTTAACGCATCATATGCTGACGCTTGAGTGCAACCGTAGGACGTAACATGCGCGAGAGAGCGAACAAGATAGAAGAGTTAAAGGAACAGCTTAGAACATACGAGGATTTACACCTACATATTGCACAAGTCGAGGATAGCACAAGTCAACAGAGCAGCAGCCCATCAATACTGCCGCCTCACAAGCGGGGCGTTGGAGGTTGGTGTCCTCCACAGCAAGCTACTCCCCCAGCAGCACCAAACAAGACGCGGTATAACGTGTCATTTCCAAACGAACCCCAGTTCAGCTGCGTGCAACAGCAAGTCTGTCCAGTTCCAATGGATCGGCAACAGGCAAATAGCCCGACACCAGCTACACGGCAGCGGATGGAATGTTGGGCGCCAAAAAACAGCCAAAGGACTGTCACCGAACCCCTAACACCTACACCAAGTCTCCCAATGGAAGATAGAAGCAAGTCCGATGGCATACTGTAGCTAACTTCACCGGATCTTTCTGTAACGACGTATGAGAATTTTGCTTTTGACATGGCTGAATCGGTCAATAAAAGCCGACAATCAACATCATTGCTACATATCGCGGTTGCGGGAAATCATATAGACACCGCCAAAGTGTTGCTGCAGGACGAAAGGATCATGATTGATGATAAAGACAGTGACGGCTTCACACCTTTGCAGCGGGCCGTTATGAACGGCAGATCGGAAATTGTTAAGCTACTACTCGAGCATAGTGCTGATACGGGGCCTGTTAGAGGAGGTAACCTACCTCTAGGGGCTGTTAGCGGATTCGGGCCGAATATGTCTAGATCATAAAACTAGCTAGTTAGTAGAAATAAGACTAGGACACTATAAGTACACCAAAGGAAAACAAATACATGGGGGTAACTTAATCTTACTATCGATGTTGCATCAGTGTTCGCATCTCCTGCGTTGGTACAAATGACGTTACGCGAGGCGGAGTGAATACTACACCTAATCTTAGCTGGCTGGAGAAGACTCCTAGAAATTGCTTACTAGATTACAGTTAGCCAACTGCTTACTACATTACACATAAATATAAACAGAAGGATTGAAGGATTAGAAAATAGAAGAGAAGAAGTTGGTGGAAATACGATAATATTCGTATAACCATTCCTAATTCAAACTTTATCGGTAAGCCGAATCGCAAAGTGTGCCAAGCTTTCGTTTCAGTAACATTACATAATCTTAGAATTCATGAAATCAGATGGCTTCAGAACTTGTACTTTTGATAGGGGCGACAGGACTCATAGGCTTCCGCGTTCTAGTCTTCTGTCTGCGCAGAGGCTATCGAGTCCGGGTTGTCTTACGGGCTCTTGCTAAGAAAGCACGGATTCTTAGCACTCCGTCGATCCGGGATCTTGGCACAGAGACCAATCTAACTTTTGTGGAAATTCCAGACATTTCCATACCGGCAGCATTTGATGAGGCACTCTAGGATGTAGACTATGTAATCCATGTTGCCGCTCCCATTGCTTCGGTAAGTCCATCATCGATCGGGGCAGACCTAGCAACACATTACTTTAAGCCTACAACAGATGCGGCGCTACACTTGCTCCACTCGGCGCAAGTACATCACACGGTCAAGCGCATCATTCTTACAAATTCGCTTGCTGCCCTTAGCGACCATGTCGCAGACACGGATGAGACTATCCACACAGAGTCGACAAGAGCCACGAACATCCTACAACCCCCATATTGTTCTCCCTTTGAAGCTTACATTGCCGCCAAAGTAAGCACACTGAACTTGACTGAACAATGGGCTAAGTTAGAAAAGCCCGCGTTTGATCTTGTGCACATAGCGCCCGGACACGTGTTCGGCCCGAACGAGCTTGTTACCGACCTGGTGGAACTATTGCAGACGGGGTCAAATCGAATAATTCTCGTGCCCGTCACCGGAAAAGCATACAGCATGGAGGCAGGAGTAACTGTGCACCTTGACGATGTGGCTGAAGCGCACGTTCGCGCTTTAAACCCGTTGACCCCTGGTAATCGACTCTATATCTTGAGCTGTGGAGGAGTGGAGGGAACCAAACTTGATGACTGCTTCAAGATTGTAACGCACAAATTCCCGGAGCATGTTGGTAGTACGTTGCTCAATAATGGGAGTCCACCTTCGTCTGTTTTTAAAGCGGATGCGAGGGAGTCGGCGCGAATTCTAGGGATTGACTTCATCCCTTATGAACAGCAGGTCCGGGATACGGTCGGCTATTATCTCGAGTGTGTTCAAAAGCAACCTAGCTCGACAACTTCAGAATAGATAGTGCATAATGGACTTTACCTCGTGGATTGCATCTTCGTGCTCCCGTTATGCGATATTAGAAGACCGACTAGCACGTGAGGTCTCTAACGAATTTGTTTACTTCATATAGCGGGATCGTAACTAAGTTGATATCGAGCTAAAAACGTGATTTACAGGACAATATGACCAGGAGGCACTGGCATCACGTGCAAAATCTGCGATTTCAAATTATTAAGATATATCTTTTCAAGGCGAGATTCAATAGTATGTATTACAATCTATAATGAGTTACTCTGACGACGGTGCTTTGAACCCCTGCCGACCGACATCGTCTTTCTCTAGAGAATACTCTTTAGTCAGCACCGAGAGCAGCGCTGCCAAACCCGAAAAGGCAGCCAATACTACCCAGATAGTCTGGAAAGCATCCTCATACGCCCCCGTCACGACATGCATGATATCCTCTGACACGTTAATCTCTCTTAGTCGTGGTGTAAAACCTACAGCTTGGCTTGCATCTTCCAGCACTGCAAGTTGCTCAGGTAGGTCTTTGAGCGAGGAGAGACCTTTTTGGAACGACGAACTGAAGATAGTTGAACAGATAGCCAAGCCCAGCAGGGAGCCTACGAAACGCGCAGTGACAAGCATCCCGGCGGCAAGTCCCTCGTCATCAACCCTTCTAACACTCGCCAAGACTGATATCGTGGTTGCCACTTGAGCCGTGCCAAGACCAGCACCAAGGATAGCTTGGAAGGCATAAGCGTGTGATCTGCTGGTATCGGCGCCTATGGTGTAGTTTAGGCCTAGAAATATCGTTGTGAGGCTCCAGCCTGCCCACAACGCAATGCGATACTTTCGACTCCAATCTATTAGCATCGACAGAATAATGGCCATTGCTACGACGAGGCAGCAGAGTGGTAGAATAGACTTGGCTGCTTTGATAGGAGTTTCGAGGTATACCGCCTGGAAGAACAACGGGAGATAAAGGAACATAGGGTTCAGCAATGCGCCGAATAGGAATCCAGACATGGTCCCTGTGATGATAGAGACGTTGTTGAAGATTTGATACGGTATCATAGGCACGGCCGCCCTCTTCTCAACAAACCCAAACGGAACGAGGAACAATAGTCCAACAAGGAGCGGAACAAGAGTCTGCCAAGATTCCCAAGCATACAGCGTATTAGCCCAGCTCAGCGGTAGTGCTACCGTAGTACCAATGACTGTGAAGAGGGCAAACCCAGACCAGTCAAGCTTTCTCATCTTGTCTTTTATGTCACCCTCGATAGGCGTTAAGTGAAGAAAGAAGAATGCTAGCACACCGGTGATGCCTACTGTGATCAGATTGATCCAGCCAAGCCATCGCCACCCAATCTGCTCGGCAGATGCACCTCCAATAAACGGTCCAGTTACAGCTCCCACAGCATTTGCCGTGGACATAACTCCTAACCAGCGCGGTCGCTCCTTCAGGGTCGTGATGTCGCAGAGGATGATAGTCTGTAAGACATCTAGCCCGCCAGCACCAAGACCTTTGATCAGCCGGCCGGCGACAATAATGTTCATATCTGATGCGGTAGCAAAGATAATAGATCCGATGCCGAAGAGGATAATGGAGGCGTAGAGAACATATTTGCGGCCTACCACGTCCGAGATACTGGCATAGATAGGCTGAGTGACCGCAATGCCGAGGATGAAGGCTATGCTGGCCCAAAATGATTGGAAGTTTGTTCCATGTAGCTGGTCGGCAATGACCTGCGCGATTTCGTAGTCAGTCAGCCGCGACCGTCGCTTATGCTATACCGCTTTGTGAGAGACTAACAGGTAAAGCCAAAGACAGAGCTGTTACATCCCAGACCACAATTAGAGCGATCATAGCCAGCATGAGTATTGACAAGTAGAAAGAATAATGCTTTCTTTCCCGCGGCTTTGTGACACCGTCTCCCTGTGTCACATTTGCATCCGGCTTCGCCTGCGAGCCAGGACGGTCATTGCGGCTAACGGATTTTTCCATCCTCGAGTCCAGTTTCGCAGAAATCGAAAGACTGTGATTCGGAAGCAAAGCCGGGGGTGTAAGGGAATGTGGAAAAGCTGATAGAATAGTAGTAGATTCGCGTTGTTGACTAGAAACTAAGCACAAGGAGCATGGATATCAGTGAGCAAGAGATAGATATCCTCCAGCGGAACCGCAGAAACATTGTTCCGGCCACGTGTACGGCGCGGTACAACCATGACAAGGGGGAACGTTCATCGAAAGTGCCAAATAGAGAGGGAATTCAGCTGTTGAGCATATCTTACTGACGTATGTCGCGACTCGGAAGAGACCTTCCGCTACTCCACTCTTTTAGGAAGGCCAGATTCATTGACCCGTCGCTGCAAATCGGCAAAGGCTCGCACCTGCCTGTTACGAGTAAATGCATGCCCCCCCTAAAACGCAGTGGTCAGGCCCGCTACTACGCCTGGGCGTGCTGGTACTGTGTTACCCCGCCAAGATGGTTTCTGGCTAGTAAGGATTACCTATAGCGGCTTAGGGTCCCTTGGTATAAGACACTCATTGGATCGGCTGGAAGCTTACTGTTTGAACTAAGCCTTCTGCTATTTGCTCTCTAGACGAAAGCACGTTCCTCAGGCGCTATAATCCCCACTAGCTAAATACCACTTTTGGCAGGATAATACCGTATGCTTACTGTTGTGTGGTTGAATTTTGATGTGCTTCCTAGGCTGGAGGCTTAGTAAGCCAGCCCCATACTACAATGATCTTCGGCTCCATTCCGATCTCAATACTTGCACCATCGCTAATCAACAGTACCACATAGTAAGCATAGTTTCGACATAGTAAAGCCAAATCAATGCCAGTCGATTGCTTAGGCCCTTGGCATACCAATACCCCTGGTCTTACTCATGAAGCAGGGGTTTCCGGGATCTACAGACTCTCCACAACTTCACGATGCGCTTCTGTAACAGTATGCGTGCTCGAGGCTCGAAACTTGGCCATTAGTATGAGCATTTGCCATCAGCCAGACTACAAATCCGGATACTGCTCAGAGATAATAGCACGCGCTGTACGTCATCTTTGCCTGTACCACGGGACAATATATGGCAATCCTCTCTTTTATCAGCCGTGCGTGGAGATGATTAGGACCTTGAGAATCATATGAGTTTCTCACTTACACGCTCAAGAACAACCGATGATTGCATAGTAGGCTATTACTTCCGCTTGAGAGACTCAGACCATTATGAACGGTCACTCCAATGGGACCAATGGGTCTACGGATCACTTTGGCCAAAAAAATGTGACCCAATCAAACGGGGCCACCGGCACGGGAAACACTCACACAAATGGTGCCATGGGTGTGAACGGGACTATGGGTGCGAATGGGATCATGGATGCAAATGGGGTCAACGGCCTCTACACAAATGGTCATATTGACAGCGACAAGACAAACGGAGCAGGCAATCACGAGGACACCAACACTCACAAAGAAGGCATCGACACGCCTCCAAAGACACAAAAGCCTTTCCAGCCTGTTGCCATCTGCGGCATGGCATGTCGACTGCCCGGAGGCATCCACTCACCCCGGAGCTGTGGTCCTTTCTCGTCGCCGGCCGGGACGCTCGCGGTCCCGTGCCGTCCTCCCGCTACAACATCTCCGCCTACTATTCACCGGACAAGAAGCCCGGCAGCGTCATTGCTCAGCAGGGGTACTTTCTCGATCCTACCAATGACCAAGCCGCGTTGGACACGTCCTTCTTCTCCATGCCCCGCAGTGAAGTGGAGACACTTGACCCCCAGCAGCGCTTACTTTTCGAGGTTGCGCGTGAGGCCCTTGATGATTCCGGCGAGACGGGCTGGAAGGGTTCTAATATCGGCGTGTACGTTGGCAGCTACGGCCAGGACTGGTACGATGTCTCGGTCCGTGACACCCAGGTCCATGGCATCTACCAAATCCTCGGCCCGCACGACTTCATGGCCTCCAACCGCCTCTCCCACGAGCTCGACCTGCACGGCCCTAGCATGACGGTGCAGACAGCTTGCTCTGCTTCTATCATCGGTGTCAATGAAGCATGTATGGCCATTGCGCGCGGCGACTACACATCCGCCATCGTTGGCAGTAGCAACATCATCATGGCTCCGGCCGTGACCGCCGCAGAATCGGAGCAAGGCGTTCTCAGCCCCGATGGCTCATGCAACACCTTTTCCGCCAACGTAACCGGCTATGCGCGCGGCGAGGGAATCAAGTTCCGGACAAGCAAGGGGCTACCTTGTACGTCGCTCAACATTGGAGCCGTGGAGGGCGCAGGCTACCTTGTCGACAATGATGAGCTGCTCAAGAAGATGAAAGGAACAGGTTGGCGGGCGGTGCAGGAGTCGGAGCTACTGGAGGTGTTAGGGACCGTCATGCGACGATCGCCTTCGGCACCAGCTCAAGAGCCGGTCAAGGAGGATGATGGGCCAAAGTCGAGCCTCGTCAACCCAAACAGCACTCTCGTGGGCATTGCACCAGCCATTCCGCTCAGCAGTCCCGACAGTAGCGCCAAGCTATGCAAGGACGTCCGCATGTCGGTATTTCGCAATATCCGCAGCCGACTCAAGGGCGGTGCCTCGAGCGACAGTCTGCGGCAATTCCTGAACACAGCCAAGGCCAACCCAGAGACTCTCAGCACACCGGAGTCAGTCGTTTTCTTATCGCAGGAGATTGGGAAGAAGCTGCCGGGCCTAGTGCTGCGGCCTGCGGATGACGAAACTGATATATCTTTGTCGCTTGCACAGCTAGGACTGGACTCGATGGTGGCGGTAGAGATGCGGGCGTGGTGGAAGCAGATGTTTGGGCTGTATATCAGCATATTGGAAATGCTGAGCATGGTAACGCTCGAGGCGTTGGGCAAGCAGGCTGCTGAGGGCTTGCTGGCGTTGCATGGCTGATAAGACGTGTCGTGGTGTATACCCTGCGAGCGCTGAGCTAGACCGAGCGTTGCGTTATTACGGTTATAACGGGAATTATAAGAGGGAGATATTAGAAAGCTATAAGCCGGACTTAGTGTATAGGAGGCTGCCGGAGGCTACTAGGTTTTTAACGCAGATATTAAGCTATTAGAGATAGTAATAGGCAGACACGTGCAGCGATTAGACGGTAAGGCATGCCCACTAAATGCCTTATCTAGGGGGTCAACATAGCTCAACTAAATTCCGTCTTGATAAATGAAAACCAGCCAAAAAATGGAACACAGCGTGTAATACAATCTTCTTAGAAGTCTATGCTGCAATTAGCGCTTAATCTTTCCGCTCTTATTGCGCCCTACTTGCCCATATGGTCGATGAGCGAAACCGGGCAATCTCAACTGACGGCACGTCGTCCATATAAGACTTTGTATGCAAATCAGCATCGTTTGCCAATTACAATAGTAGCGTCCATTATGTAAAAATGCATTACAACCCAACATCCGATATATAAATATGATGACGATTTAGACGTTCTCATCTCTCGTAAACTATTATAGTATGCAACTTATCGTTTGTAATGACCGTGATTAAGTGCACCTAGTTGAGTTGAAGGCCAAGCACACCCTGTTACACAACAAGCACCACACGTCGCACAAGCCGATTGGGTGATAGCCATGTATATATACGTCGCCCCCTTCCAGATAGACTACAACAAGCATGTAGTGTCAGACCAAACCAGTTGCCCTCACAACACTTTGTCTCTTAAGCCATGAGTGTCTCAGCCTTGCATTGCCTCTAGGGATAGTACTTGACTAAAAAATAGTCTAAAGTGAGCATCTTGTCTGCAGAGTTCTTAACTCTTGGAGTGATCTAATCTGTTTCCCATCGGCGTCAAAATTGGTCGCAAGTAAGTACGTTAGCAGTACGCTTTTGTTCAATGGCCACTCGTCGTCCAGCATACTCGAGCAAGCCGAATCCCGAGGGGTGCCCCACCGGGCTATATTGTCCTTGCGAAACGTGCCTTCATACTTGTAACCCATCTGTTCGTGATACTGCCGAGCCTTGACATTGAGTGAATTGCACGTCGCCGAGACTCTACAGTATGCTATTGGCTGTCCTTCGAACAAGTGACGGAGTAGGAGATAGTGCGCTTCCGTGGAGGCATAGGTACGCTGCAGCACTGGAGAGAATATCCAATCGTCCATTTTGATGGTACGAGATCGTGGGTGAAACCGGTAGCCCATGATTCCTAGGACGTCGGTGTGGGGATGAACGTCAGAAGGTGACGGTGGACCAAGGTGAGACTGGCAGGCTTTGATGGCGTAGATGGTGAGGTCCGGATTGTCGCGCAAATAGCCAAGAATATGACCGGAAAGATCGTCTTCAGTGTAGATGTAAGGAAACCCGTTAATCCAGTCGAGCATCTGATTGTTCTCTGGAAAACCAAGACCTTTGAACAGGAGGGGAATATGTGCTGGAACAATGCGTTCCAAGGTCACGTATAGACCCTTTATTGGAGTCGACATTGATGGCTGAGTGACGGGTTGAGTTGAGCCCAGCTCACCAAGATCTAATGCTTGTTAGCGGATGGAGAATTGGAAATTATGTAGCAAAATGCACTATTATTTTCTGCTTTCGGCATCATGAAGCGCGTGAAGTTGAGTTTTCGAGATACGGACTGAAAGGACGAGAGTGCAATGATAATGCTGAATGAGAGTGCGGACATTTACATTTTAAAGTATTCGACTCCGAGTTTAATCCTCATTATCGTTATCAGCGAGGCTATGGCTGATTAGGCTAAGCATTCTCTTAGAGTTGGATCAGTGCCCTAGTATGCATATATATCATATGTAAGATAAGACAGGACTATGTACATGTAGTCAGGGATGAACCGCCCGGCATCAGAGTGTAGCCGATAGTTTGCCTCGTTGCCCGAGGATATACAGTACAAGGCCGACTTTTGACAGAAATCCCGTGATAATCTTCTCGCCTAAAGAAATGGAAAGAGCCTGGCAACATACAGCCTCCAATATTACATTGATCATGTTATTTTCCCCTTTGGATCAGCCACCGGCGTGCCGTCGCGATCATCTCGATCGTCGTTTGCCCCGCCACTTACGTAGCAGCCGCTGTGACTACGAGTGCTGATACTTGTCGCTTAGCTGATTGTCTTTACTGTGACTTATGGTGATTATGCTAAATTCTGAGTCCATTTCATTACTTCGTAGTAAGCTGCTCATACATTAGTGTATTTTATGCGTCCGGATTCTTAGAATCCCAGTAAGCAGACAACGCCATAAGCGCTTCAACCTCCGTGTCAGAGAGACTCCACTGGCAACCACGGAGACGTCTGTAATTGTTTGTGGTTCGAGATCTCCCCATAGTGAAGATGGTGAATCCCAAAAATCAATGCTTCAACTCGAGAGGCCGCTGATATTCTTGGACCGTGCCATATCATCTCATCAGTTGAGCACTGCCACAGAACCTTACCAAAACTGAACAATATCCCCATCCCTTCAATGCGTGTACTCAACGGCAGCAGCTTGAGCGCGCCTAAGGGGAAAACATCCAGCATGTACGCCGATTGTATGCTCACGAAATGGCTCTAGGACCACAAGCCTCGTGCTACTGCCATGAAGGATCAACCGGCTTTCTATCGCAACCTCGAACAAGCCATGGACATTTCCCGCACAGATCCTGGCTTTCACGCCTCTCACGTCGCCAAGCCTCGCTGGGACGACTCTGTTCTCTATTTCACCTCGAGTGACTTCTTGTCCTTTTCCCGCTCCGGTCGCATCCGCGAAGCTTTCCTGGAGGAGTTGGGTCGCCATGAGAATTTCCGGCTCAGCGCCTCGGGTTCGCGGGTTCAGTACAGCAATTATGACTATCTTATCCAGGTGGAGCAGGAGCTTGCAGATTTCCACGGGGCGGAAGCAGCTTACATTGCGCATTCGGGCTTCATGGCTAACGCTGGGACGGTGGCGGCTGTGCCTTTGCCCGGTGATGCATTTGCCTATGATGCTGTTTTGCATACAAGCACTCATGAGGGTATGAAGTTGTCGCTGGCTTTGCATCAGCTGTCCTTCCGACACAATGACGCAGACTCTCTCCGTGAGGTTCTAAGCTCGCTAAAGGAGTCGTATACGGCCTTTGCGTCGGGGAGCTCCTCGATTCTAATCGCGGTCGAGTCCGTGTACAGCATGGATGGGGACATTTACCCGCTCAACGAGCTAGTCCAGGTGGCAAAAGAGCTATTTCCCCTTGGCAACGCTCAATTCATCATTGATGAAGCTCATAGTAGCGGTGTGATTGGACCGAGGGGAGCAGGTCTCGTAAACATGTTGGGGTTAGAGAAAGAAATAGCTATTAGCATTCATATGTTCAGTAAAGCATTAGGGTCGACTGGAGGTAAATTAACGCTCTTCGGTGATACGCAGGAGACGTGACAAGGGCTAAATTCAGCACAATCAGGTGTTTTCCTATGCAACAAGACTATTCGGGATCTGTTAATTAGCAATGCACGTTTTGCCATCTATAGCGGCGCACCATCGTTTCCTATGGTGGCATCCATGCGCGCTGGGTACCGTTTATTAGAGAATGGCGAGGCCGAAAAGGTAAGAACCGTCTTACTTTGCTTCAAAGCCCTCTATCCCCCTTCCCTTCTTTGACTTAGACTCCCTCTTGCTAACGAAGCACTAGGGGATGGAAAAAGTCCAGAACAGTGTCAGGCATTTTCTTAAAACCATCACCGCCCATCCTATATGGGATGAAGCTGTGGAAGAGGGCATCCTCAACATACCCCTCGCCGAGGACTATGAAAGTATCGAGCACCTTACTCATATCGTGCCGGTATTGACACGTCCGAAACATGAGCTGTACCTCTTCTTCCATCTGATGATTAATAACATCAACGCCTATGCTGTGTCTTTTCCTATGGTTCCCAAGGGAAAAAGTCGGGTGCGGCTGGTTTTTCATGCCCATAATGGTCTGGACCAAGCGGAGACGTTGGCAAACGTCAATTGCGAGTGGGCTCAAGAGATGTTGGACATTGAGGCTAATAAGACGGAGAATGTCCTGCCCAGTGCAGCACGCCAGGTGTATGCTATGAAGACTTGAGAGAGGTAGCTTAGATAAGAAATGGCAAGTTCCTTGTGTGATGAGCATATCGTATCTCTTAGACTGGATAGTGATCTGACATTACATCGCGAAGTGGAAAACATGATGCAAAGCTCGCGACTGACCCTAACGCATGTGATGATGGAATATCACAAATTCGAGCTACTTCGATTGTCTCGATAAATCTTGGTCCCCGTTAATTAATGGCTGGATTATACCGACGATCTTTGTGTATATGAAACTTGATACTCACTCTGGTATGGGACACATGCAAACGGATTAGCTGAGCCCAGAAGTAGTCAATATTAAGCCCTTCACCACCATATGCTCAGCAGATCTCCCAAATACAAGCTCGGTGGATGGAGGCAATGTGGGCAACGTTGCATGCCCCACCAGCTTGAGAAGCTGTAATGGAATCAGTATTTGATAGATTGGCCAAATGATTTAGTCAACAAAGTCGTCAACTTCGCGCGCGTACCGTTGGCGCATTTTTGCAAAATAATACCCTAGCGGCTTATATAATAAAAAGCCTTATCTAAAGAGTAAGCTGCATGTACAGTAAGCTAAAGTCTGTGTTGTTGAGATATTATTGTTTGAAGCCAACGTCTTACTGGTTTAGGCGTAAAGAGTGGGGGTATTTTTGGGACCCGCGTGGGCACTTGCCGGGATTTTTCGACATAAACATCTGAATTAAAGCTGCCTCACGTACACGCAGCTAGCAGAAACAAGATATGTCAACAAGATAGCGCCACTGGCGATGGGGATAATCATTCACGAAAACAATTTGATTTGGGAGCTCTTGAAACAGCATTGACTGAGGTCACTTATGTCAGCGACACCGTTAAACCATTGGCCAATCAGACACCATGCGTCCGCCTTTGCGTATTGCCCTCCTCGAGTGTGATGAACTGGTCGGAGAGACTAAGAGGGAATACGATAGCATTGGCGATTTATACAAAAAGTTCCTTGAGGCCGGTGCATCAAAGATCGAGGAGAGCGGTCTCTATGAGCGACCCAATCTCGACGTTTCTTCCTATGATGTGGTAAACAAGCAAGAATATCTAGACGTCGAAAACATCGGTGCAGCATTTTTGACAGGCAGCCGTAAGTGACCCAAGGGAATGTCTCTCCCACTTACTTAGTGAGGCGGCCAGGCAAGGGGCCATGCAGCTGATTTCTCATTATTGGTGCAAGGATATGATTCTTTCACGCCAGATCTAAATAACTGGATATCAAAGCTCGTCGACTTCGTCAAAGCAATGCTGCAAGACCAATCACGGGTTCGGATAATGGCTGTCTGCTTCGGGTATCAGATCGTCGGACGCGCATATGGAGTTATGCCAGAAAGGAATGATTCCGGCTGGGAGGTCTCTGTTACCCCGTGGTACTAACAGAGAGAGGGAAGCAAGTCTTCGGACAGGATTCACCAGTATGTTCCATCAAGTCCATGAAGCAATGGCTCATGAGGTGCTGGACAGTACTAAAGAGAATATCTTGATAGGCGCTTCATCAGATGCATCGCGACGTCCTTCCACGGTATCCACCGTCTGTTGAGAAGCTTGGCCACTCAGACTGTTGCGACGTGCAAGGAATCTACGTTAAGGACCTTGTCATTAGTTTACAAGGGCATCCGGAGTACAATGCAAAGATTGCCGGCGAATTTCTAGATCGAAGGCGCGGATCAGTACTAGATGATACAACATACCAAGATGGAAAGAATCGAGTAAATAGCCCGCATGATGGCGTGACCGTTGGGGCCAGCTTCTTGAAATTCTTGTTAGAAGAATGATTCATAAGCGTTATTTCTTGATAAAAAGCTTTTGATTTATTCCTGTTCTATACTCTTAGAAAGATAAACTCGCCTAATTTAAATACTATCAAGTTTCTATATATGTAGTACTTAAGCCTTACCATCCCGACTACGTGTTTATAGTGCTATATAGCGCTACTAAAATCTTGTCTTTCAGTATATTGATAACAGTCTTATAATAATTTAAAAACACTAATATTGAAGAATTATGAATCCTTCGTCGAGCCTCGCACAATCCGATGAAATCTCATACGGCCGTCTTAGCAACGGTTTCGGTCCTCTCAACGACTGTCCCTCAGCGCCATAATCTGACCGCGTCTATGGCGAAGAGTTTGAGCTTCGCTCCGAAGACAGCGACGGTGACTTTGCGAGCTTTACTGCAGCTAGCGGTGATGAGCCTCCCAACGAATCCGATGCCAGTGGAAGAAGACCTCTACGCAAGACCAAGGTGATCGAGGAAGCATCCGCATATGACAACGTGCTAGTAGTGACTACCAACGAACAGCTCTCCGATGGAACGCTGGGACATGGTCAACTCACACCTGGTAAACAAGCTTCCGCCAAAGCGCTGGCTTATGAAGCCGTGTCTAGAGAACACTCTCCCGTGGAAGATCCGGCAACTAGAACAAGATTCACACTTGGAAAACATTACGAGATCGTCACGGAAGTCAGGGGTGTCGATGAAAAGGCACAAAGACCTCCAGAGATTCATCTATCAAAGCTTGCGAACAATATAGAAGGTAATGCGGACGGTCAATCGCTGATTCAGGCCAAGGCCACGATATCCGATCACGAAGATCAAAGCGGCCGCGCTACTCATCCTCTGCATATCTCCTCATCGCCCAGTCCGACCTCCATTGACTTGAGTTCCGTCACCTGTACCAAGGAGGGGCTCGAGGGTACGCGCGACCCCTTAATAGACATGGTACATCTTTGAGTACAGCCATACTCTCTGCAAGGTCTGTCACATTTTGACATCACTCACACATGCAACTAGAAGCTAAACTTCATGCCTCCGTTCGCGCAGATGACGCTACCTGTGGTCCATCCAGCCTCGGGCAGGCAGAGCATACCCACGACACCTGCAACCTCCTCGCTGTACACTGGTCGTCCTCCTGCGTTTTGCGACGCTTCGTAAATCTTGTCATCATCGATGCCCTTCCTTGGCGCCGACAAAGGAGTAGTCTCGATAAAAGGCTTAATCTGCGTAAGGAATTTCTCGTAGTCATGCCAGTACATATCTGTCGCAACTGGGCCCGGATTGATTGCATTAACCGTGTATCGCTCTGCCAGCTCACGAGACCATGTCCTTGTCATGCTCTCAAGCGCCGCTTTGGTCCCACCGTAGATAGACTAGCCCCTGATTCCAAGCGAAGAGCTAGCCGACGAGACGTTGACGATGCGCCCAGAGCGATCATTAGGCAAGTAAGGTATAGCAGCTTGCAACAGCAGCAATGGTCCTCGTACGTTGATATGGTATTGTCTTGCAAAGTCCTCACAATCCACGTTCTCAACAGAGTTGTTACCTGCCACGCCTGCGTTGTTGATAATCACGTCGAGCTGGAAATTGCCGCTCTTTGGATATGCGAAATAGTTCTTAGTCACATCAACAAGGTGCTTCGGTCCATTTTTAGAGCCCATGTTCGATTGCACCGCTAGAGTCTTGATTTTATACTCGGCTGACAATTCAGAGGCGAGGCCTTGGGCGATCTGAGTTGACGAGTCGGAGGTATAATTGAGAACGAGATTACAGCCTTTGCTGGCCAGATTGCGTGCAATCTCGATGCCGATACCTAGGACCTGTTGATTAGGATATCATTTGCAAGTGCAGACATCTTCATACCCCGCGATGCTCCAGTCACGATACCCACTTTACCGTCGAGTGGTCGCTGATTCGAGCTGCTACCAAGGTTAGTCGAAGCTGTCCGCATGTGTGTTGATCTGGTGGCCATGTTGGAAGATAATATAGATAATGTTCCGGCAACTGTTATAGAAGCTCACAAGGAATTGGACGCTGTGGGAGAACAGTTGTCTTGAATGGTGGAGTTGCGATAAAGCTCTATGGTTGGCGCGCGGAGCAGCTATGGAGGCGAAACGTCAGTGGGCGAAACCTGGCCATGATTTTATCCGCCAATGGCTCCTCAAGATGTGAGTCTGTGAATATGTTGGAAGTTTCGTACGTCTGGAAAGCGACGATGCCGATGCTAGTTATACAGTCAGACAGTCAGCCTTACAAGCTCGATCTAATCACTGTTCGCCTGTCAGACAAATTCGGCTTGCTTAGCCCCCGCCCTTCCCGCACCACTCCCGCTTCGCTCCACTAGTCTAGTTCACGCGCACGTGGCGCGTTCTCGAAAACTTGGACCTCCAACACTGTTACAACACATACATCTATCCACCTCCGCCGCCGAGCATTCCATATCACGTCGCGGGATGATGCTTGTACAACGTATACCAATTAGTATGTTTACTATGATCCAGGCAGCAAGCCTTTACTTCTCAGACTAAGAATGCGACGCGAAGCGCGGTTGGATCTCGACTCCGTTCTCATGTCTTCGTGTCTTCGACTGCCACTGTTATTGATTTCTCATTGCGCTAGTTGGTGTAAGGCAGGAAAGCCGAAGTGGGCTTTCCAAACAGGCATGTCTTTGCTGCTCATATTGATAGTTCGTCTGCGAAAGGGTAATATATAACCACTATCAATAAATTATCCTTGAATTCATTTTTTGACGCCATGCCTCTCATGTTGCTTGTAGAAGGAACGAAATCATGCACTGATGCCACGATTGGCCAAACCTTGTTCCTACCTTGAAGTGCTCTCATAACTTCGATGCTACTATTGTTGAGCTCAAGAAGCGATAGCCAACGTAATCTACCAGCTGATCCACGGCCCCGTCTAATGCACGTTTTCGACACAACACTTTCACACCTTCACACCTTCACACCTTCAAACCAATCTATCTCTATTAATATGGGGGATATTGAGGCTGCGACTGCAGCAATCGAATCGCTATGCTTAGGAGAAACCTTTTCGTATACAGACATCGTCAGTCAGTTTAATCTTGATCGATCTACGCTCTCCTGCTGCTACTGACGCGTTCCGCGCTCCGCGAGCAGAAAGTATAATAACTACTAAACACTTAATTATATATAAGAAGCTGAGCTTATATAGCATATTAATAAGCTTTATAGAAGAAGCCTACTACTATTAAAAGAGATAATACGAAGCTTTGCTTTAGAATCCGTTAGAAAGCCTGTTATAGGGCGAAACACCCTTCTAGATCTATAACTAGATTGTACAGAAGAGCAAAGAGAACGTGCTAAAGAGCTACATACAGGTGATATATCCAGGTCTAAATAGGGGTTCGAGGTAGGACGGAGAGACTATCTTCCTAGCGCAGAGACTTGATAATGAATCACGTGATGCCAACTACGTACGCGACGTAACGCATGTGGTAGGCAACTTAGCCTATAATATATACTATACTTAAATAGTTTAGTACTTAGCGCTTTATGTCACGATAACACCACGAAACCTCTATGCCTATACCTCCCCTACTATAATACCCCGAACCAGCTGCCAGCAACATCTACTAGCTGCTAGCTAGAGTATATTTAACTCGATATAACTATTATAGAAGAAGGTTTCGCCGACCCAGCTAGTCCGTATAGCAGCATAGACCTAGCTCCTATAAAAACCTATATAATATAGATATTTCTATTTTTTATATAACGTTTTAACAATTATATATAGTATATAGTAGTAGAGTTAACTACCTGAAGTATAATTAACCAACTGTATATAAGTATTCTATAAGATTAGTATAATAAGCATCTATTACTTTAAGCGCCTTAGCAATATAATAGTAGTACTATCTTTTAGTCTCTTACTAAGGTATAAGAAGCTTAAGAGTAGTAAGTATAGAAAGAAGCTAAGTAAGAGCAGCTACAGCTTTAAAATAGTAAATAGGTCTTACTATAAGAGTAATAGAAGAAGAAAGCTCAACTACTTAAAAAAAGGCGTTATATAAGGGCTATAGTAAAGGAAGCTTAATAGCGGGAGTAGTAGAAAAAGGTAGCTAGGTATAAAGAGTAAAGGATTACTCGCGCAGCTTAGAAATGGTTCTAATCTAATATAAAGCTAGCTGAAAAGGGTAAAAGTAAGAGTCTTAAGCTTATAGCCCAAGTTTTTAAGCCTATTTATATTAATATAATATTAGTTAACGATATAGTAGCTATAAGCAGCTAATTAAGGCGCGGCCGAAGAACCAACTTCCTAAAGCTATATAGGTAGCTAAAGCAATCTTAATTTATCTATATAAGGCTATATAGCCTTAAAAATTAATAGCGTTAATAATATAAATTCGTATATTAGATAGGGTGGTATACTAGCTAATAGATTATATAAGCTTAGGTCATATACCTGATCAGCTATACAGCCCTTAACTAAGCAGTCTTATGTACTATATATTCCCCCGCCGTACCTTAACCGAGAGGTCGAGGGGAATAATACAGTATACTATTAATACATCTATCTATACTACTCTATATAGTCTCTACCCTCTCCTACTTACAGATTACGTTACGGGCTTAACATTAATTTATAAGACGAATCCGTCGTAAACTTATTTATTCTCTATCTGTCTAATATATATAATGTAGTTCCTGCTTGAGTTCTGAAAGCATCTTTTAATTTACTCTAGCCCATTTGTTTCTCCTATTACCGTCATTTTCTTATCCTATAGACGTGTAGTTCTTGAAGCTGTAGAGCAACAAGAGTAAGAGTAAGCTAGGCCCTCTAGCACACTAAGTAATTTCGCGGAGAATTGCTTTTTCTAGTTTAAATGCTCGTCTCAAAGCTAATAACCTAATTCAAAGAGCGAAAGAGTTTGTAGAGAATAACTACTATGTAGTACGAGTATGTAGTGAAACTATTGCACAATCCCACTCAGCATTCAGATGGAAATGAATGATAAGATATGAATTAGTAAAGATACATTAGGATTTTGTATACAAGTTCCGTAGAAAATATGTCATGATAAATAACAGCAGCAGCATATGGCACTACAAGCAAGACCAATCATGATAAAGTGACGTTACAATGAGGACGCTAACAGGTGAACTAAGCAACTTTTAACGCTCGTGCCCATGTCTCTTCCAAGTATTAAAAAGGCAATTAACTCGTTAGCGCCTGTCAACGTGAATCATACTGCAGTACAGCATCGCATAGCCACCAATGGGTTGCGCCAAATTTCGGGGCTAGGAGCCTAAATTTCCGGGCCAGAAACCCAAATTTCTAGCGTGTCATGGCATGACCGCGCAACGAACACCTTGATTGGGTGATTATGTTTATGATTTTTTATAGAGGCTACTTCCACATCTAATGATAAGAATTAGCCTGTCGAGATACAGAATTACGGTAACAGCATGTAACGCCGTAAGGACTACAGCCTCTCGCCTGCTTAATGGTTTTGGTTTAAACGTACTTTGCCTCCGCGCGGATCTGATGGCTAGTTATCGATTCCGGTTTGTGTTGTGGCACATCACAGTCCCTGTGAGTTTTGAAAGGCGGAGCTTCGTAACAATTTCGAGGGTATTCCTGTCAGCAGTGTTGACATACGATCCTCAAAGCTGAATCATTAGCGATACAGTCTATTATCCTCGTCCAAAAACGTCAAGAGGGCAATAGAAACACCCACGTCTTTCGAGCGTCTAAGTCGACTCGAGATCGCTCAGCAATGCAGCTTCCCCCAGGATCTCTCCGAACGCCCGACGGCTTCTCCCTGTAGCTGGAGGGACTGCAACTAACCGAATGAACGAAGATGCTTCAGTTCTAGCATAAGCCCCTACAGTCTCAAATCATCTGACAAAGCTGTTCTCACGCGGCGCATTTGCATGATCACCATTCTTGCTTTTCGCACCGGGATATCTTTCATGGCTATCGTCTTCAATTCCTAGGGTAACCAATTTAGTAGTTTGATCGTAGGGACTATCCTGGCTGTGATAGGGTTATTTTTTATTGCATGGTGTTGGGCGAAGATCGGGGATATAAGGGGACATAGAAAAGTGTTCGGAGATAGAATTATGGGTTTGTTTTTGAGCGATATTAAATAAATTCAATGTTTGCTGATTTTTTGCAGCGGAGAAGGCATTTTGATATCTTTCTAATTTTATGTGAGGTAATTCATGTTGGGATAATGATAGACGCCTTCCTTGGGTTCCTGAAGGGTGGATTGGAGGACTTAGATCTTCATATGGTTGTTTACTATTTGTGGTAGCTTGGATTGTAACGTGGGAACTAGAGCCAGAGAGCAATGTCTAATTGTGGTCTTCGTTCATATTTGAGGCCCCTTTGCTAGATACTGGGCACGGAAATATATCTGCTTATACAAAGGAGAAAGTTACATTTGCAGCTCCCGTGTCTGCCTCAGAAGGCTATGCGGTGCCTTCTTCTATTGCTGCCCCCTCCCCTCTCCCCACCCAGTCCCCTCTTAGCCGTGCTATTTGCCTTCTTCGGTTCCTCATCCTCATCATCCTCATCATCCTCATCATCGTCCTCGTCCTCTTCGTCGACAACGTCGTCATAATCGTGCTTCCGCCTTAGGCTATTCTAGCCGCTTCCATCTCGGCGTTGGTGATCCCTTCCGCCGTCGCCTCCTCCCACTCCCTCTTACACTCCTTTATATTTTTTACCTCTTCCTCCGTGAGCCTTTTAGGCAATTTAGCCCAGTCGGCGGTGATCTATCAACACGCGAATTCGCTTCTAAATCACTTCACGTCCCAATTTCGATTAGAAAGAGATATACATGCCCTGGCGTCGAGTGCTTTGGGTTTCTGACAGAAGATTTTGTAGGATGGATGCGCGGTGAACGTGACATGATGAGGTCCTTGATTGCACGTCTGCGTGTATATTAGCATCTATTAGCAGCACAGGAAAAAAAAAACACCATCTTTCTCTTAATGCCTAGTTTATAGTCTGTACGCGGTGAAAGCTAGTGCCAGTTCTACCCCCTTCTCCGCCTCTGTAGCACGAAGCACGTATACATGTCTCTCTTTATAGTATCCGTTTGCATACGGCATAAACCTACCAGGTAATGAAAGTCCGCTACCACCCCATCAACCACCCGCATGTCCTCGCTCACGGCTGCCTCGACTGTAGCCTTCATGTTCGTCATGCCTGCACGGCCAAGGGTAAGAACATCTGCTCCATTCTCCACCAACTTCTTCCCTACATCGCACATATTGCAGTCTCAAATCTCCGCGCAGAAGCCTTCGAGACCATAATGTCGCACACCCTCTTGCAGCATGGAATTCGAGCGGTGTGAAGTCCCAATAATACTAAAATGGCTCCCAAGCGTGCGGCAGCGAGAAGGGAAGCTTCTATGATACCCATTGCCGGCTTGGTGAGCTCCTCTCTGGGCATCCGAATCAATGCGTGGTCACTGTAGCAAGCGACCAAGAAAACCTCGCACTGATCACTATAGGGATAATTGCACAGGCGGCTGCCACGGCTGACATGATATTGCCGAAGTCCCCTTCAATAGCTGATGGAGTAAGTTTGGGATTAGTGAGTCCATATACACTAACACCTGAGGGCACCGTTGGTTGAGTCATCTCCAGGTATGCAAAGTAGAATCCGGATAGTCCTTGAGAAGGCTGAGCTAGAGACTGAATGGTACGATACTGACGGAGATCCACTCATTGGTTCTTCAACGTGTCCGTTCGATGGTCCATTGACACTATTAGACTTCGGTAAAACGAAACGCGGTTCCTCGATCAGTCCCTACCTGTGAGGTCAACTTAGGATTATGCCCGATTTGTCGATATCTAGCAAAGTCGAATGCCCTCTTCTTCCCGGCAATGCACCAATCTGGGTCACAGTCGGCGTCTATGACTTCGTTTTGATCTGTCTAGCTCTCCGTGATAATCTTGCCGTCCAGTCCAATGATGGTCGGTTCATCGATTAGATTATACTTTTTGTCATCCTAACCACACCTCGCTACACTTACGGAGAAGCAGAAATTAATATACGAATGTGCCTACATTATGAGATTATGATGGAACAAGGCTATTGTTTCCGCCTCTCAGGTGTTGCTTGATTGAAGTACCCTAGAGATGAGGAGCGTAGTCAGTCGTGTTGTACCTGCACAAGACGACCTCGACCCCTTGAAGGGTAAGAAATCTCCACGCCTCCCCCCACCGCTGGTCATTGCATATCATCATGCCAGAGACTGGGGCGTCGTGACCGGCCGACGCGTCTACAATACCTGGGCCCCGAAACGCTTCGAACCCAAGGTTATCCAGCTTAAGATACCGCTTCTTAAGCTGGTTCGTCGTCTCCAGATCTGGAAATGACTCGAAATCGCTGGCGGTGTGTCCTGTCAAGCTCCTAGAAGCTATCGAAGTGGGGCTAGCTATAACCAATGTAATGTACCAGCGATATCAACCAGACTGTTTACTTGTACGCCATCCTTCATTTTGACATTCTCAAACCAATATTATTCAAAACTTTAGTTACTGAAGCGGAAATGCGATTTAGGCTACGATGGCTATCTCCGTAGATGTTACAGATTATCTAGAATGTATTTACAATTAACCCGTTGGCTATCAAAATAAGTACCTCTCGCTTTAGATAAACATTCTCAATAAAGTTACGACTAGTATATGTATTTAATCTAAATTTCTGTGTAGATGTATCCACCCTCCTTTCTCATCTACCTTTCTGTTTATCATAATATCCTGCACATGGCCATTCAACACCCTTCTAATTGACGCTAAGCTGTATTACCTACTCGGATATAGAGCTGCTCCAGCAGTATTAGATAGCCCGAACCGCTTCTTCGAACATTCCAATCTCTGCGAATATTATGGGATTCATGCTATGCATCAACACATCGTGACTATTGCTGGAAAATCGATCAGTCTTTTTCATTTGTCCCCATCCTAGCAATTGCTACTTGGAGTTTGGGATAGAAATCCCTCACCATCCCTACATCAACATACTCGCTCCACTCACTAATCTTTTCTCCCGACTCATCAAACCCCATCTTCCAGACATATTCATTCCTGTATTCTCCAACTGGTGTGTTCCCTCTTGCGCTAATGTACATCACAATCTTCTTCTTTACTATCCCCGACGGTGATGTAGATACGCCCTCAACTACGTCATTTATAGTTACTCGGAAAGACGTGAAAATTGAATTCATCTTTGTTAAGTTGGCGAGATAACCGTCGTTAGTTTGGGGCTTGAAGCCTAATGAGGGTGGAAGGAAGACGCGGAGGCAATCTGGTGTGCGGAGAGCGACAATGGCTTTAGGGTCTTGGGCGTTGAAGGCGGCGACAAGAGCATCGGCGGTTTCGCGTTCCTTTGATGGCATGATTCAAAATTGAATAAGACAGGTTAAAATTTGAAATGGAATTCTTCTGAATTAGGCCGCTGGCGGAACTGGCACTAACAGTTGGGCGGCTGCATTAACACGTATCTACAGGGAAGCTCGGCAGTAGAATTGAATTATTGCGTTGAATTCTATGCGGATTGGCGGCACTGTAGTTTTATATAGCTCTACTGCGTGCAGCTATGACTGGGATCGGGAAGCTTGCAGCCCTAGGTCAGCCACAAGGATTCTCGGCTAGAGGCTGTTCCGAACAATGGATCGCGGGGACGGTGCATTAAGCATAGGTGGGAATACGATTAAGCTTTACGGCCTTTTGACGCTTCAAGATGTGAAATTGTCACCTTGTTATTATCAGAATCGATTATTGATTCCAATCACTTGGAATTGGAAGATTATTAGCTAAGGTCTGAGCACGTTCTAAGGACGGCCAAGAGGAAATATGGTGAGGTATCTCAGTTACTGCCAGTTACATACTTTGATTCAAGAGGAGGTGATACTTAGCGGAAGTAAGCTTGAGTTGTCGGCCTTGTGACCATCCAGGCCTCATCCAACGCCTTTAAAACTTCCTCTGGTAAAGGGCCCTTCTCTAGGTCCCTGAGATTGCTTTCAAGCTGCTCAAAGCTTGAGACACCGATAATAATCCCGTCATTGCCGCCCTTTAACCTTGTTTTCAATTCCGAATGGTGTACACACCAGCGGAGAGCGATCTCCAGCAAGGTCAAATTGTGCTTCTCTGCAACTAGTTCAACAATTCGTAAGGCGTCGAACGTGGCATCCTTGAAGTAGCGATCACGATACATGTTGCCCATGCTTTCGGATGCATTGGAGTACCGGCCTTCGCTAGGGATGTTCTTCGTTTTGTACTTGCCAGAGAAGATGCCGCCGGCGAGAGGGTTATAGATGACGATGTCAATCTTGTATTGGCGACAACATGGAATGAGCTCCGGCTCTATTGCTCGCGCTGTTATACTTATCAACTCCGATGCCCCGAGCAAACGGATCATACATATAAGGCGAGACTTACTAATAGCGTTGTACATCGCCTGATATATAGTTGGCTTCACCCAACCCCTCTCTTTGCAGACATTATAGATCTCGGCAACTTCCCACGCAGCATAATTACTCAAGCCTAATTGAACGAACTTACCCTCCTTATGCAACTCATTGACCGCCTGCAGCGTCTCTTCAAATGGGACTGAATGGTCCGGCGCGTGCAGATAGAAGATATCTACGCAATCTGTTCCTAGTTCTTTTAAACTAGTTGCGACATGCTCCTTAAGCTTATCCGGTTTGTGCACTCCAGGCTTGTAGGGGTAGACTTTCGTTGCGATGGTTAGACCCCGCTCTTTCCATCTTGCGTCGCGGGTGAATGCCTCTTGCTTGCCGCCGACGTACATTCGGGCCGTGTCGATCTCATTGTATCCTTGCGCCTGGAAATAGTCAAGGCATTTATTATATTCGTGAAGGCTAGTTATTCGTGCGCCGGCAGATTCATCGGGACCTGCTCCAGTTAGTGAAGGCGTATGGGTGGGAGAAAGCGTGTCATGCCGAAGGTCATCAAACCGAGGATGACGCGGTCCTTGGGGTTCTGCGCGATGAGGGGCATTGTCATGAATTACCGCAATCAAAGTGGGATATTTTGTGGAACGAGGATGGGGTTAGAGTGGATAAGTTGGGGGGTGATGAAGATGATGCCGTACGCCGATGGCGGGGTACTCCATCTACGCCTTTCCGTTCGTCGTCGGAATTAAGTGGGTAGTGATTCCGATGCTTGTACTTTCCGCCTATTCTGCTGGTGTACACCTTACGACTGTGTCTTACTTGGAGTTTTGAGTTATTTCGGGTCACTTAGCTTATGATGTCCGGCGACCGTCGTCGTTTATCGATATTTGAAAAAAAATGTGTGCCAAGCCTTCAAAAGTTGGGGTGGCAACATATTCGACAATGCTGGTCCACATAGCTTATTGCACGGCCCTCTCTTGTCTAAATAGCAGGGCGACAGGTACTGCCGCTTTGAGCCGTGGATATAGGAACTAAACGGAACCCTATTAGCACATGTTTCATAAAAGCAATAAGGAATTTTGGGCTAGAAAGTGAGACTTTATAGCATGTCCCCCACCCAAAAAGACAAAAAGAACTACCGTTAGTATAATTCGACCTGTAGAAGTGCCCAAACTCATATCATTACCCACAGGTAAATCTAAATTTTAGTGAACAGGTCATTTTCTATATCTCTGGTTTTTTTTTTTTTTTTTAGTGTTGGCACACCCAAATAAACTACACAGAAGCTTTTATATGCATTATGTCTCCTTGCAACGTCTTTTAGAGGGTTTTGCCTGGATGCTTGGCACCTTGAATGACCGCATTTTATGCACCGTAACCACCATACCAGCCGTTGAGTTACATGCTTTATGCCTTCCTTAATCTACGTATACTCTCGATTCAAGGCCCGAAACAAGTATATAATATAGTAGAGAAGTCTGCATAAATAGTAATGCCATCCGCGTCAAGGACGGGGATGACCGGGGTGAGAGCGTTCCGGGTTACACACTACAATCACGCTTAGGTCTATTCACTGTTTGTAGCTACATAACCTAGCTAGATTGGTAAGTTCGGCCTTTCATAGCAACCAATATTCTGATTTTTGATGCTGGTAATATTCGAGGATATATAATTGAAGAGATTTTTTCATCTTTCGTGTGTTGAAAGAGTTGTGCATAGTTTGTCTCATGATCGAGGATGTCAACGGTGAAGAGTGTCTCTAACGCGTTTTATCCGACTTAGGCTTGCATAGTAGCGATGGCGCTAATTGACGCCTTTGACTAGTTTATATTGTGTGATCTTTAAAGAAAGTTGACAATGCGAGCTTTCTTTGGGTACCCATGTATCTTTCTGTTTCTAATACATTTCTGATCCATGTATTAAGCGCGACCTAATACAGGCTGTTTTCACGTGTACAGCAAAAAGTTGGACATAATTCTTGTTGACATACTCTAGATCTGTTATACGACCTGACTCTAAGTCGTACATTAGTGCTCTAATCGACTAGATAGATAAGTTAGACTTCAATCCTCTCGTCGCTGGCGAGGAAGCTATAGTCTAAGGCAAAATATCAACTTTAGCAAGAGCGGCTTTATTGTACAAGTCAAGGAATTCCTACCCTTACCGCAATCGTGCATGATGTATTGGTGTCACAGACTGCTAATTTTCCTACTTGTATTATACTTGATTTAGCTCTTAGCTAAATGTACAATAGTGCCGACTTGAATAACTCTACCGAATGATATTTTCGAAGACAATTTTGTTCTTTTATTTCCCAGCTCCGATTGACTATGCATTCATCGCCTGAGGCGATATCGAAGCATTTGTCGAGCTGGAAACTGAAGTATGCCGCCGTATTCTGACATACAATGATCTCAGTGAGCGAGCCATTACAAAGCTGCTGTCACGCTATTGAGGACGCGAATGTCGCAGTCAAATCCTAATTGGGCCTACAATTCAAGAATCGATTGAAGATCGGTAGATCACTTCCTCTAGGGTCAGGCTACCAGCCTTGTGTCTGCAGTTCATGATCGAAGCACAGCATTGCCCTGAAATAGGCACCAGCCTTCCCACAAGTATTCAGACCATGGTCCAAATGTCGTCCTTGCGAGGGAATCAGAGAGGATAGAGTTCGCGCAAACTAGGGACGGCATAGAAATCCGTGAGGCCGATCGGAAACTGACTTGTGCAATGTGATTGACGATTGGACATTACGGCATATTGGATGAAATGGTGTGTGGGTCTATCCGCCTGTTCGCCCATCGACTGAACGGTTCATCTGCCGTGTGCCCTCGTGTCGGTAGCCTTTTTGCCTTTGCTTGGTTGCTCGACTGGTCCTCAACTTACTCTTGAAAAGGCTCAGTTTCTGTGGCGGCACTTCATCGGACCCAAAGGCAGCAGAAGCCACGATTCAGGCAATGGTCGAACCTAGCCCCCTAGAAGCAGGAGTTGTGTTCATTATTTGCACCTAGCAGGCTTCAGCGAAGGTTTTGCACGCCATCACTACTCTTTATTGACCAGGAAGTGGGCTTACCAGAGGCAATTGGCTGTTTAGAGCTGCACGCCGCGCCTCCACCAACGCCATCTGGCAAGAGCCAGCCTGTGCCTGGGCGGCGAAGGGTCTCCAGGACGCCTGACATGCGTAAGGGAGGTAGAAAGCAGGAACATGCGGCCACCCGAGCCGCCTCTTCGAGTGCTGGTAGTGCCGCGGGAGATGGATGGTCGCTGGTGTCCGATGGCTGAAACCCGGATGCTAGCTAACATTCACTCCTTGCTCTCATTCCCCAGTTGCCGGCCGTGCTTGCTCGCGGGGCTGGCCAATCGCGCTAGGGAGGGCCTGATAACGATAAGGAAAACAGACGACGTCAGCTCTGGTGGTGCACATCTACCCATCCACCTATCCCATGTCGGCCCCCGGTTGCACCACTACAACGCGACTACTACTCCACCAGCATTCACATGCCACCTGCAGCTAAATGCAGGCCGTCACGCCCCCGTTGCCCCGAAGCTCGCCCTCTAGAGCGCTTTCAGCTTCGCAGTATCCGTGCCCAGGATCGTCCCGCCCCGGCCCGCCCAGCTTCTGCGCAGAAGAGGTGCCACGTTGCAGTGCGCAGGAACGCTCACAGAATGCACAGAAGAGGCATAAAACCGTCTGAAAGCGGGCCTGTCGTCCCTATAAGACCTGCAGGACGCCCGCGACTCCAGTTCTGAGCGTCTCGCACACAGTTCTGCCGCAGCAAAAACCCGCTGCACGCCGAAAGATGAGTCGATCAGCTGAATCCGGCGGGGTCACATGGGCCTGTAAGCCACCCATCCGTCGACTTACGAATCAGTTGCATTCCCACACACCATCAGATGCGCTACCGTCTGATTGGCGGGCCCGTCCGCAATACCAGGTACTTTGTATGAATCCATTCTTGTTTTAGCTCGTCGCCATGCAGTCACATTGCTTTATTGGAAGAGTCGGTTCAACGCCGCGGTGCACGCCCGTCAGGCCTGCCGGACCGCGCTCTCTGACCATGAGATTATGCTCCCGCGTCTGAAGCCCTCTACTTCTTATCGATCGATAGCTGTTCTACCTTGCTTGAAACACTTAGCATGCCTTGTCTGTAACTATTGGCCTGTCCTGCCCACCTTAAGAAGCGCCTTGTATCCGCTTGATTGTGCGGAGATCCTAGTATCACGGCTATCGCCGATTTTCGGTCCCATATATGCGAACAGTCATCAGATATCCAAGCCCGTATATTGGACGCAATACATCAGCGCATAGCGATCCGAGACCCGTTCAAGGATCGCTATGTGCTGGTGCTTCCCTTTTGGCATTTCGAATAACAAAAAGCGCAAGAGCTCGTCGTCGGGAGAGAAAAAGAGACGGGAGGTACCGCTTGCAGAGTCGCTTCATGGAAATGGAACCCCAGTTGCTGCGGGAGTTCAGGAAAAGCGTAGAGCAAAGGGATCACCTCAAAAAAGACGGTCAAAGGAAACGGTGACTTCGCATTCCACACGCAGAGACAGGAAAGAGCATCAACCTCGACAGGACTACGAATACCGTGATGTGTACAGGAGCAGGGAACAGTACAGACCGGCGCTCAATGTACAAGTCCCCAGCATGTGGCACCGTTCCGTCGATATAGAGAGCTCCAACTCTTCGCAGGAGATGCTGTTGAACCCGCGCCCGCATAGGAGTCCACATCACAGGCAAAGACATCCAAAGCGCACGTCGCAGACGACATTGCGCGGTCACGGAGCTAAGCGCGACCCTCCTCGTCACTCAAAGTCTAAGAAGAGTCTACGACGGGAACCTTCAAGGCAAGGCTGGTCCTTTTTTGCGCCTTCTCCGCCCAAAGCTCCATCGAGACGAGAGCATCGCTACCAGACTTTGGACTCTTCGCCCCATAGCCACCGCTCCTCTCGACCTCATCGCACGGCTCACCAATATCAAGACGTCCCTGAATCATCCCGACACCAGCAACGCCATCATCGTTCACGTCAGCCCCAGCGCCAACCACAAACTACTCGTCAAGCTCGTTCGCGAACTCCGAACACAGCCGCTCGCCGCACGCCTGACAGACGCTTCGCCGTTCTCGCCGCAACGAACCAGGCGCTGGAAAACCTTCGCCGAGAGGCATTTGCCCAACCCTCCCCTCCGCCTCGCCGAGATCGAGTGCAACGTTACCAGGGTGTCACTGTTCCAACATCATCCATTCCTTTTAATTGGGACTGTGTGAGTAGTTCGCAGACGTCAGCTGGCTATGGAGAATCAAGCACTAGGCCACGTCGATCGAGGCGGTGACGCAAGGTTTGTATTTGGTAGTTGGTCCGTTCGTTCCTGGGGTGCGTGCTGCGCTCAGCTTACATACATATTCACGTGGGCGAATTGCCGGAACAGGGTTCGGTAGGGCTGAAAGCTGAGACCTGCATTCGGCATGGTGCATTAGGTTCACTCGATTTCGTGCATTGGTGGATTCCTAGGTATATGTCCCTGACCTGGCATAGCATTTTGCTCCGTATCGTCGTTTTATTGGTAGGATACCCGCATTATGGTTGCTTTGATTTCCTTGCTTCTTATACCCCGCTGCATTAATATTCTTACAATCCGCATCACGGGCAATGGCGTTGGATGGCGTTTATAGAGGCTTATTGTACTTGCTTGCTTTTTAGTATGAATATCCCTGAAGTCATCGAAGCATATAGCCCTTATAATACCTTCTATATCTAATTTAGAGCTAGCTCTACCTTATGCAGAGGATGTTACTTTTTGCTCCATATTAAATTGGTTATAATATACCCCGAGGACCCTGTGACTACTTAACTAACATAGAGTATTACGGAAAGAATTCTGTCTTAACCTGTCACGTGTTTCTACTATCCTATTACAGTTGGTCTGTTTTCAGGCCTATATAGTCTCGCCATTGCCAACCTCTAGCTAGGCAGGCCACTTACCCTCCTTCAATACATCAATATTTGCCTCAGCAATTGATGCTGCCTGATACGCGACATAACCGGCCCAAGAGTGTTTTTATCATCTAAGAACAACGGCAGCGCAGGGGTAAAAGCTACTAGTGGGGGGGGCTCTCAAAGGGACGCATGCACTCTTTTATTTTGAAAAGCACAACCTCCAAGATACGCAATATTCAGTGCTGGCTCTATAACATTATTCTTCCATCCCGCAATCTATAGCTCACAAACTTTCGGTCTATACCTACTGCAATTGGCGGTTTCGGGAATAGGAGGACGCAGTGGAGCTACCTATGTCAAGTTGCGAGAGCGAATGTCTCTTTGGAACGACAAAGTGTGAAGAATAATTGATTCTTGAATCTATCATAGGAACGAGCTGTGTACGCTACTAGTGAATCATGTGATCAGCCGATCAAGCGACCCAAGCAAATAGTTCCCACGCTCCTGCCAATCGACTGAGCGGGTAATCGCCCAATCTAGCCAATCGCTGGATCGGGTACTGATACGGTAGCATGGGGATCAGGCGGGCCTTGCTGTTAGAATTGTATTTGCTCGGGCCTGGTGGAGATGATATATGCAGGTAGACCGCGTAATGTGGTCTAAGTGTAGGAAGGCTGAGGATGTTGATGTCTTTGAGGTCTTGCTGGGGTGGACACACAAAATCCGGAGAATTATCCTAAGGAAGAGGCTTAGCATTGCGCTTAAGTATTAAGTTCGCTTAGACTCTGTAGTTATGAATACTGTGGAATAGGTTAGATGTGAATGATAGAACAATTCTAGTTTGTTGCAGTCGATCAAGATGCAGATAGTGCTTATGGAATGTGGGTTAAGCCGGAAATGTCTAGGAAGCATAACTTAATGGAACGATTTCCTTCGGAAGCCTCGATTCATCTGAACCACATGAGCTCGCACTTGTTCTCGTCCCACTCCTCACCCTTCATAATCCCATGCACATAGCTCTCACCAACGAGCTCGAGATAGTCGTCTTCTTTCCTTACGACCAACGGCAACTTCCCGCCCTTGAATACACCGATCCAATCCCCAGATCTCGTGAACCTTGGCGCAAGTGCCAAATATCCCTTCCTTGTTCTGACTATCCTCCTATAGTTCGACAAGCGACTTTCGGGTGGGAAACCAAGCCGCTGGATCTTGGCGGGGGTAAGACCAAAGACCCGCCAGACGGTCTGAAATAGGTTGTAGAACATGCGATTATACCAGCTGTCTCTCTCCGAGCGAGGAAACCAGCGGATGGTGAATCGAACGAAGGCGCGCAAGGAGCGGATCATGATATAGTACTTGAAACGGGGATCTTGTCGCGCCAGAGAGAGCTCGTTGGGAACGCGTCCAGCACAAAGAGTCTTCCAATATGCGTCTAATTGCCTTTCGCCGGTCAAGTACTGCTCTCCTGAGCGAGCACGAGCGACTTGTTCCCAGTTTTTGAGTTGCTCGAGAATGTCATGGCATTGAACGAAGAGTTCGAACATGTGAGAGACGTGGCGGAGATATCGAGTGCGGGAAAGGGTGCCGACGGTTTCGACCTGGTCGATCAGGACGCCCTCGAGACCTAGCAAACCCTCCTCATCACGGATCACTGGATTTGAGATGCTTGTACCTGCGGCACACGGGTAAAATGCGAGTGATTGTAAATATGGAGAGCACTCTCCAAAATCTGCGGATTCCCGAGAGGTCAGCGGTACTGAGGGATCAGATGCGCTCCAGTCGGAAACCCAGGATGGAAGCTTCTTTTCCAAAGAACTGTTGTGCACACCGCTTGCATTGAAAGCTGTTAGATCTAATTTCCTAAGTAGCAATTGCGTAATATTCTTATAGAGTTGTTCGGTCGTCAAGTGGTAATTTGGCCGTACTCTCATCGATTGCACGTTGTCCGGATTGGCTAGTGATAGTAATCCAAACACTTTATCCCTTGCATCCGTCGCAAGAAAGGATCGATTTCTAAGCAAGATCTCGTGTAAGGAAGGAAGGCGATTAGATTGGAAATCCGATCGCGTTTCGAACAAGCTGAGCGCTTGAAACGTCGCGCTACCTCCATAGGCGATGAATAACCCCAAATCCACCGCGTATTGAACTGCTCGACAGAACTCATCCCACGGGATCGTAGCATGCCCACAAACAATCAGCAGGTCCTTTGGCACAGAGACCTCCTGAACGATCCAGGCGCGGTGGAACCAAGGACGCTGCAGCAGTTGAGCGAGAGCTTGCCAAGCGGGATCGTAAAGAGGCGGGATCTTTCTTGATATATGCGACCGCCAAGACCGAGCGCTGCGTTCCTGCGATGCGCCGGCCAATTCCCGGATCAGCTGTATTGCAAGACCGCTATGCTCATACTCTTCCCCCAACCAGACAACGGTGCGCTGGCTTAGCTGAAAGATATCCTTCATCAAGCTTACTTGATACCCTCGCTCTTCAATGTCCGCCTGGTTAATACATACTGCGTCAATCCAGAGTGTCCTTGAAATTCGCTCGCCCCGAAGGTGTCTTAGGGCGGAAAATAGATTCTTCGTGACCGGTATGACCCCGCCATCGCATTGTATGTGCGCCTCAGGCCTGTCTAATCCCCAGCAGTATGAGAGAGATTCGTAAGGCGGATTTCCGGCGAGATCAACGTGTCGTATTTGACATCGAAGCGGCTCGACATGCTGGCCTGGATAGAGGTGGATCACTCGAACCTCATTCTGTTGTAGGGGCTTGTAGGCATATGGCAAGGAGGTCGACGCGTTGGATCCTGTTTGGGAGAGGTTTCTGGCACCTACGAGAGGGTCAGCAGAGCACCAATCAAATGACAGAGAATCTCTCCGGAGAGAGGAACGTATAGAAGAAGTAGACGGGGCGTTAAGCGATTGGGCGTGTGTGCGGAGTGGTGGCTTACAGCGGGCTTTGGAGAAGAAGCGCTGGGCCGACCTCAAGTTCCGGATCATTCGAGCGAGCGCATCCGCATGTAGGCACCCACATATAAGCTGGGGAGCAGTGATACCTTATACGCCTTGAACTCTTGCAGCTCATTGTATCGTAGCGGATGCAGCTGGCTTGTGGTGCCGACATGTCTTTTGGGACGGAATGCTGACATGGAACACGGGATTATGTAGGGCTCCTCGGCAACAGCCACAGAGCGGCAGCCACATTGCTTCGCTCCCTCTCCCGTGTGGAATATGTTGTGCTGCCATCATCCGCCTAGTCGGGATTTCAATCGGGTACACGATCAATCACGATCGTCGCCCGTTACAAAATCAGATTTCGGTTCTTGTGGGGACAATGCTGCCGGAGCGGCCCGAGAGACACCAGTCCCTGGCATTAGTCCAGGTGGCGATTGCTTCATCATTTTTCTTCCTCTTTGTGGCTCCGAGTCCAGCTATCCCGAGATCATAGCCGATGTTAGAATCTCTGTTCTGATTGCCTGAGCAATTGCAAAGGGCTGGGCGATTGGCAAAGTTTCTTGGTGGCTGAGCGGCGCGCTGAGAGGTACTGCCGATAGGATGCAAGTAGCAAGGCTAGCGCATTTGGGCTATAGGTGTAGCCTCGAGGCCTTATTTACTAGCATTCTCACAGTGCTTGCTTCCAGTGTCTTTGCAAAACACGCCAGCAAGTTGGCCATGCGCCTACGAATTGTGGTTTCCCTCAAAAAGTGGCTTCGCAGCCCACAAAGTGACAATCCACCAGAAGAGAGCAGCGTTAACCAGGGGTATCCAGAGTCGCATCAGTCAAGGGGATGCAGGTCCTCGGGATTCGGCATTGGATTTCAGCCCCCACTTTGTTGTCGATCTGCACGCGGGTGGCCTTAATCCTCTGATGCCTGTTAAGTCTAGGGACCGGTGACGACCATGAGACCACTGCGCTTCCGTCTCTTCTCCAAATTTCGCGACGCCTTGGACCTTTCAAACAATGCCGATTGCTGTACCGTGATCTCTTGGGGTATGCTTTCGTTCGGTGTCAAGGAAACTGGTCACACTGGCCAACATGGCGACACAGACGCTGTCAAGCAACTCCGAGCACGATTCAGCCCTGAACGAAAAGACCAAACAAGTCCCAACTGCAGAGACGGCCGAGGGTCCGAATGTCACTTTCCACAAGTTTGAAACAAGCGCTAAAAGAATAACTGTAAGTATCCACGCGTCTCTATTCTTCATATTCTTCTAATGTTTCCCAAAAGACTGCGCGAGGAAATATAACCTTGACATGGGACCCCCTCACCGAGGACGAGGCTGAGAAATTCATCAAAACCAGCCCAACGCGCGACAACCGACAGAACTTTGCTAAAAGCCGCTTTCGAGTCCTCGTCGTCCAGTATGCTAATCTCAAGTACCTTTATGACCACTCGGCTGTGCTCGCCGCGGCGAAATCGAAAGGCTGGATCACTAAGGGATTCGAGACATACATGAAGAATAACACAACCGGCTCCGCCGTCCAGGAAGTTGGCGATAGTCTGAATTTCATGGCGCAGTCGCCGCATGACGACAAGTTCCCTTTCTTCTCGCTATGTCTGTCCTCACACCACGACACCGGATACGAGAATACCCCAGATTGGACAGCTCTTATTTTCCTTGGACCCTCGAACCCCAAGGCTCATAACAAGCTAGACCTTGCCGAACTCAAAGATATGCTTACCCGCGAGCCATACCCGAACGATTTTACGCCGCCGCTGAGTCCTGACCTCATGATTTTACCGGTTGCCCTGCTGCGTTGGCAGGTCGATAATATCACCGCCGGCATCGCGAAGCTGAAGCGGGACATCGGGAAAGCGGACGAGGACATGCTGAACTCACACAGAGTCGACATGAAGTATCTCCGCAGGATCAAACTGCAGCTGTTTGAGCTGCGGCGGCGGCAAGGCATGCTGCATCAGCGCTATGTCTTTTCGAAGGAGCTCGGCGCCAACCTGGAGCGGGCATTCGAGAAGCTGAAGAAGAGGGCTGGCGGCGAGCCGGAAGAGCCTCCGGTTGAGTACTCGGAGTTGTTGAAGGAAGCTGTCGAGTCGCAGAAGTTCAATCTCGAGACGCTCAAATACGATATCAAAACTATGCCCGAGCGCATCGAAGCGCAGCAGACGATGATGGATGGGCAGACCGGTATCCTGATCGCGAGGAACTCCGACTCGGCCGCCGAGGAGGCGCGACGCGATTCTGCATCTATGAAGACTATTGCCATCGTCACATTGGTGTTCTTACCGGGGACGTTTGTCGCTGTGGGTATCCTAATTCGCCCCCGACATCACGAGATCCTCTACTGACTTACTCTCTTAGGCCATCTTCAGCATGTCCATGTTCCAATGGCTACCCGACAACGAGGATAGTTCCTCGTCCAACGATGCGAAGCAGAGCGGCGACGATTTTAAGATCCTCTCAGATTGGTTCTGGCTCTACTGGGCCGTCACTGTACCGCTGACATTGATCATACTTGTAGTGTGGTATATTTGGTATAAATGGTCGAATAATAAATATAAAGAAAAACGAGAAAAGGAACTGGACGAGGAAGTGAAGATCGAGTGATGAAATTCCACGAATTGTAATATATACCCACAAGCATGGAGCATATAGTAATGATAGCATGATTATACATACAAAGGAAGACTTGTTATTCGATATAGCTGTAGAGGCGAAAAGAAGAGCCGCTGTTTTAGCGGGTAATCTAGTCTTTGAATCTTACATATTTGAGAAACCCCTATTTAGAGAAACTTGGTATCGTACACGGACGCATCAATAATAAAAAGAAGAAGAACAAAAAAAATCAGCTACGGTAATATCATAGGACATAACCACCTCAGACGCCGGTCACAATTCCGCCTATCCAATGGCTCCTATCCAATGGGTCCCATCCGGTATATGGCATAATCTTCTGGCAAGATATCAGGATAAGACCTTACCAATATCCTATCGAGGTCCTTAACCTCCTCGTCCAGATCCTCCCACGGCATAAGGAATGGGGTCGTCCGCTGGTTAGCGCTGCGCTTGCCTGTCCTCCACTGCCTCTGTAGCCGCTCCGAATTCCAACGTGCCTTCTCTGCTTGCGCCATCACATCAATTTCCTCCTCCGTAAAGGAAGTAACAGGCTTTCTGTTGTCCTTCCGTTCGCTGAGGAAGCAGTAGATCATACAGAGTTTCTCGGGAATGGCGTCGGCGTGCTCGCGGTTCGATTCCCGGTAATTTTCTTCGAGGCGGTCCCAGGGTTTGAGGAAGTGTTCTACGTCAATCTGCTCCTGGGACTTGCCTCTGTTCTCGGGTTTCGACAGCTCGGTTCTGCGCTTATGATCAATGTACGCTTGATTCAGGCGCTCGGCCAGAAGATCCCGGATTTCTTTCGGCACGGGGAAACCACGCATTGCGTCCTTGAAGTCTTCATATTTTACGTGCAGCTCGAGCTGGGAGTGAGGTGGGAGAGCCGCACGCTGAAAGTGACGCTCGTTATTGAGGCGGCACATTCCTAGGATAGAAGAGAGGGACCGGATGCCTTGGCGGTATTCTGGTACAATCAAGAGCGCATTAAGGACACTTTCATCAATGTTGATTCTATTGCCCGATTTTAGTCCTGGTGCACGTTCTGCGAGTAGAGCACGTAGGGCGACAGCTCTGCGGAGAGGGTAGAGTCGATCTGCAGTGCTAATACGGTTGAATCCGACCATGTTGACAAAACCTTGCAAGCAACCGAGAAACTCGCGAACGGCCCGTACACTTTTGGGGTTTGACGTGGATGATAATTTATCGGCAAAGCGCTGGAGATGAGCATAGGTCTTGGTGGCGTTGGCACCGAAAAAGAAAACGCCTGATCCGATCGGCCTGTCAACGCCTCCGCTAGAGAACCTGCCGCTAGACAAGACGGGGAGCAGGTAGGGAAGCCAGCCGAATTGGCTGCCGTTGAAGTCGGCATCAAAGTTGTTAAAGTAAACAAGTGGAATGAAGCCCTCTAGGGTGCAATCTCGGACCCGGTGAAATGCCTCTACGAGATCCTCTTGACTCTTAAATTGCGAAAGGTCAAATCGAAGCTGCCGTGCGTGTCTCCCTGCAAATGCTGACTCGGCCACCTGCAAAGCTGCGAAGGATTTTCCGGATCCTCGAGGTCCGAAGAATGCAATGCTGAGAGGTTTGGTCTGCGGCGTCGCTAGGTATTCGTCAAGGCCATTGAACAAAGTCTGGAAGAGCTCAATCTCCTTGCGATCGAATAGCTCAAGCTGATTGAAGCGTCTAAGCGGCACTTCAATCTTGGCTGAGTGTGTTCCTTCCGTCACAATTTTACGAGCAATCTCTGCTGGATCTCCAACTAGGTCGTCGAGGAGTGACCAGCTGTTCTCGTCTCCCGCTCCGATACCATCTGACGGTATGTCGAAACGGATGAGAGCGTCTGGGTCACCATCTGCGCATTGTATTTGGTGGTCCCTAACCCAACCAGTTCTACCGTTATTGTTGAACTTCCCCATGATACTCTGAGTGTCGTATAAGGAATGGTATTTATCTTGTTTCGATATCCCCCTTCGCGACAGCCCCCTTGAAGCCCTGAATCCTGCTTTTACTGCTTTCTCGTAGTCGACTGTATTCGCCCACACGACTTCTTTTGCAAAGCCCGCAACAAATGCCTCCATGACTCCGGGCACATCTTTGAGGTTCTCCCTATAGAATTGGCCTTCCGACCTCAGCGGGTCGAAGAATAATATAGGCTCTGCAACTTCGAGACCCCGATGATAGATAACACCGTCGCAGCCAAAGAGAACAATCAAATGCGGACACGTGACTAGTGTGACAAGTTTCCCTACTGAACCTAGCTGTTTGACGAAATCTTCACAAGTCTTTTCCCAAGAAAGCCCATGCGACAATTGTATGCCTTCGGCGCGGAGGTCGTCCGCTCGGACGACAACAACGAGGCGCTCCGGATCCCAGCCCGCTTGCTTGTTACGGGGGCTCGGCCGGACATTGTCCCAAAGATGGCCCTCACAAAGAGGTCGCGACATGTGGTAGATAAAGTAATCTGGCCACGATAGCTCAGGGCGGGCCCGCTGAAGCGATCGCGATTCAATGAGTGACGAGAAGGCACGGCTATCCTTCTTTGCGACGGAGCTTCCGCCATCCTGGTAAACCAATACTGTACGCTTGTCATGGGAATATGGCGGTAGGCGCTGCGGTACGTCCCATAGGTCATTATTTTCGAGACGTCGTTGGTGTTTGGGAGTAAATGTAGGTTGGCCGGAGTCATTGATTGTGTAGTCGCTCAATTCAATCAAGGAAGAAGGAGACCAGCTTGTGATTTTAAACTCGGGGGCGTGGATCTCTACCTTTGGGATGGACTGTTCGAGTGGCTTTAGCAGATGATGAACAAGACCTGCTCCTCCTTTAAACCACACGGTCCGGGGTGATGAGGCTTCCTGGTCGGAAGTAGGCTGCGCGTCAGGGAAGAGGAAGAGGTCTTGAGGCGCAGCTCCGGCTATGAGGAGCTCGCGCGACAACGACATCTCCATTGACGGCTCTCGGGCGAGTGTTAGCCGCTGCTGCTGTGATTGTTGCTGAAGATGATGATGGAACTCGGTCCTGGCGTGGAATCAGGCAGCTGTTGAGTGGATCTGCCGATCCGGAAGGCTGGTGTCAGGGACCTGTCTGACAAGTGGCTGGGGGCGCCTGGTCCACAAGCGAGCCACAAACACCACCCCCCTGGACAGCCGTAGTGGTTGACTCCATCAAAGAAAGAAAGAAAGAAGAAAGAAAGAAAGAAAGAAAGAAAGAAAGGTTGCGAGCAAGAGCGGTAACCTTCGAGCTGGGCCATGCAAACCTCTTCAAGTAACATGCTCCAACACCCACTCCATGTGCAGACACATTGGCGCTGCGGGGTTCTAATTCGAACAGCGTGGGTAGGAAATAAACATTCAAGATTGACGGTATGCGCCGGCGAGGTGCATGAGTTCGTATATGTACCGGGGATAGCACAGCATACTGCCCCGCCAGCCAATTGACTGGAACGAAAGGCTGCTTTAATAGCGTGCCGTGAGTGTTGTGGGCTAACCTGGGACGATAGCATTGGCACGGTCGCTTCCAGCCTGCCGTTCGAGTGACGGAACTATGCCTTTTGCGCCCCAGCCGCTCATGCAATTCTCGAGGGCAGCTGCGGGAAGAGCATTCAGAAGCAAGCGGTGCATAGATCGATGGCCAGAGGGTGAGCTGGAGCAAAATAAATGGGCTTCGCGCGGGAGGGTGATCCATGGACCAGGGCCAGAATGGAACAGTCAACCTCCTCTATTCTCGACGCGCGCACAGTGCCCTTGTGGAATTGCTCCGCCAGCCCAATGCTGCTCCTCATGCCCTCCCGGGACTTCGACAAGGACGACAATAAATTCATGCCTCGCCCAAGCCGTGGACTGGGCCGTGGACGGCAACCGTTTAACCGGGATGAGAGAAGGCGGCTTGGCTCATCGCGGCCCGAGGTCGTCATTTCCAAGCACGCATCCCATCGTACACCAGCACACCCCCGAGTCCGGCGAAATGGTGCGCCTCACACCCACGCGCCTGCTGTTCGCAACGGGCGTTGTAGCTTTGACGTCCTTCTTCTTCATTGTATCGTCCGTCGTCTTCAAAGAGCGCGGCTTCGACATCCTCCCCGACAGACCCGCTGCCGCCGCGTCCCGCCCCTCCTCGCCAGAGGTCACCCTTGGCGAGAGATGCTCGCCCTTCCTGAGCGGCGCCATGGACGACATCACCATCATCATGAAACTGGGCGCCCCGGAAGTAGCCTCCAAGCTCCCCGCCTACCTCAATGCCCTCCTCCCCTGCAAACCGAACCTCCTCCTCTTTTCCGACCGCAAGGACTCCGTCAGTGGCCTCGAGGTGGTTGACGCCCTCGCCAACCTCCGCCCCGAATACAAGCACCAAAACCCAGATTTCGACATCTACGACGAAATACAACGCTCCAACGAGACGCCAGAGAAGACCCTTGAGGGGTGGAGATTGGACAAGTACAAATATCTGCCTATGATGGAGTTTACTGCGAACCAGAGACCGGATTCGAATTGGTTCGTCTTCATCGAGCTGGACACCTACGTCAATTGGGACAACTTGTATCGTTTCCTGAGTCGCTTTAACCCTAAGCAGCAGCACTACTTTGGGTCTCCGGTCTGGTCCAAGACCAAGAAGAAGACGGCTTATGCGCACGGCGGAAGCGGTTTCGTCCTCTCTCATGGCGCGCTCCGGAAATTGGTCGCTCGAGGAAGGATGTTTGCAGAAAACCATATATCGCCCGGTACACACTTGTTTGGAATGAACATCTCCAAGGAATGCTGCGGCGACGAGGTCGTTGCCAAACTTCTGGGCGACTGTGGGGTCAAATTTCGCGGCTATTGGCCCATGTTCAACGGCGAGAAACCATCGACATTGCGCTTCGGACACGAGCAATGGTGCGAAGCCATTGTCACCCTACATCACTTGCAAGAAGATGATTTCGGTGCTATGCGTCGCTGGGAGGCGTCTCGGCACTATCCAACGAGGGCTCTTACTTTCAAGGAGCTTTTTGAACATGTCGAACCCTTACTGGCGGATCAAGTGGACGATTGGTCCAACATGTCTGACGATGTTATATTCAACAACGGAGATACCGCTGCAAAGTCCTTCGACGCTTGTTTCGATGCCTGCTTGAGAGATAGCAGATGTGTGCAATGCGAGCACTTCGGGGATACCTGCAGGCTCTCGCGTGTGGTCCGCCTCGGACACAAGCAGCTACGAGATGGCAACAAGAGGTGGACTTCCGGGTGGGTAAAGGACAGGATTGACGGTTGGCGAGCCGCGCAACCCTCCTGTAACGGTGCACACATTGTCCATCCGAACCCGTAATTTACTCGAACCGATGTACAAAAGTATTCACGACTCAGGAAGAGACGGCTATTTTCTTCTTTCTTATATTTATCGCATCGGAAGGCGTTTTATACCCGGCGGCATCATGGTTCACGACATGTTACGACATGTATGATACCCAGGGAGGTATTCACTTGTTGTACCAATCTATTCGGAATCTACTGGCATGTACATGGCGTTTTCATATAAGAAAGGAAGATTATCTACGGCAATCGCATCCAGCCGCGCTATACGCGGGGTGGCTGGCACTTGTATATTTTCAACGCCATTTTAGCAGTTCTTGTCCTACAATGCACAATGCCTTTAACGAGGCTTAATTCATCTGGCCTTAATATTGCGTCATGTGATAGTCTAAGATACTTTTCATCACCTTAGATTAGAGTGTGTCTTACTTAAATTCGTATTCTCATAACTTCACTCGCCTGTCCTCTCTGTCAAGCGACGTCAGTCCGCTCCTTTGATCCTTCAGTTGCTTCCTTAATATCTTCCCAGTCGGGTTCTTTGGTAAGCTCTGAACTTCCCACACCCCGCCCCTGAGTTTCTTATATCCACTAACCTTCCCATCTACCGCCGTCTGAACCTCCCGGAGCGCTTGTTTTCTCGACTTCTCATCCAACAAATGCGGCTTCAATACAACATAGGCAGTTGGCAGCTCTGTCAGCTGGCTCTCGTCGAACACAGGTCCCACCCCACCCTCAACGACATGCGGATGTGAATTCAGGTATGCCTCTAGCTCCGCTGGGCTGACCTGGAAACCCTTGTACTTTATCAACTCCTTAGTCCGACCCACAACCGCCAGCACCCCTTTGTCCGATATCGTGCAGACGTCTCCAGTGTTGTACCAGCCCTCAACTGGAAATGAGGACTTATTTGCTTCTCGGTTGAAGGCGTATCCACGCGTTATATTCGGCCCCTTGAGCCAAAGTTCTCCAGGCCCACCAACCGGCGCATCGTCTTTGCCATCATTAACTCTTAGCGCAATTTCAATATTTGGCAATAAAGGTCCAACGACGTTGTCAGGCTGTAAGTCCCCTACTCTCTGGTACGCAACGTATCCAGCGCCTTCCGTCATCCCATATACCTGGTTTATTCTCCACGGCGCTTTGCTCATCAATCGGTCTAACATTTCCTTCTTAAATGGCGGGCCGCCACAGTCAATCTTCTCAGCCTTGGAGAAATCATATCGATGCGTTATATCGCTGTTTGCAAAAGTCAAGACGATGGATGGGACGCCCTGGAATATTGTGGGCTTAACGCTGTCGACTAGCTTTGCGAAAGCTTCGAGCTCGAATTGAGGCATTGCTATACAAGGTGCCTCATCAGCCAGTGCAAAACTATTTCCAAGGTTGGTAGGACCTACCATGGTGCCAAATTCCCATATACGGGCCTAAAAAAAGCGGAAATGTCGTATTCCCGATATGCGCAAACGGCGTAAATGCGACTATCCTACTTCCTCGATGGAACTGCTTCGAGTCGTGTGCTTCCAGCTGCTTCACGTTCGACACAAAGTTATACTGCGTTAGTTCCACGCCCTTAGGCTTGCCTGTTGTTCCGGACGAAAGATGGATAGTAGCAAGTCGTTTCCGTGTGTCATTGTATTGTGGTATCGGAAGCGCCTTTTGAGCGGCGAGGTCATCTGGTATGTGCTTGTATTTACCGGAGTCCGCGTGCGAGATTATGGTTATAATGCTTGGAACTCGCCATTGCACACCTTGGTTTCGTAATTCCGTCTCAGCAATTGTAATGGCTTCTTGGATTTTTGGGACTGTAGGTCCGTATGCGACAATATACTCAGGGCGCGTAACAGTCAATGCATGCCCGATTTCGCTGGCGACGATTGCATGGTTGACAGGGCAGATAACGCCTCCGAGCCAGAGGATTGCATGGACGATCTCAATGTAATCGCAGGAATTTGGCACGACAACAGCCCAATGTGATTGGTCTCGTGGACGATAGGTTGAGGAAAGTCCAGCAGCAATTCGTCCTGCGTTTGTCCGGAGTTCTTTGAGAGTCAGGGAGCGGTGTGTCAACGAATCGGTGGCTATAATATGGGATGGCGGGAGCGGAGGAGAAGTTGTCGTGTGGAGAAGTTGGGTTAGGGAGAGGTTGGTTGGTATGTCGATTTGTGTGAGAGAGGAGTATGTCCGCATGCTGAACAGATTCCAAGTGCCAGAGCCAGAGCGAGATGTTTTAAAGACACTAAAAAGAAAGAGTGCGATAAATTGCTCTGAAGCACTTCGAAAAATACACAATTGTCAAGAACGATATTCCCGGAGCTACCTGTCACATTGACATGATGGACTGGGAGCATAGCATTCCCACCCTAGCTCGCACCAAGCTCGCTACGTGGGTTCTGAAATCATTACCCGAGCCAATTTTTCAGATAGTCAGGTACGTGTACGATTTTGGAGTAGTAGACCACCGCAAGACTCCAAAGCTTCCCCCAGTTCTTAGCGCAGAGAGCTTCGTCCACACTAATGAATCATCCCGGCTACAAGACCCATAATCATCAATGGGCGACTTCCCGGAAATCCGACTAGAACCCCCCCCCCCATCTTCCACCCCGCAAAACGTCCCGCTTGGCGCGAGGCTCTTCCCATACCTGGGATCTTGCAAAAATGCCATTGGTATACAATCTGGCTGCGATAAGAGGTGGACGCAGAATTTCTAAGATCCAACCCCCCCCCCCCCCTGACTTCGCTACACAGACATGACTTCAAGACGAGCAATTCGCATAGGCAACGCCTCAGGCGCAATCGGCGATGGCATTGACCAGATCTACCGCCTCGCCCGCGACGGCAATGTGGATGCCATCACAGCAGACTACCTCGCAGAATTCAACATTGCCTGGAAAGCCATCGAACTCACAACCCGCCCAGACCTAGGTTACGAGCCCAACTTCCTCGAGCAGTTGGCCTGGCAAGACGGCGCAGCGGCGAAGTTGGTCGCGCGGAAGAAAATCAAAGTCGTGCATGATGGGGGCGCTTTGAATCCGGAGGGTCTGGCTAAGAAGACGGATGCTTATTTTCGGAGCTTGGGGATCGAAGGCGTGAGAGTTGCTTGGGTAAGTGGAGACAATGTCACCGGATTGGTCAAGGATGGCAAATTGGGGAAGTTAATGCATTTGGATCAAACGGGCGTCGAGCTGGGCGAGCTGAGGCATAAGATTTTGGCGGCAAATGTGTATACGGGGATGGCGGGGATTGTTACTGCGCTAGATGTCGGGGCAGATATTGTTATTTGTGGAAGATGCTGTGATGCAAGTCCAGTTATGGGGCTTGCGGCTTGGTGGCATGGGTGGAAGAGCACAGATTACCAGGAGTTGGCGGGCGGGTTGTTGGCGGGCCATATCATTGAATGTGGAGCTTATGCTACGGGTGGGAACTATTGCGGCTGGAGGGAGATTGAAAGATTGCACAACCTTGGGTATCCGATTGCTGAAATCTCTGCGGATGGAACGAGCGTTATCACCAAGCCGGATCATACGAATGGTGCGGTCACAGTGGACACTTGCAAGGCACAGCTTCTGTACGAGATTCAAGGCCCGTATTACCTCAACCCGGATGTTATTGCCCGCATCGACGGAGCAAGACTAGAGCAAGTAGACAAAGACCGTGTACGGCTCACAGGCATACGAGGCACCGCACCACCGCCGACGTCCAAACTCGCAATTTGTCTTCTCGGCGGCTGGCAGGCTGAGATCAACGCTTATTGCGCGGGCCTCGATACTAAAGAGAAATTCGCCATAATGAAAGATCAAGTTATGCGGGAGGTAAACCCCGCAGATTTTACGACATTCAGCATGGAAGTCTACGGAAGTAGCCCGCCGGATCCCAAAAGCCAACAAGAGTGCACGATTATGATGAGAATGTTTGCCCAGAGCGAGGATAAAGAGGCCATGATGAAGTTCAAGAGAGCAATCTTCTACAACGGGATGCAGGGATATTGTGGATTGCATCTGGGCATGGATTGGAGGACCATGGAACCGAAGCCCTACGTCAAATACTTTCCGAGCCTTGTTCCAAGCGTAGGGGTTCCGCTGAGCGTCCGCTTTGTAGATCAGCCTGGAAGGGAGGTAGATGTCCCGGCAAAAAGGGAGGAAGAATGTGCCAGCTTTGTCCCAGCCCAACCGAACTATGAACCTCAAGATCGAGTGAGCATTAATCAATTTGGCAAGACAGTACGACGACCCTTGGGTGACCTCGTCTTTGGGCGCTCAGGGGACAAAGGCGGAAATGCAAATGTTGGACTTTGGGTCCGCGATTGCAAGACCTGGCCTTGGCTTCGATCCTTCCTCACTTCTTCTAGGATTAGAGAGCTCCTTGGAGAGGATTGGAAGGATGATTTTTTGGTGGAGAGATGTGAATTTGAGGACATTATGGCTGTTCATTTTGTTGTTAAGGGGTTGCTTCAAGAAGGTGTGAGTAGTAGCAGCGTGCTTGATGGATTTGGTAAAAGCGTTGGGGAATTTTTGAGGGCGAGGTTTGTTGAGCTGCCAGTGGAATTCGTAGAGGATGAGGAGAAGAGGAGGTCATTGAAAGGAAAGTTGTAAAGAATCACTAACTATCCTGGTACAGTCGGTGGAAGACTGAAATGTGTGCTCAATTCAAGGTAGTAATAACTCGTAGTCACTCGAATCAAACAAACTTGAATACCCTGCGAAGGCCCTACTATGTTATTCTGTATCCTATTTTGCATTTAAGATATCAGGTTCTCATTCCGTTCTAAGACCTATCATCTGGAATACATTATACTGTACGCTAGCGAGCTGTACCGAGGCGAACTTTCCCGGAACTGTTTCCCGACCCGATGTCCCATGGATTCCTCTTCCCCACACCAAGTTTTACGCGGTAAAGCGTTGATTTCACGGCCTGGTACTCTACTTTAACTAGGGTCAAGGGCTGTGTTTCATTCATATACCCTCCAATATTGCCAAAAGTGAGATTTCCTCCCTAATAGCCTCATCTTCTCGATTTTTCTTCTAAACTCAACACTCTACTCCTCTCGATGGATTCCGCAAGCGACATACCAATCAAGGACACCAACGGCCGCTACAAAAACGTTGATTTTCGCAAAGCGGTCGGCTTCAAGCTGCCCACCGTCAAAGCAACCTATCTCCGGCGCGATATTCTACTCTTCGTATTTCCTGCCATTGCCCCACCAAAAATAAACTGCATACTAATGCAATAATTAGGCAAACGCAATTGGCTGTACAAAAGACGAACTCCACTTCCTCTACGAACTCCACCCTAAATTCTCTTGCTTTCCGACCTTCCCCATCAATCTCCCTTTCAAGCAAACCTCCACAGATGTTTACAATTTTTTCGAGCGGGCGCTCCTCACAGATGTACCCGGCGTGCCGCCTTTTGATCCCCAACGTAGCGTGGATGGCGAACGGGGGATCGAAATTTTGAATGAGCTTCCGACGAGTAGCGAAGGATTGGATCTCGAGATTAAGCAGGAGATTGTAGGTGTGTACGATAAGGGAGGAAACATGATCCAAGAGATGGCACAGACGATGCAGGACGCAAAGACTGGAAAATCGTACGCTAGGATGACGAGTAAGGCCTTTGGGATTGGGCAAGGCGGATATGGGGGACCAAGAGGCCCGGATACTGTGAACTACCATCCGCCCAAAAGGGAGCCAGATGCTCTACATGTTTTCCAGACGACGCCGGAAACATGCCTGCTTTATAGGTTGTGTGGGGATTATAATCCGATTCATGCTGATGACGAGTTTGCTAGGCAAGGTGGGTTTAAGGGGGCTTTTCTGCAGGGACTTGGGACTTGGAATATTGCGGCGCATGGGTTGTTGAGAAAGATGGGCAATAGCGAGGGCGGACGGCTGAAGAGCTTTAAGGCGAGATTCGCAAATATTGTGTACCCAGGGGATGCACTAGAGACGAGGATGTGGAAGGTTGGAGAGAGACATGGGGTAGATGAGATCATCTTCCAGACGGTTGTCAAAGAGGATGGGAGGATTGCACTGTAAGCCTGGTCCCTCTTATTGTAAGGGGATGTGACTAATACATTATACCAGGTCTAATGGCTTTGCGACGATTAAGTCTGCGACTTTGAAGAGTAATCTATAATCTTATAGACATGTACATACATGAAACCTACAGTTTCCTGATTCGATGACGAGTGCGGTTGCATATTGATGCTCTACAACGTTTTACAACGCATTTAATGTGTATGGGGTGCGATTATAACCTACTTCCTTTCCAAAGGGGCTTCCTCTTCTCACTAAATGCCTTTAAGCCTTCCAAAATATTCTCTCCTTTCTGTAACTCCGCAAACTCCCTCTCTAACGTTATTTCTACAGCCCGCTCGACAGCTGCTGTCTCCCAACCTTGCCTCAAACCTGCCCTTGTACAAATGATCGCATCGGGACTATTTTCTGCAATCGCCGACGCGTACTTAATAGCCTCCTCAACCACCTTTTCCTTTGATACCACCTTGTTCACAAGGCCCCACTCGTGTGCCTTCTGTGCACTAATCGGCTCTCCCATTAGGGCAAACTCAGTTGCCCTCTGTAACCCCATCGTACGTATCAACCTAGGCAAAGCACCCCCGATAGGCGCAACACCCCTCTTCACCTCCGGCAAGCCAAAAACCGCCTCCTCACTAGCAACCACGATATCGCAATTAGCCACAAATTCACATCCGCCTCCCATTGCCAATCCATTAACTGCCGCAATTACAGGCTTCTTCCCCAACCGCCTACTCAATGGTTTAAACGCAGGTGCATTTCCCATACGTTTAGATGGGTCAGCGTCTGCAGCCATGCTATTATTCCACTCTTTGAGGTCAGCTCCTGCGCTAAAGGCACGGCCGGTACCTGTTAGAATGGCGACAGAGAGGTTGGGCTCGTCATCTAGCCATTTCCAGACGCTATCCATTTCCCATTGTGCGGCTGTCGACATGGCGTTTAGGGCTGAAGGGCGGTCCATACGGACGAGCACGACGCGCGGGGCAGGGAATGAGAGTTTAAGGAAGACGGGCGTCGGGGGTGGAGGGGTTGTTGTTGGGTGCGACATATTGGGATGATCAATAGCTGAGTAGGGATGGAAGGAATAAGATCTATGCTCGAGAATTGTACAATTGAAGATTTACGGACTGGAGCATCTGACGATAGCCTGGGAATTGGGTTGAATGAAGCTCCGAGTCAGGTGTTCATGTTTGCCGCGTTTTTCCTCGACGTGTTTGATTCATTCATCAGATTAGCTCTCAATGGGACCCCGGTCTTTGATGTCTCCTACCCCTGTCGCGCCCCGCGTTCCTTGCGATACCTCTCGAGTAATAAATTCCGAAACTATGGATCCAAGGTTTCCCCATGGGGCGTAAGGTGCTGGCAGGGAAGGGTCAAACTAATGAATCATTAGTGGGACTCGAGGCACCCACATACCATTATCGTGAACTAAGTGAGTTTTGGCCGGCAATGATTCATTATTGAAGACCTCGGCCTACGTAACTGCACCGTCGGAATTTCGGGGCTGTTCTCGGAACGGTACGCTAGAGCTCGAAGCCCAGATCTTTGTCCAGCATTCTGGGTCTGAGACTCTGGTTTCTGTAAAATACTCTCATTTTCTTATTCAGGTACTCACTTTCCACTTGTAGTAAAAATCGAACTCCTTCCTCTGGAGCTATCAGATACGCGACATTATATGCAGTCCTCCAACTTCACAACCTCAACCATTTCCACACAGCTCCCAACAGCTCTTCTCCCAAGCCTGAAGCTCGAACTCGTCTGAATACCACCAATATGTCTGTTCCGCGAACTAGAAACCCCATGCCAGACTGGATAGAAGAGCCTCATCCACACGTCGAGCACAGCCTAATATCCTTCCCTGCAAAGCACATCCTCCTTGTCACAATAAATAGGCCCGATGCTAGGAACTGCCTCCCGGTGGGCGCCACAATCGAGCTCGGAGCATTATGGAAGTGGTACGACGTAGAGCCCAGCCTTAGATGTGCTGTATTTACAGGAGCGGGAAACGAAGCGTTTTGCGCTGGCATGGATTTAAAGGAGCGGTTTGATATTCTAAAACAGGGTGGTGTCGCGCACGAGTATCCTAGTGGGCAGTTTGCAGGAATGAGCAATAGGGCAGGAAAGAAGCCTATCATCGTTGCCTGCAATGGACATGCCCATGGTATGCGGTAAACTCGGAGTAGTGAATGTATGCTAATGTATCATAGGCGGCGGTTTCGAAGCCATCCTAAACGCAGACGTAATCTTCGCCTCTCCCAATGCTACCTTCGCCCTCCCTGAAGTGCTGCGCGGCGTTTCAGCCCTTGCTGGTGCCCTTCCCCGCGTCTTCCATCTGTTCGGAAACCACCGCGCCATGGACCTTGTTCTCACCGGGCGCCGCTTATCCGTTGATGAAGCCAAAGAATGGGGCCTCGTCAAGGAAATCGTACCACAAGACAAACTATTAGATACAGCAATAGACTATGCTAAGCTAATTGCCAGTCTCAGTCCAGACAGTGTGATTATTTCGCGGCTGGCAGCACGAGAGGCATGGGAGACAGGCGTGAGTAGGGCGACAATGAGGGGACAGGAACTTTGGGCTGATAATATGTTGAGGAGTGAGAATGCAAGGGAAGGTTTGGCTGCTTATAAAGAGAAAAGGGCGCCAGTGTGGAAGAGAAGTCATTTATAGTTGGACCGTACACTATAGTGTTCCGAGTAAAATATAGATATAGATTGTATATACTATACGCAATAGCTACCAAATGAATATTTCATCAACAGCGGCCAGATACTAAGCATAGATCATGTAATAGTTTATGCGCCTGGCGTGATGTTGATTCATTCAGTGTCTAATAATATCCCAAGCTTCGATGATTTGAGCTGACGTTCTATTCGGTGGCTATTTTTTATATTATATGGTTTCATTATAACCTTGCTTTCCTCTCCCGCGCCAATCGAGCGGGCAGCATTCGTCGAAGAACCTTTCCGTTGCCCGACTTGGGGATCTCGTCAAGGACGACAACGCCTCCGCGAAGCTTCTTATATGGCGCGACCTTGGTGTCGACATGCTGTCGAATATCTTCTACAAGCAAGCCTATGTCTTCATCAGCTGCCTTCGCACCGGCCGTGAGAGAAACATATGCGATGGGAACTTCTGTTCCCCGACTCTCATCCCAAAGCGCACACACTGCACCCTCACTGACCGCCGCGTGCGAATTGAGTATAGATTCGAGCTCTGCGGGCGCAACTTGATTCCTTCCTCACGGTTAACATAAAGGAATTATAGAGAAGGCTTGTTACATACCCTTTATACTTGATAAGCTCCTTTTTCCGTTCCGTCAACCACCAAAACCCTTCAGCATCGGCCCTCCCCACATCACCGGTCTTCATCCACTCTCCGTCAAACGTCTCCCTTGTGGCCTCCTCGTCCCTCATATACCTCCTGAATATACTCGGTCCTCTGACCCAAATTTCTCCCTGCTGCCCGACTTCTACGTCCTTGCCCTCATCATCTATAACTCTCGCTTCCACATTTGCAAACAATTTACCAACGGATCCAACACGGTGCGCGGATTCTGGTTTTAGCATCGTAATGTTCGTTTCGGTCATACCATATCCCTGCATAATCGGAGCTTTTGGGAACCGCTTGTGGAAGAATTCAATGACCGGTGTTGGCAAAACGGCACCCGAGCACATGATGTGCTTGATGTGTTTGAGGCGAGACAGGTCGAAATCCTGCTGCTTTGATATTTGGACCGCGATTGTTGGAAGGATGCGTATTGCCGTTACCTCCTTTTGTGCAGACAGCTCGAGGAAGGCGCTTAGAGAATATTTCTTCATCAGTGTGGTGTGGTATCCAAGCCAAGCTCCCATTAGAGCTACTACCATCAAACCTGGTAGAATAATTGTTAGTAATGCAATATATGTAGGGCGTAGGGGAGGCTCAGCGCACCGTAGATATGGCATAGAGGGGCAAAAAAGACGCCCCGGAGTCCCCCGTTATTGTACCCTGGCTCGCTTGCTCGAATTCCTAACATTGAAGCAATGAGATTATAATGCGACAGTTCAACGCCCTTAGCTTTTCCACTCGTGCCAGAGCTAAAGCAGACGACAGCGGTATGCTCTCTGTTATCTTTGTTCGAAAGGTCGAACGCCGGGAGCGTTTCTGTCTGAGCGAAGACATTGGAGAACCTGAAGGCCTGGGAATGTCAGAGAGGCGTCAAGCTTGGAAAGGATACTTTAAACATACGGGCGAAATGGGGCATTGTGTATCGTCAATAGAGATTGCTTTTATCCCGGATAAATCGCGCTTCTGTCTAATCGCGCCGGCAATGGTCGGCCAGGTGCTGGCATCCGCAGCAACTGCTTTCGGCTTTGAAATATCCAAACAATGTGCTGCTTCATATTCTGTGCTCAGGGGGTTGACCAATCTATAATACCGATTATCTCGGGCTGAGTCGTGATAGAATATTAATGGCTTACACTGCAGTTCCTCCGCACCACAATACGGCGTGTATCAACTGGATAGCATCAACCTGGCAAGAAGATGAGCATTTAGATCTCCTAAAATGCATTTTCCTAGTGCATACAGAGTTCGGTGCACATATGCACACCACATCACCCTCTTCAAGACCCAGCAGATGTCTTAGCCCAAAAGCTCCTCTCGCGCTCTCTTCGCGTGTACTAGAATAAGTGAGGTTCTTCCCCGTCCAATCATCCTCAAATATTATCTTGCCATCTTCTATATCGTCTGGGTTATAGAGCTGAAGCAATTGAGGCACTGAAACATTCGTAGGTACTTGAGGCGGTGGATATGGTGATCGGTAGATTTTGTGCGAAGTCATTTTGCTGGCCTACATGACAATCCTACATCAGTAGGGGTGCATGAGCATCAACCAAAGGTTTGGTTTTCGTCGGTGGTCAACGTGTAGCGATAATTGTCAAGAAGCCAGAACGAACAGCTGACCCGTTAGCGGTTCCACACCTTGTTTCTCACCAGCGATTCTGACTTGATGCCTAGTGCACAAATTGTAATTGTTAACTCTTTTAGATGCTTGCAGCATGGTTCGGATGCAGGCTTGAATATCCGGGGTAGGTGGGCTGCTAAAAGCGGAGTAAATTGCGGAGCGCGACACTAGATTGTCATTAGTAGTAATCTCGGTTGACCTTTTCCAAGCGGGGTAGAAAGTCTATTCCTATGTACCACTAAAGAAACACTAATAGCCGAGCGGGCATGTTGAAGCTGGAAATTGTAAAAATACGCGCAACATGAACCAATTTACTATTATTCTTGTCAGCCCGTATTCCGAACCCGACTAACCCGTGTCCTTCGATATGGCCAATTTTTCAGGCAAAGTCATGTAATAATAGGGGGAGGGGGGAGGGGGCAGGGGCCACGCATCAGGCATACCCCTCGCAACTACGAAAGAGGTGCAACACAGCCCGCTCCATGACCCGCTGCGTCAATTCAGGCTTTAAGGGGGGAGCGTTCACATTCCAGCTCCACATTAGAAACACAAAACAGGTAGTCGCCTAGATACATGCAATTGTGTCCCGCTTTGGGAAATTGGATGGCGCAGCGAATGATGACGATTAGGATTTCGTTTGGGCGTCAATTTGACAGGCCTGATGCTGGTGTAATAACGTCGTCGAATGTTATAACTATCTCACTTTTGGATAGGTATTGTTGACGCGTAGAGTTTCGGGCCTTGCACCACGACGGTGCCATTGTAAACGCTGCTTCCATCGCCTGATTGCAAGGTCAAGCTAATAGCGCCACGTATTCTGCAAGCAAGTAAGGAGTAGCTAGTTTGACGAGGAGTGCTGCTATAGATATGGGTGAAAAGGGGATTAGGATTAATGCTATTGCTCCGTACGTTGCTCGTAGTGTTCGCTTGTATTGTTGCGAGGCTAAAAAAAAACCGATAAGCAAACTCTTTAGAGGCTCTGTAGAAACACTAATGGTCTCTCAAGCTATATAGATAGTAAAGAATGACAATGTAGCAGTCAAGCTGGAAAATAGCGATTCGGCTTTGAAGTGATTTAGGGAGTCGTACGAAATGGTTAGCCTGATAGCTTTCTCTTAAGCGGCGAGGCTTTATTCATTACTAGAACTATGATGTTTATTGGTGGAGGCTGAAGTTGTTGATGTACCTTCAATTAGTGCGCAAGAGTTATAATCAGCCGTTATTTTGTCCAAAGCAGGCAGTCTAGGATGCATGCAAGGGGGGATGGATGCAAGGGATACTGACTACCGAGTGCTTCGAGTGCTTAAATCTGTAATAAGAGCAACGGTGACGGTTGCTTGTTTGTATCAATCTCGAACCACGTGTATGATCTAGTCCAATCTGGAACGAAGAGGTGCCGGACCGACTCAGGGCTAGAAGCAAAGTGGATAACAGTTGAGTCATTTCGCCGCTATGTCTTGCCAAACTAAGAGCTCCCGGCAGACCCGGTACTCCACTTAGAAAAAAACCGGAAATCCCCCAAACCCCACAAACTATCCTCCATGTTCGTGGGCCGGAAGGCAATCTAGGCACGACCCGACCGCAGGTAGGACGCTGGAAGTCTTCGGAATGATGCTGGCGCGGGCTTTATCAACCTCCTTCGCCATCTTCTAATATTTCAAGTTTTCCCCCGCTCTCCTAACATTTTCTGCAAGAGTGGAGGATTAGTATTGATTTGGCTCATTTTTTTTAGTTTTCCCACTCAAGCGTTCGTACGCTACGAAACATGGAACAAAAAAAATCAAACGAAATGCCTCATGATAAAGACGAGGTCGTCCAGACAGAGTATGCACCGTCGAAGGACTCAGATGCTCTGTCAATCAATGATGCTGCGCGAGGCGACAACCTGCCAGACAACTATTTTCTCAGCTTATCATTCATTGGTACTTTGGTGGTAGGTTGAATCCATGACTTTCGGGGTCGCTTCATAACTGAATAAACTAGGGACTCTGTCTAGCTCAAATCGGGGCTTACATCTTTCTGATTCTCCCTACAAACGTTCTTGTCTTTATTAATGAGGATATTGGTCCTAGCGAGAACCTTGCATGGGTGAATATCGCAAGAACGATAGGTGAGCAAAAGAAACCTACTTCTCGCAAGAGTTTGGGGCTGACTTTGTGGGAAGCGGAAAGTACAATGTTCCTCGTCTCCGGTCGATTGAGTGACTTATTCGGTAAGCATGATGCTTTTTGAATTCCATAAAATCTGTACTGAACGCAATAGGCCGTCGATGGTTCTTTATCGGTGGTAATATCATCTGCATAATTGGTCTCATTGTTGGTGCCTGTGCTCAAAATGTCGATACTCTAATCGTTGCCAGTGCTGTCTACGGCCTGGGAGAGTGCATTCAATTGAGCTTTGGTGTTGCCATTGGAGAACTAGTGAAGAACAAACATCGGCCTATGGTTGTAAGTAATTAGAGGGCCTTTATATGTAGCTTTGCTAATGAGAGTTCTAGATGTCATTTATTTTTGCAACCTCAGCCCCAATTGCAACATTCGGGCCCAAGATTGCTCGAGCATTTGTTCAGAACCCATCTCTAGGCTGGCGCTGGACATACTACTTGAGTACGTCTGCACTAGATGGCGCTCTAATATACTCTATTGACTGAGTTAGACATTATCGTGGTGGGAGTCGCCATCGTTCTTCTCTTCTTCTGCTATCATCCTCCAAACTTCCGTATGCTACATGAACATAAATCAAGAAAACAACAAGTGAAAGAGCTTGACTATCTTGGCATGTTCTTGTGGTCAGCTGGGCTGGTGCTATTCTTGTTGGGTATCTCCTGGGTATGTTGCTGAAGTCCGATTGATCAATAGGGACAGTACTGATAGTGGCAGGGTGGAGGCCTTTACCCTTGGAACTCGGCCGAGGTCATCTCTACTATAGTGATCGGTGCCGCCTGTCTTATTGTATTTGGTGTCTGGGAGGCATATGGAAAGACGAAGTATCCCTTGATGCCAATGAAGTTCTTCAAAAACCGGGGGTTCATATCTCTCGTAATGTGCGCTACGGGTAATTCATCTGCGAGTGCTCATTAATGATCCATTTGCTGAAAAGTTTTAGTTGCTTCAATGTTTTATTATTCCGCAGTCCTGCTTTGGCCTCAGCAGGTATCAACCATGTATACTTCAGACGTGGATTATGCAGGCTGGCTTTCTGTAAGGGCAACTTCGCCGTCGAGGCCTTATTAAACTGATATCTAACTTCTGGGCAGTGCACTGTATCTGCTTCCACAGCCCTCGGCCAGGTCGCTGCGGGAGGAATGATTAAGGTGTTTGGCGGGACTCGATATTGGATCATCCTGTCGGCATTCGGCATGGTTGCGTTTGTGTCTGCCTGCGCGTCGTTAACGCCCAGTACGAAGAATACCGGAATCGCTTTCACGATTCTAGGCCCATTCTTCGTTGGCTTCATCGAACTCGCCGCTCTGTCCATTGCGCCCCTTTTTTGCAGGGCGGAAGAAATCGGTGTATCTTCCGGGATGTTGGCATCGATTCGAGCGGCCGGTAAGCTGATTCCGCCTACTTTAGGTTCCCATCAATTGAGTTGGAAACAGACACTGACATCCACAGGTGGATCCATCGCAGTCGCAGTCTATACAACTATCCTTACCAATAGGCTTTCTACGACCATACCAAATGTTGTTGGACAGGCAGCCATGAACGCAGGCCTGCCAGAATCCGAGATTCCAGAGGTTTTGGCCGCTGTTTCAGCAGGAACAGTCGCACAAGTTCCTGGGATCTCGCAATCGGTCCTACAAGCTATCGTTACATCCGTTCCATTAGCATATGCTCAGGCATTCAAAACGGTGTATCTCGCATCTTTGGGATTTGGTGGCATCGCAATTATTGGTAGCTTGCTCGTGAAAGACCCCAAGAAGCATCTGACCAACGTGGTGGAACGAAGGATGCACGGGAGGGGAATTGGGGGGGCGATCAAGGATGAGAAGAGATCTGAAGTTTAATTTTGGGATCAGTGTAGGTATTGGGGGTCGGTTACACCGGGCTGAGGGCGGGTTCATGCGGTGCTAGTCTAGACTTCCTAATCTTAATCCAGCTAGTAATGCACTAAGCTTTCCAAGGTTCGGCAGTCGTCACGTGTTCCACAGACACCGCAGTCTGCAGAACTACGGCTAGCTACTCTATTATCCTAAGCCATTCCTCTACCAGCATCCTATTCCATCGATAGAAGCTGTCTAACGAAGGTGAGTTATGTAGGGCGCCCGTTTCCCGAGTAATTGGGATGTTATCTTGGGTGTTCTCTACCAGCGTTCACACTTCCTGCGAGGTCCACGGAAATCGTCTGCCATTGACGGAGTGGCGCCCGGGATGGGCATGCAACATATTTTAATACCCCTTAAATGGTGGGGGAAGCACTGTAAGGCTCATCCAAGTTCCCCTCATTTCCACTCATTGGGATCATTTGTACGCTGTGCCTTCGACCCTTTGTCGTTTGCTTTAATTCTCGGGCAATTTGCGAATACACCAGCATGCCTTCAATTGTGGTGATCGCGAAGCTACTTACTGCTGGAGGAGATGCCCGGCAATCCGTCCGTCTATCTCTCTTTCCGTAGAGCGTTAGTTGATTATAGGATAGGTAATTGATGCGCTCGATAAAGTCAGCAAATATTCGAAGGCGAACGAACCCGGCGTCCTTCGATATATGCTGACCGTTCCACGGGACTCTTTAGATGACAAGTCAGTCTATGTATTTGAAGAGTGTGTTACTCCTTTCTCTTCTAGTATTGTTCTTAATCCTAGTAGGTACGCCGACCAAGCAGCTCTCGATGCACACATGGGAACCAAAGCCACAGCCGATTTGATTGCCTACTTTGGTACCAACTCCTCCCTCTTCAGCGGATCCCCAGATATTGCGACGTGCGAGACATCTTCCTCCTTTGCCCGACCTGAGTGTGCTACGGCCACTGATCCTTACATTGCGTACGCATCGATCGATTACAAGGAAGGCACTCGGGATGAGGCACTCCAAGGATGGAAATACGTAACATCGGAAACGCAAAACAACGAGCCAGATACATTGGGCTATGGAATTCTCAAGGACAAGGCTAATACTATTACAATTAATTCCGTTGAGCTGTATGCCAATGAAACCTATTTTAGGGAAGTCCATGCGAAGAGCAAAGCTGTTCAAGACAATAGGGCAAAGTACGGAGAGCAAGTCAGAACAGCCTTCCGCCTTGCTCTCCTCAAGCACGTTGCAGGGTATCTTCACAGGGATGAGAAATTTGTATCAAACCTATAGATGAACAAAAATTCTAACATGTTTCCAAATTATTAAAACTTTGCGTATATCTTCGAAATATTCGACTTTCTAGCTGTATGGTTGCTAAATGGCCTCCAAAATTGATCTGCCCCGCATCGGGCCATGATTACAATGAGGGAGACGAACATCAACAAGAGTAGGCATTTGCTTTAGCGTCCTGATTGACAGCATCGATTATTTCAAGCTGCATTCAGTGTGGAACTGGCGGGGCATCTAATGCTAATGAATCATTAGTGTGTCACCTCAACGTTCTTCCAGATGAATCACTAGCTACTTTCGCCACCCGCGCGCTCCACAACAATCGTGGAGGTCTCGATTGAGTAGATACTATACGGCGCCCATGAAAGCTATTCTAGCACTAATCTGGGAATACCGAACGATCCCTGCGCTTGCTGCTAACTGACATATTGTAACATATTGTTCAATAGTGTCCTAGCTCCAACTCCCGGGTTCACTATCCGCTCTGAGGGGTATGCACGCCCGATACGTCTCGACCATCCGGGCATCATGTGCCATTCACTTTGAGACTCACTATTCTGGCTGGCATTTCGACAACTGAGTTATATACTCCAGCCTCGCTCTCTGGTTTTACTTCCTTATGCATCTATCCTTTACTGTGCTCCCTGATACCCATCGATTCTCGTTCTTACTACGTGTTACACTTTTCGCGCTCTATTGCTAAGATGGCCCCCCCAGTGGAGAATGGTGTAAATGTTGCCGTGAATGGCTCAAGCAAGACAAACGGCGTTAATGGCTCTACCCAAAAAAGGCCAATTTACATCGCAGGATGCTCTGGAGGTATTGGACTTGAAATAGAAAGTTTGTGAACGAAAGTCTAACTGCCATGCACAGGTGTCTACGATCGTAAGCGAGCCATTCACGATATGGCAAAAGTATAGCTCAATTCTCAGTCTAGTCCCGCGGCTTCGGCTGACAGTTACAGAACGAACCGCACGTCGATGTCATTACAGGTGACTGGATGTCGGAATGTAACATGACTCTTAGAGGCTCAGACAAGCGGGATAAGTTGGCTAAGAAGAAAATGTCTGCCGTTGGCGCTGCCTATGAGCCCTATTTCCTTGAAGAAATCGACCCTGCCATCCCATGGCTCGCGAAGAACAACACCAAGGTCTGTGTCAACGCCGGGGCTAGTGATGTACAGGGACTCACAGAGGCTGTCAAAGGCTTGGTTGCTAAACATGGCGTTGATCTCAAGGTCGCATACGTTGATGGTGATGATTGCACGGATGCTGTACTAGATCTGTATAAGAAGGGCGAGAATTTCCCTAATCTCCCTGCCGGAAAGAACATCCAGGATTGGGGTTTTGAGCCCATCTGCGCTCAGTGCTATCTCGGTGGCACTGGTATTGCCGCTTGCTTTGCTGGTGGGTTGGATGACTCCTACATATGCAACTTTCATGCTGACACGGAGTAGCTGGTGCTGACATTGTACTCTGCGGTCGAGTGGCTGATGCTTCCCCAACCGTTGGAGCCGCGATGTGGTGGCATGGTTGGACCCGAGAGGATAACTACCAGGAGCTTGCAGGAGCGTTGATGGCTGGTCAGTCGCCTTTTCATACAATTCAATAGCTCACGTCTAACCTTTATCGCCCTATAGGCCACGTCATTGAGTGCTCTACGTATGCCACCGGAGGATATTACAGTGGATTCAAGAATCTCGGCGTGAATGATACCGATATGGGTAGGTACTCCAAATCCGTGTCATACCGCACACGCTAATGGATCTTTAGGCTACCCCATTGCTGCACTTGAGTATAATGGCGAGGCAGTCTTCACAATGGAAAAGGTATTCCAGCGCCCCCAAACGCCCAACTACTACCACCCACGCCTAACCTTAGGAGCTGACTCAGTATTTAGGGACGCCATGGCTTAGTAAACGTTGCCACTATTGCCAGTCAGTTGCTCTACGAAATCCAGGGACCGTACTATTACAACTCCGACGTAACTGCCCAGATCGAGAATGTCAAGCTAGAACAGGTTGGAGATAATGCAGTGCGGATGTCAGGTGTCTTAGGTCTCCCTGCGCCACCAACAACGAAGGTCGGTATCACTGCCAAAGGCGGCTATCAAGCAGAGTTCCATTTCTTCCTTACTGGACTTGATATCGAGGAAAAGGCAAAGATGGTCGAAAGACAGACTCTTGCTGCGATGGGAGAGCATGCAGAGAAGTTTACTTGCCTCAAGTTCCAGGTTGCCGGCACTGTCCCTCAGGACCCGCAGTCGCAGGATGAGGCTACTGTCGACATGCGCATCTTTGCTCAGACTCAAGACCCCGATCTCCTATCAGCTGGCGCCATGGTGGACTCAGACCGTGGCTCTTTTGCCCGATTCTGCATTGAGAATTTGTTGCAGGGCTACCCTGGATCTACCATGGCACCTGATATGCGACAGGCCATAGGCAGACCATTCTTCGAGTACTGGGTTAGCTTGATGCCTCAGACTTTCGTGCACGAAACGGCACACCTGCCTGATGGCACTGTTGTCGACATTCCTTGCCCGACACTCACCAAAGAGTACGACTTCAATCAGCCATCGTACAACACTCGCAACCCTGTCGATCTCGCCTCTTTCGGGCCTACAACCCGTGCTCCTCTTGGCTATGTGGTGATGGGCCGCTCGGGAGACAAGTCTTCGAACGCGAACCTTGGTCTTTTCGTTAGGCATCAGGACGAATACGACTGGCTACGAACCCTTCTCAGCGTCGAGAAGGTCCGTGAATTGCTTGGAAAAGATAACAAGGGCAAGAACATTGACCGATGCGAGATGCCTAACATTCTGGCAGTACACTTCTTGTTGAGAGACCACCTCGATAGAGGTTTCAACGCCACAAGTGGTTATGACAGCTTAGGCAAGAACCTCTGCGAATACATTCGGTGCAGACATGTAGATATCCCGAACAGGTTCTTGGAGCGTGGTCGTGTCTGAGACGACACGGGACAATGCGATTGAAACTGTTTAATAGCATCAGTTAGGCGTTGTCATATCTCCCCAACATATTACAATGGCAGAAACAAATTGAGGACATTCATTTTTACATCTTTCAGATCGAAGCCGCGTGCTTATGATATTCAGCTGTAGATCATGGAGTGACTAGCGTTGCCCTAAGAATGCACGTACCGCTCTCTCGGGCCTTTAAGTGCGGGGGCCTACCGACCCCGGATAATCGTCTCCTCCCCATCTCTTCTCTTCATCATGAAGTTCGTGGTGCTTTCCATGCTCTGACTGAGTATTCTTTATACTACGACGCATCTACTGTCCACAATTGGAAAATCGGTTTGGCTCCTTTAGAACACACAGCATCAGTACCCGTGCTCAAATGGCCTCCACATCCCCCAGCGACACCACCTCACCAACTACAACAAGCTCAACTCATAACCAAGACTATGAGAATCTCCAAAAGAAGCGGGCGCGAGATCGGAAGTCACAACGCGCTATGCGTGAACGCACAAAATGGAATATCGCCTATCTCACTGAACAAGTTACCCACCTCACTCAAGCCCTAGAGACTGAGACTCGAGAAAAGGCTGAACTATATAATCGCTTCCTAGCTGTCAGCGAGGAAAACGACCACCTCCGTGTCCAAAAAGCGGCCTTGCAACTCCGCCTCCTGGGTAACGGGCAAGATCCTACGGAGGAGAGCCCACCAAACTTGCCGGCCGGCACGTTGATGCCATATGAAGCTGTCCCTCTTAATACGACTCCGATGTGCATGTCAGATCAAATCCTACAGACATTCGTGGAAAGCAGGTGGGAGGCGTATGCTTTCCAGACAGCAGGGAGAGTAGAGAATTATCCCGACAAGCCAGATCTAAGTGCTTTGTTTGATGGTCGGCCAAATCGGAGAGTGGATGAGACAAGTGCAGTGGTGGGAGATATCATTCGCAGCTATACTGAGATTGACACGTTGCCGAAACAGGTTGCGGTGCACTTTTGTATGAGTACGCTTACGAAGGCAAGTCCCATAACAGATAGGGGTCGAAGGTCTAAACGACGAGGAGCTAACAAATGAACAGTGGCAGGTTCTAAGAACGAAGCAGAGTTTCGAGCAAATGCCGGAGTGGTTAAGGCCTGAGCCGCTGCAGCTAGAGAGACCTCATCCTTGTTGGATTGATAGGATACCCTGGTACATTGTACAAGATTCCAGCACACAATGTGAGCTAAATATATGTTCTAGGCCGAAAGTAAGAACATATCTCATCGATCATCCCGAAATTAAGTTCGACGATTATGCTTCAGCATACTCGACATCCTTCTCCATCCGCTGGGAATATGACCCAAATCACGTTATCATCTCGTCGCCTGGTGATGACAAGGGCGGCATCTTAATCAATCCCATTTTTGAAGAGCACATCCGCCAGCTGCGGAACTGGACTGTAGAGGGCGTATTCAGAAGAAAATTTCCGGAACTGACAGAGATTATTGATAGTTATTCAATGCTGGAGAAGTAAGTTCACATTATATCGCAGATGCGGGACAGAATTTGACAGTTGTATCTCCAAGTATTCCATGAACAGAGTCAATCCTTTGATTTCCAAATTCTCGCATTCGCTGGATAAAGAACAATCCATCTTGACACGTCAAGAGTCCTGTCTATCTCAATACACAGTACGAAGAATATGACGACTGTAGAGAGGGAGTTGCGCGAGTAAAAAGCCCTCGTCAATCGTAAACACCGCATACTTTCTTACCTTCACTTAGGAGACCCCGAGATCTGACTCTGCATAGCATTTCTAGAATTATGCAATTGCAATTTAAGGGACTTGATATATTTGCTATGGCGAACAGACAAGCCGCAGCGGATTGCAGCGACAACTCACTGCTTTCGCTTACATTAGTCACTTTCTAGCAACACTAGAACTTTATGGACCCTAAACGGAGCTAGTTACTGAACAGAGGCCTGAATAAGTCCTTTGCATATAATTCAAACGCTTCTTGGCTGGCAATAGGCAATTGCATTTCAGCCTTGCCGTTCCTACTGCCCTATGCAGGGCTTGTCACTATGGCACTTTCACGGACAGAACTACACATGCTAGAGTGCGAGATGATGTAATATTGAAGTTTGTAACCCTTTATTTCCGTAATACTCCTTTCTTTAATATTTTGCTGGTGCTAAAAATAGCGAAAATGGAGATAGAGGGCACGAAGCACGTGGTCTATATTTCACCACCAAAGTTGAAGAAGGCAGCAGAATAGCCGGATACGGCTTAGCGTGACTGAGGCAAAAACAAACAAGCTGCATAGCTGCTCCTGAGTTCCTACGTCGCAACTATACCTCCCAGCCAGTCCTTGCTCTACCACGTACCAATCTCTACCGCACCATAGCGGCAAACAGCCAACCCTCACCGCCCCTGTTCTCACTCCTAGAATAAATAAGGATCGTAGTTTACGATTTCTTCTTCTCAGATCCCAATCCCACTCGAGACGGCCATGCCTTATTCCGCATCTGCAGACAGGCGTATGCTAAGTGCTACAAGCGCTCTCTCCCGATCACCACAATGGTTGCCCTCTCAAGTTCCCACGGTCTCGCCCTAGAACATCATACATTCGAAATGTCTAGGCTCTTATTCAGGTTCAATGACGCACAAATACAAAGTATCACCTATATCACCGCCATTGACGAAAATTTTACGGCTTGCGATCCTCGGCATGTGTCCAATGTCGAAAACATCAACGGGCTTGCGGCCGCAAGATCATCGAGGCCCTAGAATACGCCGATGAACTCCGGGGACTAGCCAGCCTTTCAAATGTGGTGGCACGGTTTAATCAAATGGGCATCCGCAAGGTGATTGTATAGTACAAACATTTCGTTTGCACCCCAGACACTTAGAAGCTGGTCGACGAAATCTGTCATCTCCTGAAGGGAACCACCTTCATATGTTCAATTATCCGTATCATTATGAGGCAAATTACAAGCCCATTTCCTGGAGTTGTTAATAAGTTCGAATTCTATGTGCGCTAGAATTACATCTGCGGCAGGCCATTTCGATTGACTAACATCATCGTTCAGCGACTCTAAGGGGATGAATTCAACAGAGTGTCATGTTTTCATCCTGAAGTATCTGGAACCAGCCTGCCAGCAATATTCCACAGCGAGAATGGATATATGTCTACGGGGAGGAAAATTATCTAGACGTTGGAAATCTCTGTATTATGGATTGCTGCCGGCGTATAGGGGCTATGCAAAGCTCCTAAAAAGACCACCAAGCAGTCAGCAATTCAGAAGACTATGGTTTACGGGGATTCCTTGAATCAATACACAATTTTGCACTCTATGTGCACTCCTAATAGTATAGCCTGTGCACAATGTAATATGTAAGGGAATATTGAAAATAATTTCAACTTGCGCATGCGGCATCTAATTCTCGATATTACTTCCTTAATATAAAAATTACATATGCTCACTGTGTAGAAGATATTCCTAATTTTATGTGTCTACCCTATCTTCTGGGAACGCACAATTACGTCGAGATGAGCAACTTACGAGCATGGGGCTGCATTTGTCTTAATATTCCTCGTTCTATCCACGGGCTCATCAAGAAAAGCCCTCATATCCAAGGGTTTACTGAAGGCGAATTCTCACGTTTCGTATTCATCGCTTTAGACCTAGCCTAATGCAGCCCAGCGCGCAACCAATTTACCCCCACACTTATCTCGACTCATCACCTACAGGTCTAGCTTCCCCCGGAAATCTACCCAATCCTTCCAATCCTTATAATCATGCCAGCCTATTCAAGGGATTGCCATGTGCGGAATTCGGAGTTTAGCAGGGGCGGTAGAATACAATGGCCCCGGGATAGCACGATGGTGCGGCAGGCTATTCCGACCCTTAAGTAGCGGGACACGCGATTTATTGCGCACAACAACTACACAATAACAAGAACAGCATACCAGCCGACCATGGAACCCGTAGAGAAGCGAGCAGACTTAATCAAAATCCCCACCGCACCTGGTGGAGTCCTTCAGACCGTTCCTGTCGAGCCGGGACAGCGAATCTTGAATTCCGAGATCAAGGTGGAGTTGTGTGAGGTGGACGATGCGACTCGAATTGTATGCTTTATCTTCCTGGTGTTCCCTCTTTTCCATGCTTATACTGACGCGATTTGTTGCTCCAGGCTGAAGGGCTCTACACGTGCTTCCCCGAAGTCTGGTGGGCTAGAATGGAACCGCCCGAAATCCGCCCGCCCTCTCTCCAAACCCGCGTCACGCGCCTCACCACACGCATCCGCCCAACGTTCTCAAACCCTAATATGAAATGGATAAAAGCGGTACTCACCGCCTCGAATGAAATAGTCGGTGTCGCAGGCTGGATGGGGCCCAATAACCCTATAAAGAACATCTGGTCGCGTTCGGCACAGTCCTTCTACGGCTGGGACAAACAGAACAATTGGACAGAGGACGAAATTGAGGAAATGTGGAAGGGAGCGAGCGAGGCATGGGACGTTCAGATAGAAAAGGATGAAAAGCTGCGTGCGGATCTAATGGGCGACGAGCCGCACTGGTATCTCGCGCCCCTATTCGTCTGGCCACAATATCAAGGTAAGGGAGTCGGCAAATTGTTATTAGATTGGGCGATTAAGCAGGCTGATGCTACGGATCCTGTGACACCTCTGTATCTGGAGAGTATGCCAAATGCTAGAGCTCTTTACATGCATGTTGGCTTTGTGCCGCAGGGAGGACGCACCTTTATACGGAGGGGACCTGCTATTGTGAGAGGGCTAGAGGCCGAGGAGGATAAGGATGTCACGAAGGAAGGGAATGCTGTGTTGGAGATTTAGAGAAACTTGAGATCAAGACGGTGGGAGCAGAAGTGGAGAACGAGTTAGCTTCATATACTCTCAGGGAAAGCTTACTGAACAAGTGTTGACGTTATACCAAGTGTGCCATTTTTGATGCCCTAGATCGAGACATGTGCTCTCCAATCAATGCGTAAGTCGCTAAAAGGCCGCATTTGTAAGCACTAACATGTAGGGCGTGCATGTCGGGCAAAATATCTTTGGCCAAGCTCCTCGCCGGCTATTAAAGGTAGGTTTATATACTCTTTCAATCCGCAATATCCACCTTTTCAACTTCCTTGCGAACCCTTTTTTTCTGCATCCACCCTTCTACCTTCCAGGTCTTCTGTTCTTCACTTCACGAACCTTCTAAGAACGATCATACTATGGCAAGCAGTAAGAAGGAAGTTGTCCAAACGGACGCCATTCCTAAACCCTTCAGCGTGATGCCATTTTCTGCAGCTGTGAAATACAATGGCCTGGTATACCTCTCTGGGAACATTGGCATGGACCCAAAGACAAATAAGATCGTTGAAGGGGATATCAGAGACCGGACAGTGAGATTCCCCCTGTTAACCTCTATTATTCTACATATCCATCTTTGGAACATCTGTAGAACGATTATAAGTACGGGAATGAAGGGATTGAGTAGTTGGGGAACGAACCCTACATTAATACAATTTAAAATGGAACCTGATCTCTACACAGTCAGCGACCGTTTCCCGATTACTTGATGCTGACAACCGCCAGAAAATGATAATGACCATAATTACGAACGTCTTGAAAGACTCCGGCTCCTCTTTTTCCAACATCATAAAAGTAAATGTCTTCCTCAAGGACATGAAGGACTTCGCCGCCATGAACGAAGCCTATCTCGAATTCTTCCCCGATCCAAATGAAAAGCCCGTAAGTTTCAATTATTACTAACATATATGCCCTATAATAGAATTTTTTAGGGCCTATATTTTATTGTGGAATGGGAGAAGAGAGACTAACGAATCGTAGGCGAGGACATGTGTTCAGGTTGCTGGATTGCCACTCGGTACGGATGTTGAGATTGAGTGCATTGCTGCTTTAAATGAGGTAGCGAAATTGTAGGCTTAGCGTTGAAAACTCATACGAGGAGTATATCAAAAATGAATGTTTTGCGATTAGGTATGTAGTAAAACTCAGGTCACCTAGAGAAGCATTAGGCTCAATATGAATGTTTTAGAGATGCTCCATATCTGTGAACTGGAATCAGAGTGTGTGTAGAGGGGAGAATAGTTGGCTTCATCCACTAGCATATTGTGAATTGGGTGGAGACGCATCGTTTAGGCAAGCGCTTCCTATGGTATTGCTAACCATATGAAAGGGCTGGAACGGATACGGGCTTAGACTGTAGAAAGGTGTTCTACATTCTTACCATCTAAAATTCACGTTGCTAGATTCCATTTCTACCCGCTAATATATTTAATCTGTTAGGGAAGTGTTCATATTGACTCAATATTAACCTCATTGTTATTATCGCTGACACATGGTAGAGTTCTATCCTCATAGTCCTAATCAGAGCTCTTTGAACCCTTCAATATTTACTATATGCGCCAAGCCGATCAGATGAACCAAAATTCATCTTCGCATCGTTTATTTCACCGTAAGAGAGAAGTACATTGCTATCCCAGCTGTACACACATTTAGTGGCTATATTCCTATCCGACCTTCTAGAACAACTCATCGCACTCATAGCTCAAAACCTCGACCCACAAACTTTGTACCAGCTTTGCTTCACCCCAGACAAATTTTGCCAAATATCGGAGCCTTTTCTCTATTTGGATGTCTTGTTTTCTCCGAAGGACAGACACAAGCCTCAATGTCTCAAATGGAGCGTCATAGACACACCCATACTATCACTTTATATCAAGAGCATCACGATAGGCTAACCCGAAGGAAGATTTACCAAAGATTGAGAGGAAATCGCACACGTAGAATTTACAGAACGAATATATGACTCTAGGGACAAAGATATTATGGTTTGGCATGTCGCAAAAAGGTCGCATTGGAGCGCGGATTCGTAAAATATTCGAAGGTTGTTCCTAAGGTATGGGCACCATTTTGATGCTGCGGCTGTTTTCTCTCTCTCTCTTTCTATCTCCAAGTATTACATATCTAGAAATCCAACGCGGTGGACGGTTCCAATGTGTATATTAAATCTCCTCTCTTCTCGCCTGCACTCTTGAGTATAATCTCAGCGCTTGTACGCTATGTCCGATGATCAGGCATTTAACAGCAAAAGGAAATACATTTTGGAGAGGGCATCATTCCCCATTCCTCTGCTCAAGTCCGGGGAGGTCTTTCGCATAGAGAGACTCGGACTTATGTTAATTTCGAGCAGGGCGGCAGCTGGAGGCGACAGTTACTGCAACTACTGGTCAAGCCAGAGGGTACATATATGCCGAGAAGAACAGGGGTGTCTTAGAATTCTTAGCCCGTCTTGTGATTTTTCAATAACTATCGTTTGATTTGAAATGAAACGTTAGTTTCTTGCTATCATAGTTATTTAGAGATTTGGAATTCGAACTTTTTTGTACCTTGACGCTTAGGGGCCTGTCATGTTTCTTAACTTATTGTACCTCTGAGTGAGATTTTCTTATAGTTATAATTTCAGATCCTCAAATATACATTCACGTTTCGAGCGCATGAATAATAGATCGAAGGGTATCCAATCGCTGACCACTCATATCGATTGTGAGTCAATCTTCAACGCTGGCTCGACACTTATTATCATGTGTCACTTCTCGTCATAGCGCTTTATATTGTCATACTCCCTAGCCTTTTGACTCTAATATCTCAATGATATCCTCTCGACTCATGCAGTCATCTACAATCTATATTTCGACAAACCAGTCCTACATAAGCTTGCAGGCTTCGAAAGGTCCTACTTTACATACCACGTATTTCATTCGAAACAGGTAGCTAATCGAATAGCGAGACAACTGTAACAGTATTCGTTTCTGACTGCTTCTAAGAGGTGCGCCGCAACCTGCAGCCATGAAGAACATTCGTACGTTTCTCTCGATACGGCACGGCGGAAGGAACGATGCTGAACCATCGTCAAACAGAAGAGCCGACCAAGTTTTCTAGAAGGAATTCATTGCTGCAACCTTTCACAGCTCACGACGCCTGTGTGTAACCCCGGCCTCAAAGATCGGTCGCCGACAGATGGGTGCCGAATCGACAGTGCGTAGAGAGCCGAAAGGCAGCAAGTCCATAGCCTTTTATTCCTAGGTCTTTGCTTTCCAACAAGAGCGTCCGAAAGCACTCCTATAGTGGTACCAGAGCCGACCCCCGATACTGCGCTGCCCCCGATTATAAGCGCAATTTGCTGCATTGACGGTAGAACCTGCGCACTACAACTGCATAACGATATCGTAAGCGCAAACAGTTGTTTACCTGAAGATGCCTTAGAACAAATTTCCGTTTCGAAACGATGGTTGTTGCTATAATTATGCACTGGCACCTGCTGTGATTGGGCAGCTGGTCTGAAGCTTATTCGGCGGTTCGAAACCTCCTTGGGAGCCATGTGCTATGTGGTTATGATGATAGAGCTTCATTAAAACTAACAATTTATAACCAGCACACTAATCCCTCAATTGGTAGCATGGCGCGAATTGAGCTGTTTGGATTGTCCCCCGGATCGCTCTCTCTCCGACAGCGGGCTGTGCTCTCATGTTCCGTTTCGTTTCTTCGGCTCAGCACCTCCCAGGACGCGGCGCAGCCAATCGATCTCATCCCGGCGGCAAACGCATGAAGTCAAACATCTAAAGTGTCCATTTCTAAGAGCAGCAACCAGAGCTCAGCCATGTGGCGCGTTTAATAACCCAAGCGAAGACAGATATGTGGAGCGCATATTTGGAGGTATAAGACACGCTGGGCAGTCGCCGAGCGGAGACCGTCAATTCGTGCATCGTGCATTTCCTAGAGTTCTAGATTCTTTCTTGTACCACACACACCAGCTCGTACAGCGAAATTGAAGACTATATGCTCTCCTGCAGAGCCTGAAACTAATATTTATTCATATATCTTCTCGAGCCCCCGCTATTGATTATCAGCTCAGAACGTCTTCAACCGTCCGCCGCCTCGAAATCTATCACGTTAAGGCATCAACCAAGCAAAATGAAGGCCTTTGCTATAATCGCGCCACTTGTTGCCATCACTGCCGCTCTCCCCACAATGGGCAATCTTCAAAACCAGGTCGCTTCCACACACCTCAAGACCCGCTCCCAAAGAGCAGTCGCCGTCGTCCGCCTCTGGACCAATACCGCCAGCAACGAATACAAGGATATCAAAGTACCGATAGGCACAAATAGTGACCGGACTATTGAGATTCAATCAGCGTCCATCGCAGACTTCGTAGGCGAGGTTGTGGACAAGGATAGCGTGGTGTGCGACGTGTCGATAAACTATTCCAGCGACCCTGAATCGACTTTCCAGTTTGGCTATGGCAAGCCGGTTGTTCTAGCTCAAGGAACCGAAAAGGTTAAGGTGACAAGAATCAGATGTTAGGATGTTAGACCGAGCTTGGATCAAGAAGAAAGAAGACTAGTTCAATGTCGAAGACAATTTGACGGCGTTCTGCATTCCATTGGTGTTATGTTCTATTCGTGTATATACCCTAGGCACACTACTGTTTGGACTTTGTTCGTCGGAGCTTTAAGGCGTTCCGTATTGTATAATTGCAGCGATGTTCTAGTCGATCGCAACCCTCCTCATATCTTATAATCCCTCATGATCTGTTCCATCATCTGGATGCCCATCAGTTCGTCTGCACTTGATAGATTTGGAGTAGGTTTTGGTAGCTCGTGAAGCGACCCTGTGCCGTTCATTATCTTTTCCATCATTTGTATGCCCTTAAGTTCTTGCAGGACCGAAATCGTCTGCCACTGCTCCGGTTTGAGTTTATCCCAGAGGACGCCACCTTCTGGCTGTTCCACAGATTCGATGCTAATTAGTTTGTCTTGAGTCGCGACGAAATCGCAACGGACGTCCCATTCTTCGGGGTGTTGCTCTTCGTCCACAATTTGGCATTCGTGCACCACTGCAGCCACAGGTGTTCCCGGCCCGACAATACCTCGATCGGAGAGTATTGCCCAAGCTAAATCAAAGAATCCTCGTCCATTACCCAGTCGCCGACCTCGCGCGTCAACGGCTCCTGCGCCTGTGACGCACAGATCTATCTTTCCAATCTCCTCCTTGAGCTGTGCCACTTCAACGGATCTCCCGATGCCGGGCCTCTCCATACCGTCTAGCAAACTCGCAAAACGGAAATCTTGATCACTTATACGCCGCGGATCAAGCACAAAGAAACCCCTCCGCATCGCGTATGTCGGCACAAGAGCTTTCTTACCGTCCTTCAGCGCTTGATGCCGCAGTGCCTCGAGGGAATTATCGGGGGTAATGAATATGGTGTCAGCAGACTGATAGCATGATAAGCCAGTTATGCGGTTGAGTGCGAATGAGGAATCTCGGAAGTCGGGGTAGAAGGCTGTGAAGTCGTAGCCATATCGAGAATCGGGTATGGCCCGTTGGAGGAGGTCGTAATAGATGCGACGACGGATAGCTGATTTGGAATCAATGAAAGTATGATCCGACATTATAACATTTCGCTATAGGACAAAGGTAATTTCCAAAGAATGTTGGATGAGTTGGGAACAATGCGCCTTGGTTCGCTAGGAAAATATGGGTGGCCGAATCGGAGCAGGCCTCTACAACGCCGGAAACCTGTTCAACAATAATCGTGTGATTTAGTGAGTAGTAACGCAAATCAATAATCATAGCACTTGATATGCGGTACGCCGCAAACGTTCTTGGTGGAGCGTTGAATTTGGAAAGGTTGACGCCGAGTGCAGAACCACGACCCGTTCTATCCTTCGAATCAGTGCGTCATTCGCTTACCAAGCTACTACTGTATCTTCCGGTTCGCAGTGTCCTACAGCCTCTCCGAAAGGCCTCCTCATTATCATCATTGAGGCCTTCTGAATATGTATTACGTCCTGCTATTCCGGATCTCGGTTTTTACTAATTTTTCCGACGTTCATGATCGCTCTGCAAGCCCTAGTTCGGTATATCGGCCACAATGACCAATCGATCGTCACCATCTTCACGATGACTCTTAGAAAGTCTCCGTGTCATTCTCGTGACTGCACCAGAATTACGCTAACGGTTCATTGACTCTCATACCAATAATCCGCGTCCAGATTCGCACTCATCGTTTAAGTGTTTTGTGACCATGAGAAGCTTACAAGGTAGCCCTCAACCAGAAGAGTCGCGATCCATGGATTCTTCAAGCCCAAGTATCGAGGGGGAAGTTGGCCTAGATAACATCTGCCCTATTAGAGACAAGGACTCAGCCAAAGTGGACGCAGAGAAGGATGAACTACAGATCGAACCAGTTGAGCCGCATTCCAACGTTACGCCGGAAGAGAAGCCCGTACAGCACCAAGATAAAAATGCGAAACCGACAAAGACACAAAAATTAGCAGGAATCATCAAATGGTTTATTCAAGATCAGTGGTTTCTCCTAGCTATGGGTTTTCTCATCCTCATCTCCTCTCAGGTCCAAGTTCCGAAATCGCAACAGCAAGTTAAGCGGACGATTATAACATACCTCTCCGTATCAATCATCTTTTTTATTAATGGCTGCACACTCCCTACTCGCGTGCTGCTCGAAAACTACTTCCGGTGGAAGCTTCATGCCTTTGTCCAGCTCCAATGCTTTCTCATGACCTCGGCTGCAACATTTGCCATTGTCAGTCTGTGCGCTACGAATCAGAAATTCATGGATCCATGGCTTCTTATCGGCTTCTTGTTCGTTGGTACCGCCCCCACAACGATGTCCTCGAATGTTGTCATGACACGCCAAGCGCACGGAAATACCGCCCTCACAGCTGTCCAATCGATTATCGGGCAGTGCCTTTGTCCATTTCTTACCCCGATTATTCTCCAAATGTATCTATCTAGTGGTGCATGGTATACCAAAGTCCTAGTCAATGGAGATAATTACGGCGAGATCTACCGGCGAGTGTTCAAGCAGCTAGGACTGACCTTGTTCCTTCCGCTGTTTGTAGGTCAACTCATCCAAAATTCGTTCCCGGAAACATCGAAGACCGTCTTCGTCAAGTGGAAGCTGATGAAGCTGTCTTCCGTCGCTCTCTTGACGCTCATCTGGCAAACATTCGACCAAGCCTTCTGTTCGACAGCCTTCTCCACAGTCAGAAATTCCAATATAATCTTCATCGTCTTCATATCCGTCGCCCTTTATTTCATTTGGCTAGGACTCTGCTTCGCGACATCTATGTTCTGGTTACCTAAGAAGGACGTTATTGCTTGCTGCTATTGTTGTCCCGCAAAGGCTCTTGCAATGGTCGTGCCGCTCAGTTCCGTCATGTACTTAAATGTCAGCGCTATTGACCAAAGTAAGCTTCAAATCCCCATCATCATATACCAAGCCTTTCAGGTCGCCATTGGTGGCATCTTAACAATAACATTTCGGCGATGGATACGATCAGAAGAGGAGATAGAGGATTCGGAGAAGAATGCGAGCGATATTCAAGGTAGCTAGAAACAAACCTAACCTCAATATTGCTGAATTCGGGCCATTTTATTAGTTTCTGGAAAACTAGATGCTAGATACCGGGCTCATAATATCACCACTTGTATTGCATCATGTAGAATATACCCACTCCACTCAGAAAACATCTCTGTTCTAGTCGAAACATGCGCTCAACTCCAGAATAGTGCTCAAGGCCGGGCCAACATCTCCTAATATTATACATAGCTAGCCAATGCGGCCAGTTATCTCAAACACTTTTCGCCGACATCTCTCATTGCTCTCTTCCTAGGGGACGCAGCAACACCCGTTCGGTATCTGCTTCATATTAGCTCAACAGTGTTATCACATATCGAACAACGATACTAACACATGTGCATTCCGTATTCCAACCTGGCTCGCAAGGACATTCAACACATGGCATAGCCAATTCGTTGCCATTTGCGTCTACGACAATCTTTGTAGATCGTTCCAGGCTCGTCTGCATTGCCATTAGCAAGTCTTAGTGCTTTGCACAGCTATAGAGAACGAACTGTTGCAGGCGACGCAAGGGCGATTGATGCCACTAACAAAGTAATGAGTGCCGAGAACTTCATTTTTTCCCTGGTTTTCTAGATCTTGATAGTATCAAAACGGTCGACATCAATTGCAGAGTAAAGCGTCGACACTCGGGCAGTATCCCCAAAAAGGCGTATTCTACTTTAAGAAGAGAATTTTTCTTGTCTACTAATCTAATTATATCCCCTGATCTCGAACATCCCATCGCCCCCTCCAACCCAACTATCAACTCCAGATTATTTACGACTAAGGTCCGGTTCCCCGCCCTCGTGGCATATCAATATCCGGGGTGGCAATCTATCTGGCCAGTGCTTTCGCTGCATTCCGGATCCACAACACCCTGGTTGTCTCAAGGTTATTTCAGCAAACGCATCCCCGGTTAAATCGTTGCAGATTGCGCCCAGTTGTTTGGACATATTAATCTGTACAACGCCTTCCTAATCCAAGCGGCTTGCCAATTGTTCTTTTCACATTCGATGATCAGTGCGTAAAAGTGCAAGGCAGAAGGGGAACACCACGCAGAACTCCCTGGAACCTAATCGCTATATGTAAGCGTCTGCAGTACTACATAAAACCTCTTAGAACCTTTTATCCGCTCTTAAGCCATCCAAGTCATCACCACTTCCTCTGGGATAATCCGTCGACATAGTTTTTTCACACGGTTTTGTTTTCTGCTCTACTTCTAACGTGTCAATAAGTGGTACAACTATGTGCTACTTTTAGTGACTTGAACCCCTAAAAACCTCTAATATGTAGTTCTCATCTCTCCTAGATCCGGTAATCTATGCAATGTCTTCTAGTAGCATGACCGATACCAACTCGGTAACAGCTAGTTGTCATGCAGCCATAGAACATGTCCTTCAAGAAACTACCGCAAGGCTAAGCCTTCTTGGCTACCTGGCTATTATCTCCAGCTTACTAGCTTTGTTCGCACCATCATTATCATATGCCTTAGTTCAACTGGGCATGCTTCTCCATCTCCTCACCATGGGGTTTCTGCATGCAGCCATACATCTATACGTGGTCACATCCACCCCTATAACTGTCTCCACGATATGTTGCCTAAATACGCACCCTGTATTTTCGTAAGCCCACCTCTGCAGCTCAGGCTTTGATCTTAGGCTCAGTCACTCGCTTGGCAGAGGCCACTCTTTCCTGCAGCTAGCTCGCAAGCAAGCCCTCTGCCTCGTATAGTAAATGCGATTACTGGGAATTCACAATCGTTATCACCTCCTTGCATATGCCAATACATACAAAGTATTGCAAATGGAAGGAATTCCCGAGCCTATTGTAAACGGCTGCCACAAACACCATCGTGAAGGGGTATAGATTCTGTAACGTAGAATGCTAACTTTCTACTTCAGTCCATAATGTTCTTATACGCTTACACACACCCAGCCGTAGTGGCCAACAAAGCTGCTCTTATAGACCGTTGCCTCTCTAAGCTAGCCTTCTTTCTAGGCTATAATTTTAGGTCCATGCCTCTTTGCATATATCACCTAGCTTTTTGTAGGATTCAAACTCGCGATCTAATATCGATCGATAAATAAGGTTGTGAAAATTCTTGCGACTCTTGGCGAAGCGGGGTCCGTACAACTTGAACAACTCGACCAACGCGACCCAGGCTCATAATTATAATGTTGAGCAAAAAGGTTACCCTATTAAGAGAAGAAGCTCCTTCCTATCGCGGCCGATCAAGCTCATCGAATATCTGCTTATGCCGGCTGTAAGGCGATCGATCACCTACCACGGAGCGTTGATGATTTGATTGAGGGAGATACGGCTACTACAAGACGGAAGGATTGTGAAGTCTGTATCAAATCGAAATTATACCATATAATCAGCAGAAGGCCGCTAAGCCAACCAGCTACAACGCCATTATAGCAGGGTTGATTCCTCTCCCTCAGTTGGATCAGATCAACGCCTGTTCGATAGAATGGCCCCGTAGCTGAATCCTTTGGCGCCCTTCTGCTGATTATATGTTGTAGTTTCGATTTGATAGATTTCACAATCCTTCCAACTTGGAGCAGCCGTATTGCCCCCAATAATCAGATCATTAACGCTCCGTGGTAGGTGATCGATCACCTTCCGGCCGGCATAAGCAAATATTCGATGAGCTTGATCAGCCCCGATAGGAAGTAGCTTTTTCTCTTAATAGGATAACCTTTTGCTCTACGTTACAGTTATGAACTCCGGTCGCGTTAGTCGAGTTATACTAACCCTGATTTACTGGGAGTCGCAAAAAATTTCACAACCCTATTATCGATCGCTATTAGATCAAGAGTTTAAATCTCATAGAAAGCTAAGTGATATACAAGGAGACATAGACCTAAAGGCATGGCCTAGAGAGAAAGCTAGCTTAGAGAGGCAACGGCCTATAAGAGCAGCTTTGTTGGCCACTACAGCAAGTGGTGTGTAAGCGTATAAGCGATATTATGGGGTGGAGCAGAAAGCTAGCCTTTTGCTCTCGTTACGGATTTAATTAGTTTACTGTTGTAGAACTCCTTCCTCATGCGTTTACATTCTGCAGCAATCCTTATCGAATCTTAAATACGAAGCTGAAAGCGAGCATCAGATTTCATACTAGATATATAGAGGGACAAGTCTGGTTTTCAATGGCACTGGGACTGGAATTTGGTAGAACGTAATAAGGCTTCTTAATATGCCCTTTGAGTTCGAGGGATGCGCTTAAGTGAGGTTTCTGTTTTTCTTATCCAACCTACATTCTAAAGCACGGTCGATGATTATACTCTAAACCTTGATAAAACTTGAAGCTACCAATAGAAAACAATTTAGGATGTTGTAGAGAGATAATCGTGTCTTAAATTTGAAAGGGGACGAATACAAATTAGATAGAAGTACGACAAGAGACTGCTGTAAATAAATGTTTCAGTCTACTATATATTATATTATATTTTTATAGCTGAAAGGTGCACAAATACCTTTTAGAGAATTTCAGAATATATAAGCGCCTAAGCCTTCCCGCCTAGAGTAGTACATTATTATTCTGTATTGAAAATATATATATGACGTATATCAGGTTACAGAATAAAGGAGGTCTCGCCCATCTACATATCTCTCCAGATTTTCCGCTGTTTCTTCATACCACGTACGCAATGTGCCTTCCTCAACGTAACCCATATGCGGCGTCAGTAGTACCCTGCTTTTACCTTCATCCCAACTCTCGGTACGCCATGGACTATCGGCTGGAAGAGGTTCTACATCAAAGACATCAATAGCAGCGCCCCGGATGCGACCACTACGAAGAGTGTCTAAAAGAGCACTTTCATCAATAAGCGGCCCTCTAGAGGTATTGACCAAAAGAGCAGACTCTTTCATCCATCCCAGCTCCTTGGCGCCCACAAGACCCTTCGAGCGAGCGCTGAGTACGTAGTGCAAGCTTATTACATCCGCTGTTTTGAAAAGCTCTTCCTTACTTACTACTTTGAATGTCTTGTCGTTCTCTCCTACAATGCCTCCTCCATTTGGCGGCAATCCTACATCCTCGGCCAGTTTGTTAGCCTTCTCTTGCGTCAGGTTCTCACTCCAGGCTATGACCTCCATACCCCATGCTAACACGCCAACTCGTGCAGTAAGCGCACCGAGTCTTCCCAAGCCGACAAGCCCCAGCGTCTTTCCCTGTAGTCCAATTGCGAGTTGTGTCTGCCATCCCGGTGAAATACCCTTGCCCTTGATAACTGCATCATCTGCAGCTATATTCCTTGCTAAAGCTAGTATCAAAGCCCACGCATGTTGTGTTGTAGGGTGCCCGCCTCCTTTCTTAATATCAATCTTCGCGCGTGGCGAGATTCCACTACCCCTACCATCCGTCCTACCCTTTCCCGGTGCCGCGCACACCTTTATACCCAGCTTCTTTGCAGCCCTTAAATCGAATGTTTCGAATTGTGTACCTGTTGCAAGGATGACCTTGAGGTTCGGCAGTTGTCGAAGGAGATCCCCTGGGAGCGGTGTTCGTTCGCGCATAGTGGAGATTACGTTAAACGGCTTTAGGCGCTCGACCAGCGCTTTTCGATCGGCATTGCTTGTAGAAGGGTGGGAATAGGCCGGTAAGGTGTCATGGAAGGACGTTATAGAAACCGCGGCGGGGTCGATGTGGGAGAAGTGCTGAGCTGCGATTTTGTGGTAATCGTCGAGAATCGCGAAGTTAATTGGCGATGAGGATGCCATTGTTCGGGCTTGATTAAATAAGATCGTTGGTTTGAAAGTTCCCAAAATTCGTTTGAGCCTCTGCGATATCGCTGCAGGTAAGTTCATCCCGTGGAGTTAGCTAAACCCGCGATCTGAACGCGGCACTGCGAATGAGGGGTCCCGAGGATCAATGGTTCTATTTGTAAGAACTTAGGCATCTCTGCTAAGTGTTTAATTAGTTGCATTGTCCGAGGTCGCGGATCTTCCATTAATTATGTGAACGAAATCTCTAGTGTTTGAGGAGGGAAGGCCGTGGGTGCTCTGTTCTGTGCGCAGGATGGGCTTCGGTGCTGATTAAGCTCTGCTGCATCTTGAAATCGTTCAAATGCAACCAACACTCCCATTATTCACCTTTCTGAAGGTAGCGTATCGTCGAATTCTCTTCTTAGGGATTTCCTCTGCTTAGGGATTTTCTCTGCGTAAGTGAACATACAGTGACTCGAGCCAATTGGCTTAGGTAATTGATATTACGGTTCACATCTCGAATTGCCTAGGCCGCGTTACACATGCTACTCTCTGCTCTTCTCGGATGCTAGCCTCCTGGCCTATATAAGGAATATTTTTGCTATTTTTACATTATGAGGTAATGTAGAATAGTATGGTGGACGAAAGGATGGCCTGGCAGCTTAGTCGAGATTGTGCCCTTATTCTATAGCTAGGAAAACAAGCTATGGAGAAGTACCTCGATAGTTTGCTGCGCCGAAGGTTCTACCTTGCTTTGTTCTTGTCAGGTTACCTTGCCATTTTCGGGCATAAATTTAGTTTCACGTTCAATTTTTGTGATTTTCTTCATTATCTCCGCCCGCCTTTCCCCAGCCAGAAGAGAGCATGAATTCAGACACAAACCAATGGATGCGTTATGGAAATGCGACGAAATAATAAAGCAATTGTCTCAACCCATTCCTGCATTTCAGGATATCACAGCACAGTACCCAGCATCCGGTCATACGCGTCCGCCGATTCTCCGTATCGTGTTCCCATCTCCGGACGCCTTGCTAGTCGAGGTGACGTCCTACATCCCAGTCATGGCTTGGTATGTAGAATCGCCGATTAGGTCCGCCACATCTCAATTGTTTGACGACTCTCTATTCTCCGATAGCTGCCAGAATAGGACTCTGCGAAGCAGTGTATGAACCTGCCGAGATCACCATATGTGCGACCACGCTCTCTAGGTTAGGATCGAAAGTCCCGATCACAGAGTGCGATCAAGTGGTCACATTTTCGATCGAATGTGGATTTACTCTAGAAACGCTCACAGCGACGGTCTGGAATACGTCATTGATTATGCCAGTACCGACGATAAGAGGAAGGATGATTTACTGGATTGCACCCTGGCAGTCCCTCATTCTGGATGAGACGCCTTCGGATGTCGACATCAAGATTTGAACCGTATTGGAAGACAATTAAATGGAGTGCATCTCTTATCAGGAAGTAGGGAGATCATTGTTTCCACGCATACCACCACCCAACGACTCGTGCGTTTGACAACATCCATGTCCGGCCCGGGTGTATTAATTGTGCAGACAATGCATACCAATATTACAGATATCATCATGTCTGTTAGCTTGTCAGCCACACCCATACTGCATACCGAATCGAAACAGAGACTATCAGTAAAAGTTGTCAACTAGAACAGAGACTAGCTAGACGTCGGTATCAGCCATTTTTATTACTAAGCATGCGAAGTACAAATCTATAATGGAAAGTACCATTCAAATATTAGGATTAGCTTCTCATAATCAATCTCAAAGGGCATAGAAAAGGCCCATAACAACGATTCGTGTAATGTTGACTGCCACGCTTACGAGCACGATATCTCGCGCTAGAAAGCGCTTCCGCCAACATGAAGTAGAGAATAAAAATTGGATAATCATCATCACGTCCGCTGAGCCTGAGAGCGAGCGGCAAAAAAAAAAATTGGTTTTCTTCCAAATATTCGGAGTATCTTTAACATTTTAGTCTTATAGGTCTAAGTGACCCTGTGTCGTAGGAACCGTCAGCGTGTTTGCCTATCCACACCGCTACTAAGTCCATAAAGCATTGAGATGCACGTGAATGTCCCACTTTCAGTATTTTACTCCGCTCATAACTTCCATGCATTTCTATGTGCCGCCAAAATCTAGGTTATTCTTTTCCAGACCTTGTCATTTCCGATCATCATGATCTCAACAGGTACTCTAATAATGCTCTTGATCATTCCAGTGCGAGGTGATGGGCATGTTCTGGAGATGAATGGAATTGAGAATACTGCCCACAGCCCCACACATATCACATCCGCATTCTTGCTGATACCGATGTCGTTCATCATTATTGTGATGGGGATTTTGGCAAGTCTGCCGAGCTGTATCAGATATCGTCGTACAATATCACACTGGATATCAGCTGATATATCCCTTTTCTATGTACATAAAGATGGCCTGCTGGCCATCTTCAATCGAGCAGTTCAGTTCCTCATCTCCCTCCCTGAGACAAGATTCGCCTCTCACGACAATTATAATAGAATTAGGGACTTCCGTATCAAATTCGGGACATGATCTCTTGAACCATAGTAAGTACAAGTGGATTTGATACTTATCGGATCTATTTCTAATATTCTAGACACCCTCCTCAACCACCATCCACGTCTGCAGACACTGCCCACCATCAACTTTCCCTTCCCCTACCGCATCTAACAATGCTAGCCTAGGCTGCAACGATATGCTTCGCAACTTATGGCCACTAGGCACCATCATTCGGGATGCCTTCTCGTATGTGGCCCCGCCTTATAGCGCCCAAACTGCAATGGCGACAGCGCCGAACTACCCACCTTCGACCTTTGATCCCAGATGTCCCATCTTATCAACAATCGTGTTTAGCAAAGCAGATGGTGAAAGCGAGATCAAAAACCGGGATTACTATATGCCACCACTGCTGGCGGGCCGAGTAGATAAAGAGCAGAACGTGGAAGATGCAAGATGCTACATCCAGTGCTAGCGGTCCGCCCACAGCGTTCAACCAGTGGGTCACATGGGCTATGTCCTGGATAGTTGTCGGGAGTGCGGCGGCTTTCTTTGGGGCGGGCTTGTGGTAGTTTAGCAAAGCGGTTACGGTGGCATATGGGAAGGGTGAGCCATTTGAGGAGCTTACTTGATAGAATAATAGAAGGGCTTTTATGGAGCGTGGATTGGGTCTTCGGCTTCGACGAGATTAGATTTATGGTGGGATTGCTGGGTGGTGAAGAGACTTACGGAATTATTGTTATTCAATGCGATGGGACTTATGAGTTTCGACAATGTGAGACGAGAACGAACATCCATATTTGCTAGGCATGAGGGTACTTTGATTAAGTCCCTACCATGCTATGCTATATGTTACATAGATATGTGTAATCAACCGGTCTATGCCCTGGGTATCAACCAATTACTATTCGTACAATCGTCCTCTTCTCTTCCTGCTGAATCCAACCAGCACTCAGTGCTCACCTTTCGTTCAACTCAACAAAATATGAAGGCCCTCCTTGTTGATCATGACTTCCTCGCTCTCAAACGCGTACTTCCGACGCACTAACTCGAAAACAATCAAGCCGGCTGCTGTACTTGGGACCTGCTTAATGGTGGTCATGAAGAAGTCTTTATAAAGATACATTCTCCAGCCTCCGGCACGTTTAGCGAGTTTCTTGCACTGCTGGAATGTCTCTTCGTATGCATGGTAGTATCTTTGCATAATTCGTGAGGGTCTGCTTTCTAAGTGTGCCTGGTAATCCAACGCTTCGAGGCGGCGATAGTGTATATTTTGCAATTCGGTGAGTGGATGTTGGATCAACTGACCCGTGAATGATGCTGAAATGCCGGCGAGAAGCAAGAATGAGGGTTCTAGAGCATAATGCGGCTTGATGACCGGCCTTCCATCTACCTCGTCGTGATACAAAGCCGTGGATTCAAGGAATGCATCCCGTGTCCGTTTCCCATACCAATACGTGATGAACTCGTAGTAGCCCTGAGATTTTACGGTCTCGAAGGTGCTGAAGAATACTGCCGCGCCCAAAGAATCTTTCACAAGTGATAATGTGAAGCCCGCGAAGATGCCGCGCAGACCGATAGAGTGGAGCTTGTGCATGCCGTAGTGCCACATGGTTTTGTATTTGCCATCTAGGATGTCTGCAGTGCGGAAACGGACTTGAAGCGCGTCGAAGGGGGCCGCAAGGAGGGATTGAACACCTCCACCTATGAGGCCGGCTGCAAAGGTGGTAGCGATGACTGGGGGAGGGTAGGTCCTTTTCTGCTGATGAGGGGACCCGGAATGAAGAGTAGAGAGAGACTGGAGATATGTGGTGTAGAGAACGGCACCGATGCTGGGCAGTGTTAGTATCAATGCCCGGCGGAGTTCTGCTTGGGACGGTGTAGGACTTTACAATGTATTTGCAAGCAAAGGCGGCAGAACTTGATTTGGAATGAAGCTCCAGCCTTCCGTCCTCACAGCATGGGCCAGCAGAGCCGGCGTCGTCATTCTCCAGGTCCATCTCGCCTCAGCTTGGATATGCGGATTGATGGCTCTGGCGTAACCGAGATAGTCGATGCGGCCTTTGAAGAAGGCCTTGACGGGTGCTCTGAAGTAGAAAGCTACCATCCGAGCAGCCACTGCGCGCATACCAGCGGCCTGCACTCCGGTTGCTGCACTATCCTTCTTGGGCTGCTTGGAGCCATCGTCGAGGCCATCTTTGCGGGCGGAGGAGGGGACTCCAGCGCGAACACTGGAGCCATCCGACATCTCATATCATGGAAGAAGAGGGAGGATTTCGAACAATGGGCATTCCGGACCAGCTGGCAGCCTGCGGGCTTTATCGGGGAGGGAGAGTGAGAGACGCAGTATGTTATAACCCTGTGACCGGCAAAGGTCAAAGTGACTTGGACGTGTGCAGCGGCGGAAGTTCGGCGTCGCGTCCCTATCCCCCGCGCCGGAGCCAATCACGCCGCCATTCGCGCCAAGGCTGCTGCCGCCCTCCGCAAAAGTCGCGATCGCGTCGCCCGCCGTCATTGTCCCCAGCATCTCAACATTGCCTGCGCAACTTCCGCAGCTTTTCTTCCATCCCCCCTTTTCTCCTCCCTAACTTCCTCGCAGCCGCTGTCAACCCCAGAAGGCAATACTATCGGGAGGCCTTCACCATGGCTGACGAAATTGTCATCGACAAGCAGCTCTTTCATGAGCGCCTCAATAATTTCATGACAAAATGGAAGGCCGACAAGCGCTCTGGAGATCAGATTTTCAACGGCGCGGGATCCATTATCGCCGTCGTGGGCAAGGCGAGCGAGCCAGGAAACTACCTCAAGCCCGCTGCTTTGCAGGTAAGTCTACAGTAAATGTGCCCCTGCGGTATTCTGTACATAGTTTGAAGCTGACTTGGGGGCGTATGTATAGTTATGGCTGCTAGGCTACGAGTTCCCCGCGACTCTGTTCGTTCTCACGCCAGATCTCCTCCAAATTGTCACCACGAAGAAGAAGGGTATGTTAAGCGCATTACCGTAGTAAATGGATAATGCTTATGTTCGATGTTGTGCAGCCTCGTACCTGGAGCCTCTCAAAGGCGGCAAGGTCCCCGTCGAAATCCTCGTCCGTGGCAAGGATCCAGAGGAGAACAAGAAGCAGTTCCAGACATGTCTGGATACTATCAAGAATGCGGGCAAGAAGGTCGCCGTCCTTAAGAAGGACAGCGCCAACGGCGGGTTCGCAGACGATTGGAAAGCAGCATTCCAAGCTGCAGACATCAAAGAGGAGGATCAGGTTGATCTTGGCCCCATCCTCTCAAACGCCGCCTTGTCAGTCAAAGATGAGAAGGAACTCCGCATCATTCGGGATGCCTCCCGAGCTTCGAGCGCCGTCATGACCAACTACTTCGTCGACGAGATGTCCGAAATTCTTGACGAGGAGAAGAAGATCACGCATAAAGCCTTCTCGGACAAGGTGGCCGCCAAGATCGACGATTCCAAGTTCTTCGACAAGTACAAAATCTCCAAAAACTTTGACCCCATGCAGTTGGATTGGTGCCTACCTCCAACCGTTCAGAGCGGCGGAAGTTATGACCTCAAGTTTATGTCAGAGCCAGACGACAACAACCTCCACGCGGGCGTCATCGTATCAGCACTAGGCCTGCGCTATCATACATACGGTTCTATGGTGGGACGAACATACATGGTCGGCCCGAACAAGAGCCAAGAAAGCAACTACAAACTGCTATTGTCTATTCATGACCTAATCATCAAGTCTATGAAGGATGGCGTTGTGGCAAAGGATGTTTACAACAAGGCTCTGAACCTTCTGAAGTCGAAAAAGCCTGAACTGGAGAAGCATTTTCCCAAAAACGTTGGCTATGGAATCGGCGCTGAGAACAAAGATGCAACGTTGCTGCTCAGCGGCAAAAATAGCCGTGTGTTGAAGGACGGTATGACCATTGTCGTTAGCACCGGACTTTCCGATCTCGAAAACCCGAGCCCACAGGACAAGAAGAGCAAGACTTATTCACTTGTATTGGTTGACACTGTTCGAGTTGGTCCGACCGAGAGCGCCGTATTCACAAAGGATACGCCGTCTGATTTGGATTCAGTCTCATTCTTCTTCAACGATGAGTCGGAGGAAGAGACGAAGCCAAAGCCAAAGCGTGAGCGTCCGGCAATTGCCCAGACAAGTCTAACAAAAACACGGACTCGCCATGAGCGGCCAACCAACCAAGATGCAGAAAAGGAAGCTCAACGACGAGAGCATCAGAAAGAGCTGCATGGGAAGAAGCAGCAGCAGGGTTTGGAGACATACGGCAAGGGCGCGAAGTCACTAAATGGCACAGAGGAGAAGAAGTTCAAGCGGTTCGAGTCGTACAAGCGCGACAACCAGCTGCCATCGTCTGTCGCAAATCTGGAGATTGTCGTAGACAAGAAAAACCTCACTGTTATTCTTCCCATCATGGGCCGCCCGGTGCCTTTCCATATCCATACTATCAAGAATGCCTCGCACACCCCTGAGGCTGATTTCACCTCCCTTCGCATCAACTTCCTATCTCCTGGTCAGGGTGTAGGTCGAAAGGATGACCAGCCGTTCGAGGATCCCAATGCACATTTCATTCGAAGCTTGACGTTCCGATCGCACAATGTCAACCGTATTGAGAATATTACGAGGGATATTACAGATCTCAAGAAGGATGTCGTCCGACGAGAGCAGGAGAAGAAGCAGATGGAGGATGTCGTTGAACAAGACAAGCTTATCCCCATTAAGAGTAAGTTGCTGAGAACTCAATATAGCAAGCATTTACTGATTAAATCTAGCCCGGAAACCATACGTTCTTGATATGATTTTCATGCGACCTGCACTTGACGGCAAGCGCATCCCTGGCGGCGTTGAAATCCACCAGAATGGTCTGCGCTACGTCCACGGTGCTGGCGGCACCAAAATCGACATCTTATTTGGCAACATGAAGCATCTTTTCTTCCAGCCTTCTCAGCACGAACTGATTGTCATCATTCATGTCCACCTCAAAAACCCTATCATGATCGGGAAGAAGAAGACCCGAGACGTTCAGTTTGTCCGTGAAGCGACAGAGATGCAGTTCGACGAGACGGGAAACCGAAAGCGCCGTCATAAGTTCGGCGACGAGGAAGAGTTCGAGCAAGAGCAGGAAGAGCGACGGCGACGTGCCCAGCTTGACAAGGAATTCAAGAACTTTGCTGAGAAGATTGCCGATGCTGCGCGCAACGAGAACGTCTCCGTCGATATTCCGTACCGCGAACTTGGTTTCAATGGTGTACCTGCACGCTCTTCTGTCCTCATCCAGCCCACGACCGACTGCCTAGTTCAGCTCACCGAACCACCATTCACTTGCATTACGCTTGCCGAAATCGAAATTGTGCATCTTGAACGTGTGCAATTTGGTCTTCGTAACTTCGATATGGTTGTCGTATTCAAAGACTACAACCGTCCTCCGGTTCATATTAACACCATTCCCGTCGAATCACTAGAGCCCGTCAAAGACTGGCTCGACAGTGTTGATATTCCATTCTCAGAAGGCCCGCTCAATCTCAATTGGGCGACTATCATGAAGACTGTCACTCAGGACCCGCATCAGTTCTTCGTCGACGGTGGTTGGTCGTTCCTATCCACCGAGTCTGATGACGAGGGTGAAGAGGAAGAGGAAGAAGAGTCCGCGTTCGAGGTCTCGGAGTCGGAACTTGCTATCTCTGATGAGTCTTCCGAGGAAGATAGCGATTTTGACGAGAATGCCTCAGACGAGATGAGCGACGAGGGTTCTGCAGATGATCTGTCCGACGAGGGTGAGGATTGGGACGAGCTCGAGAAGAAAGCTGCGAAGAAGGATCGCGACAGCGGTCTGAATGATGATGAGGATAAGGGCAAGAAGAGGAAGCGTTGAGGAATATGAACCATTTTGAAACCACTCTTTCTTCAAGCAAATCCTTCATATTCAATAAGTTACCAATTCGGGTTTCGATGTGAAGCAACTTAGCTCATTCGTTGGTCCCCTTCTCTTCCAGAATAAAAAGTAGGAATAGCCAGGTGAAGGCTCGGGGTTTCCTTTGTGAGACACCTCACTATTATGTATTGTAAGATTGCAAGCCTATTCCGGAGCGAGGGCATACTTCGATTTTCTTTCAGGTTGGGCTAAACGCCGGTGAGTGCGCACATGGCACTAGTACCTGGATATGGGGACGGCTTTCTCATTGCATATGGGTTTCTCTAGAATAGTCTTTATAGAGCGTCTGGAGTCATCCTCGAATGTCTTCGCATGCCTCAAATGTGTGCCTAATGGACTTTTGTTCAGGACTGTATTTCACGCCTGTTCTTGTGATGCGTTGAATTTCCGTTCATCTCGCCCCTCAATCTTCAATTTTGAAGCGTGCTATTACACATTTTCTCACAACGCTTCCGAGGTTGTATATATTGGCAGATTCTAGTAATCTCGACAGGAAAAACTTCAAACGCTCGATTAGTCCCTTCCACAGCCTCCCTAAAAATCTAAGAGTATCTATAAGCGAAAATTGCATTCGAATACGGACGAGAATGCCACGTATAGTAGACTCTCAATCTACAGATAGAGCGTACTCGGCACCATACCAAAAGTCGCAAACATGTCCTAAATGCTGGTACTTCTAGAAACCGTGCATCAAAATTCCAAGGTTTTTCCTCGTGGGGCTTTTGTAACATTGGGATTGTGTGAGATTTCAGTGTGGAGGATATTCGAGAGGGCGTCGAAGAGGTGGGGATGAATAGTTATTTGATCTTCTGATTCTCGAAGTTGGGCGCTACAGAGTGTTATAAGTACTTTTTCTGGCTTCAGGGTCTTGCAGAAAGATATTTTGCAAATTGAGCCTCATATTCTGAAGTTGAAGGGAGAGGAACTCTGATCGATGGGCATTTGCAGTAGTCACGCTCGTTTGGAGAGTACATGGAACTCCTAGACAGCGGGTGCCAGATGATGCTTACTTCTTCGAATGAACTACCAATTGCAGCTGTTAGAGGCTACCCCCCGAATCTCCATAAATAGTATATAACTACCAAACCATTATCTATCCACAACTACTCATCGTTGTGCCTTTTTCTTGCTTTCTGTTCAATCGTTTACCTCGATGGTTAAGCAGAAGGAAATAAGTAAGCTTTTGCAGGAATGATGCAACTAGATATGAGAGAGATTAGGCACTTCCGTCTTTCAAATATTGAAATAATCTATCTAGTTTTATCGATTCGGAGGTGCCTACAAGAGTAGCTTCTCGGCTGAGTTGAAACACGAAGGACCAAAATGCCACTATTCTGTTGTGTGATGAATTAGCTAAAACTCTCATAGTGAGAATGACGCTGCCCGCCTATCGGTGATGGTTCCTAGGGGACGTCCCGCTCGTCTAGGTGGCGGGGCCAGCGAAAGATGGGTGGTGAACACCTCCTGGAAACTTCCTCCCCGCCTGACGAATCACATGTCTTGTAGCTCTGTCTACCACGTCGTAGTAGGTTTACCACACCCTTATCCACAAATCATTAACCGCCTCCCTTGATTGATACAGTCTGTTGATTGCATCGGGAAAAGTTTCACCTCTGGGTCTGTTGTCATCGTCCTGAATCCGAATTTTCAAATGCCTCAACCAAATGATCTCCCCTATGATTGCGTTGCGGTTTCCACTTCAGGCTTTGTGTTCCTCGTTTAAAGGAACTTACAGAGATTAAAGAGTTCTGGCGGAGGAAATCTCAATGATGCGGTTGTGGGTTAGGAGCGTTGGTGGCTGAGGCTGGTCTTGGTGTCGTGAAGGTTCCACTGTACTGTTATTCCGGTCTGCTATTGTCTTAAGCTAGTTTAGGAGGTATAATTGAAGCAAGGAAATTTTGGGGACTGTATTTATACTTGAGGTAAGAAAACATCGGAATTCTGCAAAGTGCCCATTACTTTCTATTGAGATATCGGAGAGTATTCACAGTTTGATCATTGGTGTCACATTCCTATAATGACTCCCTTTGCTAGAGTTATCCTAAGATTTATTGAAAGCTAAATTTGTAGACTGATTGGACGTCACCAGGCCGCATTTATTTCCCGATGTCCCTCATTCTATCTCAATTCTACTCGAAACCAACGAGCAAGACCTTCTTAATTGCCTCGTTCTTCAATACCCTCCAAATCCACTTAAACCCAAATGCCGTCTTCAGGAACTTTTCCAATATCTCCAAGATGCCCTTAGCCTTTCGACCCCGAAGTATATCGACCGAATCTCCTAATTGTTGAATATTAATATTTAACGATTTGACCTCCTCGGATTCTTTGTATAGCCGGGAATTGATACCTCTAATTTCCAACCCGTAGCGCAGGTCGCTTGCTCCTGCTTTCAGGTCCTGTTAAGCCAGATGTTGTTCTTTAGGTTAAACAACTTATTCCTTTTTGAAGTGCGTCCAGAGCTCCGCCAGTCTTTCAGGAACTCGAGTGCTGCATCCATCAACTTCTCGCTCGCCACCAGCATTTCCCGTAGTGTTTCAAAGTCGCCTTTCTATAGAAATATGAGATTTTGGAGGCGTTAAATAGAATTTTGATGTCGGTGACGAAGGCATTGTCGCTCCAGGCGGTATGGTGGATTCTATCATCTGCTAGGGATTCGCTGGAGAATTCAATGAAGTCTTGGAACTCGGAGTCTGGAAATTGGGGTCTTGGTTTGGACTTTGTCATGGCGTGATGGAGCATAGTTGGAAGGCGAGTTTGCAGATTGTGACGTCGAGGAATGGCCTAAATTTGAGGCAAGAGCGGAGTAATGTACAATAAAGAAGATGATTAAAAACCATAGAAGCATCTTCGCTTGCCAATAATCGCTGTGAAAGTTGAAACAAACAGAATTTCACCAGAAATCTCCCCCGACTCAACCATATCGACAGTTGGGCACTCCAGAATAGATATGAGAAGAGACGGTCCGTTCAGGAGATTATCTTGGACCCGATAATTGAGGAATTTATTATATGATATCAATACTTCACACTCAGCTCGCCTATAGGGTTTGAGACGTAGGTAGGAGGTAATTGAGTATGATATCAAGTCTTACGTAGGTTTATTATTTGATGTTTAGTGATTGAGAGAAAATGATACCAAATTCATGATAAAGCCTAAATTTTTTTTGTACACTATAGCATGACAACATACATATAATAAATAAACTCGGCAGCGGAAAGGGTAGTGTGGAAAGGCATTAAGCCGGTTATCCACGGATCGATTTTCACAACATTCTAGCACACATAAAATGACAATGGAAAGAGTCATGCTTCTAAAATTGTTCCTTGTTAAAAGGAGCTATATATCTGCTTCTTTGAATATATTTCCGTCAAACACCCTCTTCACTTGCTCAAGATCTATACAACAACCTAAACTCCACTACGCGCTTTCACACTACACATCCTGACAATATATCCCACGATTCCACTTAACTGAGATGTGGGACGCCGAGATTCTCCCTCGTTACCCCTTGCAACAACTTCTCGGATTAGTAAATTCCAATCTTATGTGACTAGGTAGTATACGCGTGAATATCTCATTTTCTCTAGCGCAGTTGTATGTGGCTTGATATATTGTAGATGGAACAATATTGAATTCGGCAATAAGATATGGAAACAAATTTTTAATGGAGCTATTGGAAATGTTCGAAAGGACGTGGTGTCAGGGCGACAGAGCCATGACAGAGTGAGCGGGTTGGCGGGTTTAGTATATGCTATATGGATCAAACCCACAAAAACGAAGGAAACTCAATATCCAGTTGCAAAATCGCCAATTGTAGTCACTCGATATGCGAAATATAAATATTTAGGTAGATCTACACCAACAGCACAATATCTTCGGCCAATATCTACAGGAATCCGTCCCTCCTTACGCTGACACTCTAGCCTAGCACTTGAACACGGCCGGGCCCGGCGCCTTATACGTCTTCTGGCCATTATACAAGTTATACAAAATGCCGGGATCTGACGCCGAGTACGCGCCAGGCAGGCTGACGCTGGAAGGCGTCTTGCTCGCGCTTCCGCCGACGATGTTAATCTGTGCACACTCCATGTAGAACTGGGCGCCCTTCTGGTTCTGCGCACCGTGTAGGGCGATAAGCTCACCGCGGAGCAGGTATTGGCCTGGTGCGATGCATTGCGGAATTGTGACTGTTTGGATGCCCTGGTTGGCAATGAGGCGGTCGACACCCCATTTGCTGCCGTCGAAGCCATCTTCAGCGATCTTGAACCAGCCGGCTAGGTATTTGTCAATGATAGTTCTTTCTCATTGCTACACCCCCAAACTGCCTCATCCTGCATAGGACATATGAGGGCGAGTCAAAAATGAATGCTTACATCCTACGCCAGAGTCCTTAGTAGCATCGTTAACCTTCTTCAGATAGGCCATGACTGGACCTTTATGGCTAGCATCGATAACATCATTGGGCCCGGAGGTAAGAGTGTGGCGCCAGGTGAGCTTGGCTTGGGAGCCAGCTTGTACAGTGATAACTGTTGAGGTGGCTCTGGTGGGGTTGGGGCCACCATTGCAGACGATGTCGTTAGAGTTTACCTCAGTGATGGGCTGCAAAAGGTCAGTTAATGTTGGTTGACTTGCCAGCTATGAAGTTGCGGACAGTAGTAAATCGAGACGTACGCCATCATAAGAGGGAACTCGAACACCATCACCGACAGCGCCGCCGTTCAGCGAGACGAAGATTGTGTGTGCAGAAGCAGACGAGGCTGCTGCTGCAAGGGCGAGGGACGTTGTAATCTTCATCTTCACTTGTTTGGTTGTGGAACTGACCGTTAAACGTATTCTCGGACAACAAGCGCCCAAACTAAGGTTTATAAACAAGTGAGTCCATTAATCCCAGGCAAATCTACAAAATTCAACTCCAGTGATGATGCTACACCCGCATTTCTACATTCGGCAAAGCATTCTACCTGGCACCCTGGTCGCCGGAACTTTACCCCAGTATCCACCACTTAAAGCCGCCTTCTCTTAAAGTGCCACGAGCCTTTAAATTTCCTGACTGCTATCTAACCCCCATCTGGCGCGGAGCAGATTATCCGCGGCTATTGCAGTGCCACGATGTTTGATTAAGCAATATCGAAGATTTTAAAGGCGTTAAGCGAAGAAAATAAATGGCCAATCGGAGGCAATAAGCCGTGTGAATGGGAGGTTTCTAGTCCCAGAAATCTGGGGAGCATACTGCCTCTACCAGCCCCGATGAAACATACCAAATATCAGCAGTTTCAGTATTTAATACAACATATCCCAGAGAGACAGCCAATCCTACTATAAAAGAAGCATCTTATACAAGATTTACTGTAACTTACGTGCCACTTATTGCACAAAAACACCCTCATAATTTATTGCGTTTCCGCTCCGGGGGTGGCAATGGGTGGTATATGAGAAACGGGCATGCGTGACCTGGGTTTGAGACCCAATGTTGCCGAGACCTGGTACTGAGGCGAGCTGTGGGGAAGATGTATGAGGCAAGCTGTGCAGCAGGTTTCGGGGTATATTGGCCCGTGGCAGAAAGATGATGAAGATTGAGTGGATTAGCTTAATATGCATTGTGCGATTCTTAAGGTGACTGACTAGTATGGCATCTCTTGTGATCGTGATAGCTGTCGCACGCCTTGCTAGTCTCTGAGCGTTTCGTCCGAGTATCGCGTCGGAACCGATCAACATTTGTATGCAGCATTAAATGAGCTTGAAATCTCTAAATTTTCAACTCGCGAGGATGAGCAAGAACCATAACATCACCCAGGTATCGCCAAACATAACTATACAGAAATGGCGTCAAGCTCACAAGGGGAACGGCATGATAAACGATAAACTACGCAGTTTTTATCAACATAGAGAAGTACTCACTAGATTACTTGTCCGCTCGGCCGTGCCCAATTTCAAGCAGTAGTGTTGGATTCGGGCATCAAAGCCAAGACTTTCCACTCTGACAGGTGCGCTCCTTCAAATTTCTTTACTATAATGATGATACGATTGCGTACGTTGGACCGAATAATATTCTCTAAAAGGTACATCTATATGTCGCAATTGGCCTGTTTCTAGTAGTGGTATCTAAGATCAAGAACGTGAAAACCCGCTGTATCCAGATATGTAGGCCCGTAATGCAAGAACTCTCCTGCCAACGCCGACGCTGCAAATGATGACTAAATCCGATTCATGCGACCCTTTTTGTTCCCTGATATAAGCCAAAAAAAAGAAAACTCATCCTCGAATCGGTCAAAAGTAACAAAACGCTTCGGTACCTCAGTCAAGATCTTCAAAGCCTAGGATCCCGTTCCTCTGCTGTTGCTTGCTCTTGCCCCTTTTACGCTTCTTGCGTTGCTTGCTTTCCTTCTCCTCATAACTGCTATCTTCCATCTCCTCACCACTGTGATCGTCAGAATCGCTCTGGTGAGCCCGCTTGGCGCCTGCGACACCATCCTGAACCTCGAACTTTTCTTGCCAGACTTTGACCACCTTTCCACCGCCACTGATCATGCGACCGCCGACATCGAAGCCTAAGCCTACAACGGCTTCTGCTGAAAGTTCGTCATGCTTGAGCTCACCAATAATTTTGTTAGGTCCAATCTTAACGAAACGCAATCCTCCATTGCCTAGTCCAACAGCAGCAATCTTGCCCCCAGGTCCAACTCCAGATGGAAGCATGGTTATCGAGTCCAGGCTCTCTCCTCCTCCTGGAGACCTGTCTACGATGATGCGCTCATCCTGATCGTCCCAGACGCCTCGCTCCCAAAGGGTCAAGACGCCAGTGCTACCACCAACGAGGACTTTCTCACCAACATTAGTGCCCCTAGAAGACAATCCGGTGACAATGGTGGAGCTCAACAACTCCTCTTCCTGGTCTTCGCTTCGCACCATGATGCCTCGTCGCACGTCTGTGATTGCGAGGGTGGTGCCTCCAGTGCTGACCCATTGCTTGCTAAACCCACTCGTGCTGGCTGAGGTGGGTGGCAGAGGTGTCAACGAGGAGATGTAATCGTCATGGGGACGGAGGGTCTGCTCAGGCTTCGGAGACTTGTCTGGCCCCAAAGCGCGGAGGTCATAGATCTGCAGGGCGGCCGAGTCAGTGCCGAGCAAGAGCGACTGCGGCGAAAGCTCGTGCACGATGGTAGGGTAGTCAAGCTCGCCGTTCGCCCTGCTTATGGTTAGATACAGCCCCAAGTAGCAATACACAAATCTTGACGGCGGTGAAGAATGACTTACGGGTCAAGGGGAATGGCAATTTTGGCAGTGACCTGTCCAGTCGCGGAATCGGCAGCCTTGACGATGCCGTCGGTACCAGCTGAGAACAATTGGGCGCCATCAACGCTGAATCCAAGCGTCCTGCAGCTTCCCTTGTGCCGACGCGTCTTCCAGGTCGTCTCTATGTGTCCAAATCCGCAGTCTGAGGCCAGCGTCGCGTTCGGGTCGTCGTCGTCTGGGCCGGGTGGCAGGCGGTAAGTGAGGACATGGCCCGACGCGAGTCCAACCGAGACAATTGGCTCCTGGGGGTGGATTGCCTGGGTGAACAGCTCGGCATCTAAGGGGATGGTGCAGATAGTATCGAACATGGCTGGGGGCGTGCGCGGCCTCTCTTGTCTTGTCTCGTCCTGTGTGGTCTTGTCGCTGGTTGGAGGAGCTCGCAGCGTCAACTCAGGTCGGCAACTTTTTTGTGGAGATGGAGCTGCAGGGGCAGGTTTTGGCGAGGGCAGGTTTTCGCGCGGGGAACCCTCCCAGGTACCCATCCACCCATCCACCTACCCCATCGTCACTACTGCTCTATCAAGACCGAGTAGAGGAGCTTCGCAGTCTTGTCTCTTCACTCCTCCATTCTTGGGATCTTAATCATCATTGTGAATATCCGAATATGAGACTCGGCTTCGACTCACGCTGCCGTCTCGTCGCCCTGGATGGCTAATACCTGAGTCCCTTTTCACACTCTCCGAACTCACACAATGCTCCTCCAGCCTTGTCATTTCCTAGGGCCAGCCCCGGTATTGTCCAGGTGCCTGTCTAGCCAGCCTTCATAACCGCATTGCCCAGCTTGTTGATTGTGTCCTAGTTCCAGCAGCCGGCCATTCACTCCTCTTTCCAATCATGCCTTCCTCAACCAGCACGAGTCAATCCGGTCGCAAGCAAACGCTTTCGCCCCATCATAGACTTTTTTGCCGTCATCTACTCCATTGAAGATACAGGAAGGTGACCGCCGTTCTGGTCGACAGTGCGTCGGAGCTATCCTGGACCGGCAAAGCAGCCGAATACACGTTCTCCGATGATTGGGCACCGTTCTGATTCCCCTCGGAGCATCCCTGGGATGCAAACACAAGGTCACGTTAACACGCTGGTCAAAGATGCAGGAGAATATATTAATCCAGGTTGCTGGGCCTTTCGTTCCCTCCGACCTTCTTTTCCTTACCGCTTCCAGTCGCTAATGATAATTTCTACTCAATAAGGCTTCTCTACAATGGTTCCATCGCCCCTTGTCCTTGGTCTGGCGGCCATTGCATCCGCTGCAGGTGTTTCTGCTCACGGGTATCACAAAAGTCACATCAACTACACCGTAGTACCAGGCATCTTCCTCCAGGATGATCCTGCCACGGACCCGTCCACCTTCAACTTCACTGCGTCAAACTTTGGCCTCATCGATCGCGACTATCCCCATGTCAAGAAGCAGAGGCATTCTACTCAGTGGGAGCGCCTGGCCAAGTACATCAAAGAATTAAACGCTAAAGCCAAACGCAATGAGCGCTATAGTCTCCTTTTCCTCGGGCGCCACGGCGAGGGCTTCCACAATGCCGCAGAGTCCTACTTTGGTACCCCTGCCTGGAACTGCTACTGGGGTCCCATGGATGGAAATGAGACGGTCACGTGGGCTGATGCACATCTCACAGATGTTGGCATTGACCAAGCTCTCACCGTAAACAAATTCTGGAAGCACTTGATCAAGGACGAGAGAATAATGCCTCCAGAGACGTACTACACCAGCCCCCTGTACCGCTGTCTTGACACCGCCAGGCTCACTTTTTCCGGCCTAAAACTTCCGAGGAAGAACCCGTTCATTCCAATTGTCAAGGAATATCTCCGTGAAGGAATTAGTGCGCGAACCTGCGACAGGCGTAGTAGCAGGAGTTATATCCATAGGCACTTCCCAAAGTACAAATTCGAAAAGGGCTTCCCGGAGCATGATCCCTTCTGGACTCCCTTACATTCAGAGACTAGCAAAGATCAGGACATTCGATCAAAGAAGCTACTTGACGATGTATTTACCAGCGACGACAGCACCTACATCTCCATTACGGCTCATTCTGGGGAAATTGCGAGCCTGCTGCGAGGTCAGTATATCGGCTCATTCAAAATCTCACGCTGCTGATTTTGTATAGTACTTGGACATCAGCCATTCCGCCTGTCCACTGGAGCTGCGCTGCCGGTGTTGGTAAAGGTGACGACGCTGCAGGGTGAGGGGCCGGCGACCACTACGGAGCCTTATGCCCCTTACAAGACATGTGCGACCGCGCCGACGATCCGTGACCCCTCGTGCAATGATTGTTCTTGCTGCACGTAGGGCAAAAATGAGATTTAGTAGCTTTTAATAATGCATTTTACAACGAGTTCAATTCCATGTTTATTGAATTAACGCTTAACTTAATTCCTCGGGACTGGCATGTCTGTCATCTAATATGCCTTTCATCCACATGTAGTGTTAATAACCCCATTCTAAGGACCTAGATTGAGTCAGCGCCCCCAATACCATATTTCTCCATAGAATGACCTCCTTCCACCACGACAAAATTCCAGTTCAAGGCAATTCTCCTAATTCCCTCAAGATAGGCGCAGGGCGTTCAGCGAGATAACAACAAGGTTTGACATTCTAAGTCAACACCCAGCGTCATCATAATGCAAAATCATAAAAATCAATATTTCGACACGGAAGAATCATGATTATATGAGGAAGTTTGGCCAAGTTGTATATGCATGTGTAGCTACAATAACCTCATATCCAACTACGACAATACAAAATATGTATTTACGCAAAACCCACTTCTATACAATCTAGTGATATATCTGGTAGAGAAACTATACGTTGCTTTCTGCGAGTATCTCGAATGAAGTAGAATCCTTCGCTACTCTCGCGTCTTAGATTGCGAAAGGATTGAGCTTTCAAGGAATGGTCGAACCTAGTCTAGCAGTATCATCGCCGTAATGACCATATAAAGGGATCTATTGCCATTAGATAGAAGCAATAGTTGTTTTAGATGTTTATATAGAAGTTGCGGCGCAATATCATTCAACATCGCCCCATGGGGAGAAGGCTGGAGCTCTCTTGGCAGGGACAGAACCGGCTGTGGTGGACGCCCTTGTTTCCAGCCACCACAATTCACGCTTTAGTCCTCTTTTTCTCATTGAAATTAGGATATAGATCCGCTCTACTCGATATTGGGATTGGAATTGCTGACAAGCGTAGCACGTAGCTCGCAATCCTTCAACCTTCCTTCTCATATCCTAGTATCATAGGATTCACCTAAATTATATCAATCGAATGATCTCCAAGACTTCTAAACCGCATTTTAAAATCCAGGAGATCCGTATAGGACTATACGAGTCCATCTTGATTCCAAGCGGCATTTTTTTGGTGCCATATCGAAGTGACCACAACCGCCTTGCACTTCATACGCTATTATAGCAATTTTTTTTTATTGTGGAATGACCTTTAGTATGTAAATAAGATTGTTGAGATTCTAATATACGTTACATGGAAGCAATGTGTGATCTGAGAATCAAATTTAACGCCTGATGGTTGTAGTACAATATCTACACCGCCTCGACCCTCCTACGACAAGTAGATCATTGCTAGTTACCGTTCAAAGAGGGTTGTGTTCAGCTGGAATGCATCATTATGCCGTAGACTAGAAAACTATAAAAATATTCTCCCGCCGTTGAGATCTGAGATTTGAAGGAGCACTACAAAGAAGCCTGAGCATAGGGCTAAATGTCCTTACGAATCCTCAGTCTCAAGCATCTCCTCCCTGTAGAAGAGCCTCACGGCTGCGTTGTTGATGGGTAATACTGTAAGGACTATTCAAAAACCTATCATCAAGCAGTAGCGCATTCCTTCAGTGCTCAAATCCTGCCTCAAAATTAGGCTGCTAGTTGTTAATTCGGAATAAATCAGACCGTGGAACGAATGGCGCGGGGACTAATATGGAGAGCTTTCTAGCCGCGGGACGATTACCCGATACTTTTACAGTGCTGTATTTCCCCTTTATTTAATGCTTCTCAGGGTGTATATACGCCTGTCCTTCACGTAATGTAATGAAATCGAGGTCACGGTAAGGTAGGGCTAAACCAATGCCATTCTATAGCCCTATCTGGCGGACTCTGTCCCTAATTGGTTTAGTATAAGCCTAGATCACAATGAAGAGCTGGTTGAAAGACATCTAGAACGAAAATATATACTATGGAAAGAATACCTAGAAACATTTATTTTGGCTTCTCGCCACTATTACTTTCCTTCGCCCCTCCTTTACCTTGCGCTTTCGTACGCTTGCTCTTGGTAGCCCTTCCTGAAGCGACCTTATTCTCTACAGCCTTCTTATTCTTCGTATCTACCTCCTCGTTACTCACTACTAACGCAGCTATATTCGCCCTAGATGCAGCTCTAGTGATCCGGATTGAAGGCGCTTTTATTTGTACTTCGATATTAGGCATTTTGCTCGCCTTTGGAGATGCATTTTCCTTGGCAGTCTTCGCAAACTTTGACGGCACTTTTGCTTTCGAGGCAGTAGTCACCTCTCTTGTGGGAGTCGCTTTTGTCTTGGGCGCTGCCTCAGCCCTCGATCTAGCCCTCGTCATTCTCCTTTCAGTGACTGCGTCTACCTTCGCCTTTTCAGACGCGTTAGCCTTTGATGCGCTCTTGGAAGTAGCCTTTCTATTCGACTTGGCTCTCCTTTTCTCAACTCTCCCACTTCTCACTTTTTCTTCACTTTTCCGACTCACGGTGAGACCCCTAGGCTTGCCTTTCTGTGTCCCTTTCGGTACTTCCCTCACTAAGCCACCTCTCGTCGTTTTCACCTTCCCGATCTTAGCGCTCAATTCTCTAGCATTCAGTTCACTACGCTGGTCGTACGAAATACTAAGCCTCCTTCGTAGAAACACAGCGGGTGTATTCGGCGGTACGATATGGCACTTTTCGGAGTAGGGAACGTCATAAAAGGAGCGGTTGGCGTCGGGTATGACTGCAGGTGGAAGGGAACTTATTTTAGAAGTGGATGAAACACCGGAGGATGCTTTAGAAGATTTTGCGATTGATGAGGTGCGAGCAGATACCTTGGACAATGTCGATCTGGCCCAACCAATTCTTTTCGGCTGGAATCGTGTTCCTTTGTCTTGAGAGCTGCTTGCCCCTGCTGCTGAAGGGGTAGGCGTTGGCGATTTGAATAAATATGCTTGACTCCCATCTAACCTTTTCACTTTGAGGATTTGACCGGCAAGTTTTCGCGCGGGAGCTAGAACAAGAGGCTCAACGAATGATTGCCTCGAGAGTGTTGTCCTCCTTTCTGCCCTACGATTCGCAAGCTCTTCCTCAGTCGATATTTGCGTTCTAACTACATCATCTCCCATAACTGTTGGAATTCTGATCTTTGTGACACCTAGAGTCTTTGATGCGGCCTTCCCCCTCCCCTTGCCCTTACTGCTTGCTCCTGTACTCTGAGACTTGACTTTGCCTTTCCCTTTGCTATTCTTCGAGGGAGGCGCAAACGGATTTCCTATGAGAACGTCTTCATCATCTAATCCCGGAAGTGTTTCGTCATCGTTAAATTTGATGAAATCTTTGTCCCCCAAACTAGATCCATCCGATGCTCTTCTGAACATAGCACTAGCGGAGCTGATAGAAGACCTTTTCTCCTGATTTAGATTCTGAGTACTGGCTCCCGACGCACTTAGTGTAGCAATTCGCGAAGAGTCCGGTTCAATTAGCTCTTGTTGTCTCCTTTCCCAGCTGCTGCTCGATGCATTCGAGACTGCAGGTGAATAATGCCTTCCTAATCTTGGCGTTTCGGTTTCTAGGTCTAGTAAGACCCCCGTCAAGTTGGTAAGAGAACCGCGCCTTTGGCCTGGAATGGATTTTGAAAGATTTCCTTTTGCGGCCTTTTCCCCGGCTACAGCTATTCGACTCTTCTTACTGAGTGCTACTTCTATTTCGTACGAGGAGGCACTCGGAACAGGAGACAGTAGATCACGGTAGCTTGGATCTTTCAGCTTCCGATTTGTAACCTTTGCCTTCCTGTCCTTGGCTGTTGTCTTCGTGCCGGCCTTCTTGGACTTCACCTTAGGTTGTCGATACTGCTCGAGACTTTCGATGGAGCTTTGACTCCATCTGTGCGGATCAAATGTGGCGCCCGGATCGTTCTGGTTGCGCGATTGAATATGATGTAGATAGGGGCTTGGAACATGGTCCGAACCACTTGTAACCTCTGCATCCGGATCCCATGCCGCATCTGGATCGGCTCTTGCCCTATGATGAGGGACATGCAGTGCAGAGCTCTCGGAATCATATAAGGCCATGGGTGACGAGGTGGACATGGAATTCGACTGAGTACTTTGTTGCGCTTTTCCTTTAGCCTTGCCAGTCAAAGTCCTCTTTTGTACTCTTCGGGTGTCAACTCTAAGGCTACTTTTCCTAGGCATCTTGCCGTTGGCCGCCCTCCTATTTCTCAAATTGCTCTTCCGCGGACTTGTTGTACCCATAGAGCTGACTTCTGTTTCGACGCTGGCGTCTTCTTGGTTGTTGTATGATATGCGTCTCCCTACAGTAACAGGCGAGAATGATACTTTTGACAAGCGCGTTGTCTGCGGTTCTGTACCTGTGCTGGCTGGAGAGCGCTGGCGAGCGTTCGCGCGGGAGGCAGCAAAAGCCTTGGCCATGGAAAGTTCGTCTGAAGAGCAGCGTCGGTATAAATAGGGGATTAATGAAGGATCGTTGTCGAAATCGTGTTCAAATATATGGGAAGCTTTCCACTGTTTGATATTTAGTAACAAATTTGCTAAGCAATCACAATGACTTCCCTGAGAATCTAAGAAGGCCCACTCCATTCCGCAGAAGGGACAACTCATATCTGCTTCATCGCGATGACTTTGATAATGATGATAGATAGCAGCCAAATCGCTCTTCTCCAGCGGCTCAAAACAGACTCTACAGTATCGGTCTCGCTTTAATCGGTCGTCCATGAGAGTATATAGTTGCCACTTTAGCTCTGCTACTGGCATGGACTCTATTTGAGATATTAACTCTGGTAAGATCTGGCTGGATATCTGGGATGTCGAAGGAGAGTGAAGAAGCTTCAGGTCAGCCGTATCTTGCGCGTGCTTCTTGAATCGCTTTTCCCATGCTTGTCGCTCGAATGCGCGAATCGCTTTCCTGACTGGTGTGCCGGGCATGTGAGAGTCTGGTGGGGCATATGAGGGGCTGGTGCTTTTCAGCCAAAGATCGAATTCTTTCAGGTCCCGCGGTGGACCTGATGTTGATTGGTGATGCCGCGGTGTAGATGATTCGCCCAAATCGAGCGGCTCTATAAACCGTAAAAGCTCCTGTTGTACGTCTTCGTCAATTTCTTCAGACGGCACATCGACAATATCCCAGTACGCATTGTCGTCGCGCGTCCAAGGTTCATCCCCTTTGATCGGCGATACTGGCCTGTCAACAATTGGCACTTCTATGGCAGCTATCTTCTCCGCAAGGCTTTTCGGAACATATTGCGCAATTACGGGAGGATTCTCCGGTAACTTGCCACTGGGATACAGCGAGGGTAGGTTGCCGATGAAATACTCCCAACGCCCTGCTTTGCCGTCCGCGATCCATTGATCTCGATACTTGTACAACACATAAGAAAGACCATGTTGGAATAGCTCTGTTTCAATAGACCAAAGTGCGGTTTTGAATTTCGAGGTCTTCGGCTGCTTTAAATCTAGCTGGAACTCGCGAGGAATGCCAGACTTTCTAACTTTCTTCCTTGTCTTGTCTTGAGGATAGGGCCGGAGGGAGTCATCGACTTCGCTCGGCCGAATGTGCAGTCTACGAGCGTCTTCCTCGAATAGCTGCTCTCTCTGGCGCATTTCTTCGGCCTCCTTCTGCAAGTCTTTTTCTCTAAGGCTTTTCCATTCGAGATTCGGCTTGGTAGGGTTTTGCCATTTCGCTGGATTGGCCCAGAAGTAGTAATGTGGGAGGTCCATACCCGGGAAACGGATAAAGAAGAGGTTATCAATCGCCCTCGGCAGCTCATCCTCTAGTCCACGCGGGAAGTCGAGGTAAGCAGGGATGTAGCAAATAGGGGGACGAAATTCTGAGGAGGCATAAATTTCCAGTATCATTTGCTTCTTATCAAGCCTCTTTTTGTCGGCTTTCTCCTGCTTTCTTTTCTTTTCGTAAACACTTGTTTTCCCTCTTCTTTTCTTCCTCCACTTCGCATACACATCTGCGAGAGGTATAGAAGACGTGCGATCCGGAAGTTTCAAGTACATGTGACCGTTCCATCCTTGAACTTGGGTGCGGGCAGCCCAAGCTTTGCCACTTTCAATAACTGCCTTTCGTAATACGCCAATCAATATACCATTTCGTGCAGCAACAATGGTGTCATAAGCGAGTTTGGGGGCAAAGTCCGCCCCTACAACTTCCTGATACGTTCGCCCGGGCAGTTCAAGAGTCTCGCCAGTTACCGTTGTGACTAAGTTCATGACAGCGTAGGGTATCTCCCGAGGAAGAGGTGCTTGATGAACATCTCCATCCTCTCTATCCGAAGGAGACGAAGGAGAACAAGGCAGGTTAAGCGATGGCAAATCTGGAAAGGGCCACTCGAAAATTCTGAGCTTCTGGTGGGGTAAGATCGGAGACAACGTAGTTGGCGTCGGAGTTTCCGTGCTTGTATCTTCTGAAAACGAGTCGTCATCAAGCAAAGTGCCAAATCTTTCGATGCCCTGAATCTTACGTGCATTAGTCTCTTCGTCAGACGATTCCAAGTCAACGATCCCCTCTCCCTTAGCTAGCATTCTATCATGCCTTTCTGCCATTTCTTTCTCCTTCTGTTTCTTTTTGTGGTCCTTCTCCTGTCCTTCTTTTTCCTTTCTCTTCTTCGCTACAGCAGCCTTCTTTCTAAGTTCCCGATCCCTTTTTTCCTCTCCTTCTGCTCTTTGTGCATCATCTTCGGCAAGTGCACGAGCCATTTCATGTTTCTTCATATCCTTTCGGTAGATGCGGACGCGACTGGGGCTACGGATAGCCGTGAGCAATTCGGAATGCTTCATGTCATCCCAGTGAGTGCCGGTCCTATGCTCGTCCTTCACACGGTGCATACCGCCTCGTCGGTGAGGGACCGGCTGATGGGCTCTTTTCCGTTTCGCCTCAGATTCGAGTCGGGACGACCTCGCTGCAGCCTTTCGCTTTGGTGGCATAATGGTGAAACTTCAAAATATCAATAAGTAATCAGATTGGTAACGAACAGCCTGCAGGATGTGGAAGTTTACTGATAGACAGCTAACATAATCTAGGGCTCTGCATTTTCCCAGTGTTGTGTAATCCTAGTGTCTTTCATATTCCGGATTGGGCTAGGAGCCGCATAAGGACTATTTGCATTGCCAGCAGAGATTTCTTTGTCTTCTGAGCGGATATGCTTCTCTTTCGGCTCCATCGAGTTAGCGCAGTTAGCAATGCAAAAATGCACAGATGTGCAATATGGAAAATGCACGAGATTTTGACCATGTAAAAAATAATAAAAAGGTGTATTTCAGAATGCTAGGGTATCCCACTGTGCTTAAGTCAATCAAAATATCCAATCAATTGTTCTGAGCTCTACTTACAACTCCGTCTTCTCCTCATGAACTTTCCGTTTCTCCTTCTTGAAATCAAAAAAGCCCTCTAGCTCCATCCATTCCCCAACAAACGCCGTAACAAGCTTCGTCCAATCTTCAACCGTATCCATGTCTAAGTGTTCCGCATCATCTGTCATACGATGCCATACCTTTGGAAATGGGGTGGGAATGATGTGTAGTATCTCTACTCCGCGAGCCATGAATGGGACATGATCGTCCTCCACGAACCCGCCTATAAAGGCATCATCTCCTTTTTCTGCATCTACAAGGAAACGAGGCTCGTCGCGGGGCTTTTTGTTCTTCCGCTTAGCAAGCTTAGAAGGATGGTTGGGAGATGACTTGAACTCCCCAAGCTCCCGTAGACGGTGTTCGAGATTGGCCATATGCTTATAAGCCCAATGTGTAGTTTTAAAATATGATGGAACGTGAGGTCCGGTCGAACCTAGGAGATCGAGGAGGACGAAGAGCGATATCGAGTCAAGCGGATTTCGGTACGTGGACATTGCAGGATGGAAGGAGTGCTCCCAATCTTCAGCAAGGGCACTAGTTTCGCAAAGTCAGCTTTCCCGGCTCACGTTCGATCAAAACATGCAGCTATACCGTGACCCATAGAGGCTATCTGTAGCGGTCCAGCTAACGAATGCCTCCTCTCCGTCGAGTAATAATATTTGCACGCCTTTCTGTTCGTCAAGCTCATCCAAACCATCCGTTGCGATTGACTCCCACTTCTTTGTTAAGGCGGCATCGAGAGTCCTTGCTGTATGGAGTAGCATGGCACATGGTGCCGCGCTGTCCGTAGCTCCAATGAACCCCTTGGGCTCCAGCTTGCTATCATAATGTGCGACCAAGGTCAACCTCCCGACTTCACCAACCTGCGCGCCCGGTGGATCTCGCGTCGCGATTAAATTCACGAAGGGTATTTCTTTTCCATTGCTCGTCGGCGTTGTGGACGTCGAATTGTGGAACTCTAGGTTCCACTTGGGAAGATTTGTCTTGAAGAAGCCGACGAAATGCTGCAGAACAGCTGCGTTTCCGGGTGTGCCGGACACTCGCGTCTGGAGTATTGGGGCTAGAATAGATCCCTTCTTTACATCAAAGTCATCGCCAGGACCCGGTATGCTCTTGAGGGTGTCGTCGCTCAGGGTGCTATAAGCTGCACTAAGGCACAAGAGGCCAGCTAACCGAAGTAGTGTAGAATAGAACAACATAGCGAACTGCCATACGATGGGAGGATAAGGCCCAGAAATGGAAATGAAAACGTGATACTACCGCCAGAGAACCGGCATGGTTGTACGGTTGACGGTGAAGGGCTCGTGTTGCGGGAGAGGTGTTATTATCTCAGGACCAAGACACCGGAGACACTTCCGCCGTGCCGAAGGTTACACGCGAAGGGTGTGTGAATGGCATAATAAATCTATCTACTTGAAAATCAATATGCAAAAGTGCAATATACAAGCTCGATCCGCATATTCTGCTCCCTTCGCACCCCGCATCTTCCCGCTCTGCTCCGGAGTCGCATTCGGCGGCGCACAAATGCCAAGCATCAGGGGACGCAACTTTAAGCGACTCTCGAATCTCATCATAGGTTGCACCTCTACCAATCCTCAAACTATCAATTGACATGCACGCTCGATTTTCTGCCTTTGCACGGGCTTTTAGGAGCCCGGAAATATGGGCTCGGTTAAGTCGGCCATCTGTGAAGCCCTGGAGACCTCTGTTTGTGTGCCGAAGATGCCAAAATCAATTTTCTACCTCATCCGTCCTACGCCAAGTCGCAAAGACATTGAAGAATTCCGCTAAATCGGCCTCGAACAAGAGTAAGCGATATGGTGTTTACGCAAATATACGTTGCTGATTAGACGCAGAGTATCCGGAGAAGCTTGCAATATACCAGGCGGGAGATATGCGGACATCCTTCGTCGCCTTCTGGAAAGGAACGGCTATGTTTCAATTCAGCGTAGTATGCATCTTTATAGTGCCAATGGTGTACAAGAATGAGAACCAGCCTGATCCGAACATACGACTTGTGCAGGCTGCCGGATGTAATTCACCGATTTCCTTATTCTCAGGATTTGCGTTCACCTTCAACCCGGGTTTGCAGGTAAACTTTGATCACGTGTACCGTTTTAACATATTCTGTTATGCAACGTCTGCAACCTTTTCCAATTTATTTCTCAGTATTATAACTTCTTTATTTCACATATTCCTACATCAGAGTTTTCTCAAACCCCATCAAACTCTATCTAACCCTTTCTCTAGTGTTGTTCTTGAGCGCAATGCCCATAGTCACTCTTTCCTACGTAACAACTCCCTTCGTAAAAACCGTCTTCATCAATCTACCCTCCACCGCTCGCCTGAGTCGGGACTCCCTCGCCCGTTTCAGCAAACGGCTGCCGCCAGACACCCTCCTCGAATTCACTACACTCCGCGCCTTCCCCTTCCAACGCAACACAGCGGTCATGCTGTCTGAGCTCCAAGCTCTGAAACCGCAGTGGTGGCGCTTCGCAAACATCGAACGTGTCAAGACGAAGGAGTTTGAGCGGCTACAGCGACAGAAGAGCCTATGGCGCAGGCTCTTGCAGATTGTAAATGAGCCTCGATTCAAATTTTATGTCAAAGAGGGGAGGAATTATACGATTAGGACGGGAGTACCAGGCGTGTGGGAGAATGTAGCGAGGGCAATTCAGAAGCAGACTGTGCTAGATGGGGGGAAGGAAGCGAAGGAGATGGCGAGATTGGTTAAAGAGGTGCAGATTAGGAATATAAAGAGGCAGACTACGAGGTCAACAAGGTAGAAGCTCAGGGAATTTCGAGGGCAAGAGGACGGGCATGGAATAGAGTGTATTAATAGATGTTTGTAGGTATATTTAATGTATTACAAATGGTATATAAAGGTGGAGATGGTATCAATTTCAGAAGAGTGAACCAAACGAATGATATCTTCAAATACACAACGTCACTCCCGCCTCCCTAACTTCTCTTGGAAGAGTCTACCGATCCGCCCATTCGAAACTCTACAACCATCAAGCCTCCTTCTCTACAGGCGGGTTTGTTGCCGTAGGAGCAGATGTAATATCCTCATGGGCAACCTTCTCCTCAACAACCGGCTTCTCAACGACCTCCCCACTTCCATGTCCGCTACCCGCAGCAAGTCCAGTCCTCGCCAACAAATCAGTCAATCCAACCTCAGCATGGACTTCCCGCCATCTCTCCTTCTCACGCTCTGCAACACCAACCGAACCAAATAAGATATCCATTTCTTCGAGTGAAAGACCCTTAGTTTCCGGGAAGATGAGCCAGATGAACAAGGCACCGCCAAATGTGAGTAAACCAAAGAAAATGTAAGTACCGTACGTCATTCCACTAAGCATATCAGGGGTGACTTGCCCAACAATGAAGTTGTTCATCCTAGTGTATTATATTAGTAAATTCCGAGGATTGCGAGGGGGGGATGCAAAGTATTACCAGTTGGAAGAGGCACCAAGAGCAATGCCATATGGTCGATTTGAGAGAGGCCAGATCTCCGAGATGACAATCCAGGCACAAGGACCCCAGGAGTATCCGAAGTGGATGACGAAGAGCCATACCATGACGACAGCAGCCCAGCCAGCTGCTTGGTGGTGTTCCCAATCATCCTGATTCTTCGCCGTAATGACAGCCTAGCATGGTCAGTAACCTTTTTCTGTAATTATGTCGGGCCAAAACCTACAATAATAATATGGCAGACTGCCATGCCAATAGCGCCGATAATAAGCGTTGGCTTCCTACCCCAGCTATCAACCCACATAACAGCGGGAATCGTGGCGATGAACATGACAATACCGACCACGCCTGTTGCCAGCAGTGAGACAGCGCTGGAGCTTAGGCCCAAGTTCTGGAATATTGTCGGAGCGTAGTAGAGAACTGCGTTGATGCCAGTCCACTGCTGGAAGAACATGGTTACTGTTGCAACAATGACACGCTTGAACATAGGCTTGCTAGTGAACAAGCTTCCAATGGCGACAAATTGGAGCTTGGCCACGCTACCGATGCTTAGATCTTGCAGATGCGGGAACTTCTCCTGAACAGTCTTCTTCTCAAAGAGTGACTGGGCCTTAATCTCGGCGAATTCGAGCTCAATAAGTTCATGGTCTTGTGGAAGCCCTCGGAGTTTGGCAAGGATACGATGAGCTTCGTGCTCGCGGTCGTGATGGACAAGCCAGCGTGGCGAGAAAGGCATGAAAGCCATTCCGCATCCGAGGACTACTGCAGGGACGAGTTGCAGGCAAAGCGGAAGAAGCCATGCTCCTTCCTTCTGACCGCGCCCGGTGCCACCGATGAAATTCTTTGTAATAAATTAGCTTCAAGCAGTGCATAAATGGAACACGCGACTCACAGTTCCATAATCAATCCAGAAACTTATCATGATACCCAGTGTGATGGAAAGCTGTTGCAGACCAACCAGAGCACCACGGACCTCGGGAGGAGCGATTTCAGCATTATACATAGGCACAATCATAGAGAGAGAACCGACACCCATACCTATTCATGTCAGTACATCGGTCATATCATACTATGTCAGGGAACCTACCAGTAACGAATCGACCACCCAGAATAGAATTGTGGCCTGTTCCAGTAATGGCAGTTGTTTGGACAACAACGCCAATGATGAAGATTGCCACGTTAACCAGGATCGCATATTTTCTCGAGAGAATTTCAGCGAGGAATCCAGAGTACATGGTACCAAGCCAAGCACCCAATTCGAGAATAGCTACGAGCCAGCCTTGTTTGGACTCGTCCCATTCCAGCGTTTCCTGATCCTTGATGTAGTTGCCCATGTCTAAGAGAATTAGCTAGAGTAAGAAGCTGCTGTGGCGAGGAAGAACTTGCGCTCTTTGAAGGAGGTCATGGTGAGGACACCGCTGAAAACACCCTGGTTGTATCCGTAGAGTAGCCCACCAAGACAGGCGAAGCAAGCAATACCGAAGACCCTCAGATTCTGCATCAAAGCCATTGGTCCAGAGCGACCAGAAAGAGCCTTGCGGCGAGCCAAAGCGGCCGCCTCAAAATCTGCTGCTGAGCCACCGACAGGAGCCATGTTGCTAATGCTCTCCAGTTGGAGTGAAGAAAGAGAGGGGGCGGGATGGAACAGCTTTGAGCTTCTACAGACGCGCAGGGACAAGCCGCGCTTCTATACCCTGTTGCTGTACGACTAATGAAGGTCGGGAAGCTTCCTAATATCGGACCTGGTCCCGGGTATCTGCACGGTCATATGGCACTGACTGAAAATGGACGTATACTGAATCTCTTCTCGACGGATAAATTAACGGCTAAGCTCTTTGGCGCTTCTATCGGGGGAGCTTCTCTGTAGCCACAAACGGTGGGGCGTCTGCTGACATATGCATGTAATTGACCAATTGCCGTGCATAGTGGGGAAACGGCAGAAGTTTCGTCGGAGCTGTTTTGTCACTGCTCTGTTATTTTCCTGGGGTCCCCGAGAATGGGGGGGGGAACGTCGAAGCCGAGAAGGGATGGAGGATGAGCAGGCAGATACTAGCTGTGGGTAGCATACAGCATGGCTGCGCCGCCTAAGCTGACGAGGGCGCTGCAGGATCCCATACATATCTCCAAGATGCGACGGGGTGTGCACTGAACGTAGCACAGGCGAATTGTCGAGAACCACAATCAAGAATCTGGATCAAGCTTCGAGAAGATGAGACAGGGCGTTCCTCCATGCGCCCCGCGCGCTCGGGTGGGGTGACGGGCGCTAGAGGTAGATCAATCTATTCTGCCTAAATACCGGATTGATTCTTGGGCCTCGAATTGAAGCACCACGCGCAAGAGTGCGGAGGCCGCACCGGGTCGGTGGAAAACATGCTACCTCTGCAACGGATACAGGCCCAAGGTGGAACTGTAGATGGATGCCAAACGCGAGAGAGCGGCGTTGGGTTTGGTTCCGGGGAAAGGGTTGGGGAAGGGAGGGTCCACGGGAGGTTAACACTTGGGCGTTTGACGATAAGGTTTGGGGCTGCCGCTAGCTCTTTCTAGATTAGTGGTCTCTATGCCTAGGACTGCGTCTACTCTGCCTGCATCCTTCGTCTTGGGCAGTAGCACACCAAGGGCTCGATTCCAACGACTGCGACCGCTACGCCGCTACGCAGCGTCTCAGCAATTAGTGCCCTGAGCAAGCCCTCTCTGTTCACAGCACGGAGAAGGATGCCGTAGTCCTCGTCATAGGCGGCAAATCAATCGTTTAGACCTACCTTGTTGTGGCGCTTAGGATTCCATTGCTCGTATTCCCCGGCATAAGCTTACAACGAGGCAACGAAGTTGTTGAACTCCTCAGGTCATCCGGGCAATTATTCAAAGCTAGAGTGCCTAACAACTCGACTAATGACATCTGCGGCCGGCCTCGTCTCGCGGTAGCATGCTTTGCCGTTCGACTAAGAGATGAAAAATTCGTTGAAACCTAGATTTGGGTGTATGAATATGACTTTCCTCCGAACGATCCTGAAGGAAGTCAGGTATTCCTGGACCTAGCCACATCGTCTATGATTCAGTGGAACGTCCCGTCCTGTGTGCTTGGGCAGGCCATGCAATCCTCACTGGCTTAAGTTTGACATTATACGTAGTATTGTCCAGATAGTAATCTCTTCAATATGAAAGCGTGGGACTGACCGTACTCGCGAATGACATCCTAGCTTGATCTCTCAGCAGTTCCATCGGATGCCCGATGATATTTGTCATGGGGATTTTCGGCTAGTCTGCCGAGCTGTATCAGATATCGACGTACGATATCACGGTCGATATCACGCCGGATATCACGCTGGATATCAGCTGATATACCCCTTTTTCATGTACATAAATATGGCCCGCTGGCCATCTTCAATCAAGCAGTTCAGCTCCTCATCTCCCTCCCTGAGACAAGATTCGCCTCTCACCACAGTTATGAGCCCGGTTACCGCACCAAAATAGCTGCAACTCAATTTATATATTGCGATCGATATCGCTCCTTTTTTGTTTGGTGTCGCAATATCGCGATATCATCATCGTT